>CM060680.1:194935321-195530321 GCA_030686995.1 Artemisia argyi | reverse complement strand
GACGAGTAAATTATAAATATAAAGCCTGGTCGGTAAATCCTGCATCAGGATATCACGATGACGCCGTTGGATATCAGGCGTTTATGTGCTATAAGGATGATCTAAAAGGGCGTTCCAAGATTTGAGGGAGAGTGGAACCTCGAAAGAGAACATGGCCGTTCTTGGTTATTTAATGGGTTTAGTTTATGTTCTAGATGGGTGGTTAGACTGGCTAAAGTGGGACAATTGTCTCTCTAGGATCCATGATACAATTTTGGAGATGTCAAAAGGCCAAGAGTTGAGGAAGATGTTCTTGAAAAGATTTCTAAATGTGTCCATTGTGGGAAGATGTGGAACAAGAGCTCGGAAAAGCTCGTCAACAACTGGGTTTAGCGAAGGTAGTACCAGAAAGTTGAAAGTCCTAAAACCGTGTCTTGCTTTGAACACAAAGTACAAATAAATGACTAAGATAAATGCAAAACAACATTATGAGTGTTGGAAATTACATATGAGTGTTATATCAGAAGTGATATATTATATAAAGCAAAATAGTGCACCAAGGGAAAAAAAATGAGTTTTAATTAAAAAAAATGATACTCCCTCCGTCCCAAAATTATTATCCAGTTTGATTTTTCAAAGTCAAACTGGTTCAATTTTGACCATAAATATACTGTATTTTTTTATTATATAATGCTTGATGAAAAATTATACCATTAAAAAGTACTCTTAAACCCAATCCATTTATATATTTTGCATCAAATATTATATAACATGCACACAAATATTTAAGGTCAAAGTTGAAGAAGAAATATTAAAAAAGTCAATAGTGGACAATAAATTCGGGACGGAGGTAGTAGTAAATATAAAAGAAAAGAATAAAAAATGGTAAAAAGTACGTAAAGAAGAAAATAAATAGGGATCTGAGAGAAACAAACACAACAAGAAGAAGATCCCCAAAATCAAAGCAAAGCAAAACCCTAAAAGCGATGGCGGAGGAAGAAAAAAAATTTACGTGTAGGAGGACTACGACGCCGTTGGAACTCAGGCGTCACTTTGCTATAAGGGCTTTTAGAGCAGATAAGGCAGAGAAAAAAAAGAAAGGGGAAAGTTATATGAAAAGCAGCGAATTTATGCGTAATTTAATGCAATCGACAAGTGCTGAGAAAATTGATAGTAATGCATATAAATTTCTTGATTCTGATTATGAAGAAGAAGAAGAAGAAGATAAACTCCCCGAAAACAAGAAGAAGAAACTCAACAACAAGTCTGATGATGATGATGACAAGGACAAGAAGAAGAAGACGGGCAAGAAGAAGATGGACAAGAAGAAGAAGAAGAAAGCATTCTGATTGCTTGTTTGCTTCCTATCCTATGTTATGTTATGTTATGTCTTTTTTACTTTTAAGATGTTTTATGTTGAACTTAATCGTCTTGTAATGACAATCATCCCTAACATTAGCAACCTTTCTCATTTCATGCAATTATATATAATTTTTTCATTTCATGCAATTCACGGATACTCACCAAACCAAAAATACCTTGCCGGGCATGATATCCACCACATATATACATGCGTGTGCGTGTTTTCAGTTGGTGTTATGTGTGTGAATCCCCCCTTTTTAGTCAATCAAACCTGAGCTGATGATCTTTGTCAATATGCCACCATGGCTTTTCATCATCACGCATGTGCCCTACAACCTGCAACATCACCCTTCTTTCATGAGGTTGGTGCACTCCCTCTTGCTCTTTAATTGGTAATCCTAACCTGATGATTGTCTTCTTATTGGATGCCTTTTATCATCTCTATATACTTTGTCAAGGCAAAATTATTCTATTACTAGACACCGTCTGGGATTTGTGCGCCAATCTATCTAAGGATTAACATGCTAAATAAGTAAATGGCTTCTAACTGTTGAGATTTTTTTTTTTTTTTTTTTTTTTTTTTTTTTTTTTTTAATCAATATATGTAAATACTATTTGATGGTGAAAATGACCCTTTATTGATGACATTGTCTGGGGCCGTACCTAGAGTCCACTTTTGGGTGTGCCTTTTTGTATTGTTTTTGCCATGTTAATTGTAATGCTGTGCATTAGTTTACATTGTCTTACCATGTTTTTCTTTGAAGTAGTCATTAAGTCTTAGCATCCAAACATTTTTTTATCAACTGTATTGCTGCCCTTCAGCCAGTTACATGGGTTAAACCCGCATCTTAAACTAGAGTCAACATTGGGTAACCTTTGTCTCTGAACACAATGGTCCAGTTTTGGTTGGCAACAGTTTATTTTGATGTTTCCAATTATTACTTTTGATCTTTGTCTGAGTTTGATTATTGTTGTTCGTATGGTGGATGGCTAGTGGTTCAGGGTGTAGCGTCATGCATTAGTAGGGAAGCATGACAGATTGGACATCCTGAATCTGTGTATGGTCATTCAAATCCATCAAATTAGATCCATTATTTCTTACATCATTGATTTTCTACAAAGAACTTTCTGTATATTGGTCGAAACGGCTTCAGTTCTGAATGGGCAGGACCGGCCCACAACATTATTATAGCATAGAAACGCCTGCTTTTACTTATATGCACCAGTGGGATCGAGTATTGTTTATATTTTATATACTTCCTTTGTTCAGCAACAGTGTCACATGATACCACAACAGATTACATTTTCAGCTCAGCTGATTATGTTAAGCTCAATTTGTCGACACTCACTGACTTTCCAGTTTATGTTCAACCATGTGGACCATCCCAACTACAATGTATGTGCCCGATATCCCTATTGTGTTTACACGTCATTCCTTCTTTTAAGTGTGTCAAAAGGGTGACCTTATTGGCATCAATGTTATTCACTGATACTTCCTTTAAAAGATATGAGGTGACAAGGAACATTTCATTTTCTAGACGGAGTACTTTGGGGCGGAGAGGAATTATGATTTACGGAGTATTTATATAGGGTAATTGTCAAGCAATTGGAAAAGTTGGATCTTAGTACAAGTCAGGACACTTGCATATGCTAATCTTCTATACAGTTATGCTATTATTGAGAAATGTAAATAACTAATAGACGAAAAAACTATGTTTACCAAAAAAGGGTAATTTTCAAAAAGGGTAGTCATCGTGGGATGAGTCGGCTCGCAATGTCGAGTCGGAAACCTATGTTTACCGAAAAAGATAAAATAAATAAAAAAATGTCTTTTGTTTTGCAGGGCCAAGGTATTTGTTGAATACTTGAAGATGGGATTGGACTGCTTCTTTGCAGTCTGGTTTGTGGTTGGAAATGTGTGGACTGTGGATCTTTGGAGGCCATTCTTCTTCTTCTGATGTTCCCAACTTGTATAGGTAGGTACCAATCAATACATGTCCTCTAGAAAGGTCAATTTGGGTCATGTTTTATTTGTAAGGGGTAAAATCAATGGAGTTAGCTAAGGAAACACATCAAATGGGTTAGACTGGTGAAAGTAAGCTTGAACGCAAGAAACCTCATTTATTATGTTAATTAACTAGATGATTATTATGCTAATTATTTATATATAGAAATCTAAATTTTTTGGACAAAAGGTGATCTCACTGATACTTTTTTCCCATAGTCCCATCTTTTTATGATAACTCATTAATTTTACTGATAATTTTGGTTTGCGGGACAGGTTATGCATAGAGTTTCTTACTTTTAGTTGTATCGGACATGCAACGCCATTCATCTTGTGCACCACTATCTGCTGCTGCCTTCCTTGTGTAATATCGGTCTTGGGTTTTAGAGAGGATCTTCCTCAAAATAGAGGAGCTACAACAGAATCAATTTATTGTTTGCCTGCCTATAATTTCAAGAAAAATAAGCACACAAAAGATAAAGAATCCAACTCAAGTGCTTGTGAAGGTGTAGTTGTAGCTGCTGGAACTGAAAAGGAGCATGTCATATCTGGAGAAGATGCGGTTAGTCTATACATTCATCCACTCTTCTCCATTAGAGTATTATTTTTTAGGATTTGAAAAACAAGTGTTAATTTACTTTCTCCTCCCCCAATCACCAAATCAGAGAATCATTGAGTTTATGAGCTGCTAATCATGAAGTCATTTATTTCATACCTTTATTGTTGTCTTTTCATTGTAAACTCCAACATTGTTTCTGTGAAAATGTCAAAGGGGAGTGCTATATTTGAAGATGCGACTTGACTTTAGATTAAGTTTGGGAATGTAAATGCCAAAAAAGAACCAGAATGGCTTGTCATTGCAAATTTCATTCCTCACTTGTTTCTGTTTGGCTTATATATGATCAGTTTATGGGGAGATGATGATGCGATTAGAAGAAAGAAGATGATAAAACAAAGGTAAAAATTTTCTCCTGGCTACAGCAATAAAATATTTGTTATGGATTATTTGTTGTTGTTACAATGCGTCGTTGTGGACTTGTGGTCCATATGCTCGAATTAAGGGAACTTCCCTTCTGCCTTCTTCGAGGTTTTAAGGACGATTTTTAGTAATAACTAAAAGACGGCTAGCCAATGCATGATTGTTGATGCTTGAACATACCAGCTGGGGTACGTATGTATATATCCTTTACATGCATTTTCCAGCATGTTTGTTAATTTTCAGGTCCAATATGAAAAAAATATTTGCGCTTAATGAAATTCTCACCCTTAAAAGATCTAAAGATTGATAAGATTAAAGGCTCAAGTTTGTAATGTCAATGGAGTGAGTGATGATGGAGAACATTGAGAAGGTAACATGGTTTTTGAGCTTTAATACTTGGTTATAAGTTATAACCTGAAAATTTTGTTGTTATTGTGATAGTGTGAACTGAGTGATGAGGATGAAGTGATCAATGAATGGTATATGGTAAATGGATATTTCAGGTCAAGAAAACTATTTTTCTTAGCACACAGGGTGTTTTTTGTTATAAGTTGTAAATTGTATTAATATTTCTAGACTGTATGTTGTCAAATTAATATGTACATTCTTAAAGAACAGCTTATTATATTTGCAATATGTAAATCACAAACTTGTTAAAACAAAATGCACAATTGCATATGGTATAAGACACTAATAAAAATAAATTACACTATCAATCATTTATCCAACAGTCAATACATTTAAAAAGTATCAAAATACTACTGTTACACATAGTACAACTATGACTAGTCTACAACCTATATTATTGTTGGCTTGAGCGCCTATTGCAAGTCTGAAGAAATAGTTGATAGGAGGGATGGCATGATGGGTAGTTGAGAGGAGTGGCTTTCAAGATGGTGTCTTGATATCACGTGTTTTCATTCTTACTAAAACATATAAAATTATAGATATATTAAAAAGAATTAGCAGGGTACTCGCGCGTTGCAGCGACGAGTACCCTGTGATTAAAGTTTAGGCGCCGACAAAATAACAATGACGAACTGATTAACCAGAGAAAAAATAATCATAGTCCAACCCACTTCACCCGTTTTTACCGGTTTTGATTGGTCATCTCCGTTTCGTTTTTGAACGGCTTTTATTGGCTAGTCGAACCGATGGCGACTCCAGATTTCGGTTGAACCCGTTAGTCAGGTCCGGTTTTCAAAATCATATGTATGAAAAACTTGTTAGCATATAAATTGTAATGTAGATTAGGAGGGGGGAAAGAAAAGGTTAGTCATTAGCCATCATAGCAATTAGAGGTGGTAAGATGGGTGGATCACACGGGTTTGGTAATAGGTAAAAAGGGTTTCCAGTGAAATTGTTCATTTAAGTTTTGCTGCTTTTACTTATATTTGTTACTTTTGTAGATCATTTGTCTACTTACAGAGATAATGTTGCTAAATTTAGTGACTTTTTTTTTTTTTTTTTTTTTTTTTTTTTTAATTGCAGGCGGAGGACTTGATCTCAATTGAGATTGGAATGTAGATTGGGAGGGGGGAAAGAGAAGGTTAGTCATTAGCCATCGTAGCAATTAGAGGTGATAAGATGGGTGGATCACACGGGTTTGGTAATGGGTAAAAAGGGGTTCCAGTGAAATTGTTCATTTAAGTACGGACGGGTTTGGTAACGGGTAAAAAGGGGTTCCAGTGAGATTGTTCATTTAAGTAGAGTTGAATTGGATGATCCTGGGTTGGTTGATTTGCCTATAGTGACCGTATGATTTTCTGGAAACAATACTAGTGTTTAAGTGGAATTTCCTGTATATTAATACTAGTTATAATGCCCGTGCACGTGCGGTTTTTTTTTTAAAATTTTTTTGAAATAATTATTTAAAAATTTTAATCCTATTTGTTAATTGCATCTTATCTATATTTTTTGTATTTATCTTCTACTTGTATTGTAGATAAATATAAAATAAATAATCTTTTATTTTAAATATCTTATCTATATTTTTTGTATTTATCTTCTACTTGTGTTATGGATAAATATAAAATATTAACTAATAAGAAAATAATTTTTTTTAATAAAATTATTATTAAATTAGGTATGAATTGATTTTTTTGAAATACAAAATTCCCAATAGGGTTTTATTTTATTATATAAAAGATGATACTAGCTAGAGATATATCGTGACCGAAAAAAAATATCATTTTCCCAATAAATTAGATATGCTGAGATTAAAGTATTATAAACGGGTACGGGTACGGGTACGGGTACACTAAAACCCGCCCCGAACCCGACCCGTTGCCATCCCTATTCGAAAGTGAAAGGAAATGTTTTATTGCGACGACTAACGACTATTCATTGGGTCAAATCGACAACTATTGTCGACAATGACATTATGGACGAAATTATTCACTCGGTTTTCGTTTCAAACCAAACTTGTTTAGTTTGTTGAATTGTTGATAAGCATAATTGTCAATCTTAGGACAGTCAAGTTTGTTGATAAGCATAATTGTCAATCTTAGTACAGTTATACGAAACTATTCTCTAATGATCGATAAGCATAATTGTCAAGCTAACGTAATACTTTATTATAAGTCTTGTAATACTTAAAAGACTTCATGTTTATAACTATACAATGAAGTATAAACATGTATAATTAAAGTAATCATGAACACCATCATTTGGTTTCAATAATATTTTCAAGTTAACACACTACTTCATTTATTTATGTCATTCTAAGAATACATAATTATTGAAGTAGTATTATATTGCTTTATGCATTTACGTCATTTCAATAATACATAAATATTAAAGTTAAAGTAGTATTGTTATTGACACAGATGTCTAATTTAGAAACAGTAAATTATCCATGTTGGTCTCACGCATACATGGAAATTCACATTGTTGTTAATATTTAGCCTGCGTCTCACGTTTACTAAATTTCAACACCAAGTATTTCTTAGATTAGATGTATATTAATCATATTAGAACTATAGTTTCTTACTTTGCAGTTAAGAGAATCCATTAAATCATATTCTTATGTGTTGTTCCTTGCACACAATGTAGATTTCTCCCATTTGTGCATGGAACAATATCATGTACCACATAAATAACACGCACGCGTTTGTTAATGTGAACAATATGATTTGTGTCATTAACATAACTTAGTAGATATAGAGTTTACTCAATCAATCAAGGAAACGCACATGACTATCATTGACAATATTAGTGTCTATATTTGGAAAGTAATTATCTTGAGATATATGCAAAGATAAAGTAGAGTACCACCAAGATAACAATCCTTGTTACTCCCACTGAATTAGAGATTATTACTATAATTCCTTATTCAGTAATACACACATAATACTCTCACTGAATTTGACAACATTGTAAATGTTTCATTAATCCAGTGAAAGGAAATAGTGTACTATTCACTTTCCTACATCTTTTAGAAAACCCATTCATAACAATTAATTAGGTACTAAAAGAATGTATTCTACTATGTAAATGTGATTCATCACATTCCAAACTTTTAACTTGAAAAACTGGGCATGTAATTTCTTCCTTTATTGATCTACCATTCCAACAATTGTATGTAGTATCTTTAAATGGTCAAAGCAAAACAACTAGATAAAATAATCTAATTTGTCTTTTACCATTTTGCAGTAACAAGTCTAGATTCTAATTAAATAACTCATAAAGTGCAAATCATCTTACTATTAAAGTTTGCTATGAGTTATGTATTTAGAATTTAGACAATTCTAATCATCATATTTTACCTTTCTCATTCATGAAAAAGAACAGGATTAAGTCTCACACTTCTCATATGGAAAGAAGACTATGTTTATTCTTTCAGTAAAATTGACTTTAACCAAAAACCCATCCAGGTGTAGATCAATTTACTTGATAAAAGGATAACTTACGTTTACGGTTTTAATGTTGCATTAATACATTTAAAAGAATTTACAAAATTCAATTTTAGTATTTTCGATAATCAATTTTTAAGAAAACATAATACCAAGGATATATTCAAATAACCAACATATTTTCTTGAAAATCTAGGATCCAACTTTACATAGATTCCACCACATCAGTTGATCTGCTAGTGGTGAAAGTATAAAAGATGGTAGTCTGTCGAACAATAATTGGCAAACACTTTTCCAATTCCTAGACCATTATGAGATTTACATCAAATTGATTCATCAATTTGTCATGTAAGCATATTTCATCCCATCTCATGCCTTAAGTTCTAGGTCTCACGCATCAACTTAATTAAGTTGTCTAACTTAGAAACTGCAAATTCTCCATGTGTGGTCTCACGCACACTCGGAAATTTACCTTGTCATTAAAATTTAGCCTGCGTCTCACGTTTACTAAATAATAACTTCAAGTGTTTCTTATAGTTAGATGGCATGTAACTTAAATTTTTTTAGGGTATTTAGTTTGATGTGAAAATCAAAACATGTATAAAGATGCATGCACTCATCTTTATAGCACAAGTTTTCAAAACCTTTTATTACCAATTCTTAAGATTAATACAAAAAGTTTTACTTGAGGTAAAATACCTTAAGATGACTTTGTACAAGAATGACTTTAAAAGAAAATCGTTTAAGACGTATTCGTAAGTGTGGTAACCAATGCAGACTCTAAGGCTCTTTCCAAGCCTTCTTACCACGACTATGAATTTGTCTTAAAGGAGTTACTTTTAAAACCATGTATAAAACCATCAATCAAGCCAAAGTTTTTGGATTAAATCTTAAAACATGTAATAAAGTATGAATCTTGCTAGTCTCGCCTTGGAGCGAATTACCGTGCGAAGTGAACCGTTGTTGGCACATAAGACACCGCAAGATTCAATCTTTATCACTTAAAGTTTCACCATTATTAGTCCATATTATTTTCTTTATAAAAATTACCCTTTTATTGCTTACAAACGTGTCCAACAATTAAATAATAAAACAAGTAATAAAGATAAATCAAAACAACTAATAACATACCAATTATAAAGGTGAAACAACTAGCCACATGCAATCTTGATTAGAAAAGATACTAATAAAATCAATTCTAGGTTCAATATGCATATAATTAACTAGGGCCTTCACCTCTTAATGGAAGTGAGCCACATACATTGACAAGTCAATTGCGTAGGCCAAAGCTAATCACATACCACATAGCACATAATTGATTTTAATAATATAATTGAGGTCTTCCCCAATATTAGATCTATCTAAACATGTGACAATAATAATAAACAATTAATGATTCATGACTAACATGCATGTTGTGTCACGGATTAAGGCATAACAATTACCACGCAGGTCACAAGTACGTTCAAATAACCAGTTAATGACCTAGGGTTTCTAATTAATTACAATTTAATTAATTAAACCACAAACCCTAATTAGGGTTCATGGAAAATCGAACCCCCCCAAAATTAGGGTTAGGGCTTCAAAAAAAAATTAAAAAAAAAAAAAAAAAAACAAACCTTAGATCCAAAACATGTATCTAACACTATTAAAGATACAATTTTTATTATGTTTAAGTAATCAATTACATGTTATACATGGCTCTGATACCACTGTTACAATTTTAATATCATGACAATCATATAAATCAAAGTACACACGTATGCAGAAGCTATGGATCAAGTATAACATATAATTATTAACAAAAACATAAATAGGAACGTACCGTATGCAATCTTGAATTCTTGAACAATTGATGAACCCTAATTAGGGTTTACAAGGATCAATGAATAACCCCTTACCGTTTTGTTATTCGATCCAAGTTGCGAACAATAGTGTGTTTGCCCTACGTTCATGTACGCGCGTATTGTTAGCGATTCAATTAGAATGCTAGTTCAAGTCACAAGTAAAGCACACAACAAACAAGGTTTAGCTTTACATAAAATAAAACCGGTCAAACCCTTTGCTGAACAGCACAGAATCGAATGGAAAAAGAATACAAATATATTCCCTGCATATAAATCTCATGCATGTAAATAATACATACATTTAATATACATGTGAATGATTCTACATGTATGTAATCCATACTGACAACATGCATGCGTAGGAATATGTATAAGATAAGTCGACTGACTTTTTTTAGTTATGTTGAATCGTCTAGGATTTATGAACCTAGGGGTGTTTATATAGTCTCCAAACTTGTCCTCCAAGTTAGAGTCCAACACCTCCTCAAGTTCTAAAACTTGACACTCAACCCTTTTCTTTTTCCTTGTTCGACCATATAAATATTTCGTGACTTAATATAATTAAATCTCAAACGCAACGCACGCAATCCCATAGGTCTCAAGTTCGATTCTAGACATATGCATATTAATATTTATCCACAAATTCTAACACCCTTAACTATAAAAATGCTTAGGTCTTTATTGAACACAGGAAAAAAGAAAAGCTTATTGTTAAAACAGAAAAACATCGATTTGTATATATATATATATACTTCAATAAAATTTAAAACATATTGTTAATCTTATTTTATTAAGATGATATATTACAACTCTTATGCACCAAGTTGGTAAATTTTTATGTGGTAGGCGGAGGATGGGAGGGGGGCAGGGTGGCACGTGCCCCCGTAGCAAAAAACTTGAAGTGTGAATTTTATAAAGAGTAAATTACACCGTTTGTCCTTGTGGTTTGCTCCAAATAAATACCGTAGCCAATGATCTATATTTTTTGCTCCTTATGGTTTACATATTGCACGCTGCAAAATAAATAAATAAATAAAAAAAATAAAAAAATAAATAAATAAATGACAGCGTGCAATATGTAAACCATAAGGAGAAAAAAATAAAATAAAATAAAAATCAGGGACTACGGTAGTGATTTGGAGCAAACCACGAGGACAAACAGTGTAATTTAGTCTTTTTAAATATTTGGTAATTTGCCTTTTAACGAACTAATTTGTAGTGTGCTATAACACTACAAACTACTTGCTGGCTCCGCCCTACCCTTTTATATGATGCGTATAGAAATGAGCAAATTTGCCTTAAAAAAGAGTAATTTGCCTTTTAACGAACTAATTTGTACAAAAAAAAAAAAAAAAAAAAAAAAACTAATTTGTAGTGTGCTTTCTAAAAATTACTAAAGTTTGCTAATTTGACCATAACTTTCTGGCTCTGCCCTGCCTGCCCTGCCCTGTATATGATGCGTTTAGAACAGTCAATCAAGCTTGTCCCGTGCATGTATTTTCCTCGCAGGCTCTTTGTATTTTCTCTCTAATACCATATAACTAGATATTATTCTATGCCTATAAAGTTATAAATATTACTCCACAATCATTCATCACTAGTGCTCACTTAATTTAACAAAGCACTACAACTTTATACAATCATGCACCCTTCCAAAGGGCAACCACCACCATCGTCACCATTACAAGCAGCATATGGTCAGCCACCATTAGCACCACCATCATATGGTCAACCACCACAAGCAGCATATGGTCAACCACCGATGGCACAGTACGCAACCAGTGTTCCACCACAACCTATGGTCTCTTATGGCAAATGGTCCACTGGCCTTTGTGATTGCGGCGATGACGTCTGCAATTGTAAGCTTCTAACTATACCAACTATTTTGTATTTAAAAAAAATACCAACTATTTTGTACAAACTATTTCAACAAGTTTTATTTATTTTTATTTTAATGTTTCGTATCCTATTTTAACAAACTATAGGTTGCATTACGTGTTGGTGTCCATGCATTACTTTCGGACAAATTGCTGAGATTGTTGACAAGGGAGCTACTTGTAAGTGTTAACGTTCATATATGTCAAAAAATCATACAAGAATCTATGTGACACAGATAAATTATTTATTTTGTGTATGTACAAGAAAACAAACTATTGTTTATGGACAAAACCAAGGTTGCAAAAATCGTGAATCGGTAGTCGGGCGATCGACTACCTTGTAGCTTGTAATCGGTCTAGACGATTAATCGGTGATTAATCAGATTGGCAATACTGACAAATTTTGGTTATTTCCGGCAAATTTTTTGATTTCCGGTGAGTTTTAGGTATTTTCGGCAAGGTATTCTCTAAAAAACAATTTGTAACAGACTTAAACAATTACTATAAGGACCCCGGATCCCTTGCAAAGGGGATAAATTTTAAAAAGTCTAAAAAGTTTTCTGGAGATGCCACGTGTCCCCCATCCCTTTTAGACTCAAGGGCAGTATTGTAAATTTACTCCCTCTCGCTTTTTTCTCTCTTTCCCTCTTTCTTCTTTCTATTATCTGATAATCTTTCCTTTTTACGATCTCTCTTCTTTGATTCTTTCAATTTTCCGGCTATATATAAACGAATTTACACAATGATTTCGATTCAATTCATTCATTCATTCAATTTTACATTTTTTTTATTCTTTCATTTGTTCATATTTTGCAAAATTAGGGTTTTTTTGTTCTCAATTCATATTCCTTTATTTGAATCGTTAATATTTCTTCAAATCGTGTTAATTGTTCATATCGGCTTCGAATTAGCCGTTGGATTGCTTAATTGCAATAGAATTAGGGTTTTAATCATTCAATTGGTTAATTGGAAGACAATTGGGGGTTTTGAGTATTCAATTGGTCTATTGGAAGAAAATTAGAGTTTTAACCGTTCAAATTTGGGGATTTTTGATTGTTAAATCAGTTTCTGATGGCTGAGAGTGATTCTCATGTTTTTAATCAAGGTAATTTCATTTTTTGTTATATATTCATCAGTCAGTTATTTTTTATTATGTTCATCAATTAGTTTTTTGAAGATATTATGCCTGCATTGTTTGCTTAGTATGATGTGGATTCATCAGAGCATATTAGAATGAGGTTCATTAGTTATTTCTCGTTATTCTGGATTAATTAGAGGTTCGGATTCATTAGAATAAGTTGTTAGAACAGATTAAAATGAGTTTCATCAGTGATTGCTTGTTATGATGGTTTAATTATAGGTTGCGGATTCATTAGAATAATTTTTTAGAATGGATTAAAATTAGGTTCATCAGTAATTCGTAGTTATTGTGGTTTAATTAGAAGTTGTGGATTCATTAGAATAATTTTTTAGAACGGATTAAAATGAGGTTCATCAGTGATTGCTAGTTATGATGGTTTAATTATAGGTTGCGGATTCATTAGAATAATTTTTTAGAACGTATTAAAATGAGGTTCATCAGTAATTCCTAGTTATTGTGGTTTAGTTAGAGGTTGCGGATTCATTAGAATAATTTTTTAGAACGGATTAAAATGAGGTTCATCAGTGATTGCTAGTTATGATGGTTTAATTATAGGTTGCGGATTCATTAGAATAATTTTTTAGAACGTATTAAAATGAGGTTCATCAGTAATTCCTAGTTATTGTGGTTTAATTAGAGGTTGTGGATTCATTAGAATAACTTTTTAGAACGGATTAAAATGAGGTTCATCAGTAATTGCTATTTATCGTGGTTTAATTAGAGGCTGCGGATTCATTAGAATAACTTTTTAGAATGGATTAAAATGAGGTTCATCAGTTATAAAATGTTATCAATTTTATTTGTCTTGGTTCATCAATTATTGATTGTAATAATATATAATAATGAGGTTCATCAGTGATAAAGTGTTTTTGGTTCATCAGTCATTCATTGTATATATTTTTTTTCAGATGATGATTATGAAGTTGTTCCATATTCTGTTGGTATTGTTTCTGAGGAGGGGGGGTGAGAAGTTATGGATTCCTGATATTCCTGATGGTGAGAAGCCGGCTTATGGTATCATGTATCATTCTCTGGAGCAGGCTTATGAGTATTACAAAGATTATGTAAAAAGAGCTGGTTTTGAGATTCGTTTAGGTCAACATTATAAATCTACGAAGAATAAGGACAATAATCCTGATCTGCAATATTTTGTTTGTAGTAAAGAAGGTATAAATCCTGCCCCAAAGAAAGTTGGATCAAAGAGAAAACATAGGAAACATCCGTCTAAGCGTACTGATTGTAAGGCTGTTTTACGTGTGAGGTATGTTGAAGGAAAAGGATATTGGTGTTATGAATTTGTTGAGGGTCATAACCATAGCCTAGTTAGTCAGGAAGATAGTGTTTTTCTGGTTTCGTCTCGTGATGTTTCTTATACTCAGCAAGTTTTTCTATATCAAGCATCTCAAGTGAATCTTGGTCCAGTGAAGGGCTTTCATTTACTTAGGCAGATTTATGGGGACTACGATTTTATTGGGGTTAGTTTGGTTGATTGTAAAAACTATAGGAGAGATGTGCTTGATTTCATTGGTAAGAATGATGCTCAGATGTTAGTTGAGATGTTATTGAACAAGAAGGATTTTCATCCTAATTTTTCATTTGAGTATCAAACTGGTGAGAATAACGCGTTGACGAATCTTTTTTGGGCCGATGAGTACGCAAAAAGGAATTATTATGCTTTTGGCGATGTTATGTCATTTGATGCTACATTCAGGACTAATAAGTAAGTTCATTTTATATATGTTTTTTATTTTTCAACTGATGAACATCTTTTAATTAATAAGTTCATCTGTATTTTAAGATAAGATAGATATTGTACCCCACATATCTGATTGTACCCCACGTATCTTATCTATTTATCAGAAAATCCACTTTTCTTATCTCTCTACCCCACATATCCTATCTCTTTATCAGAAAATCCTCCATCCCAACTATTCTATATTTTTTCCTCTACCCCACATATCCTATCTCTTTATCTCTTTCATATCTTTTAAATTCTGATGAAATGAGTGTAATAGGTCATGTTTCTAGCTTGAATTGTTTCCCCGGAGTGGTCATTGGGTGAGTGTGAGTAGCTTTTTGAAACTCATTGATAAGCTCAAACACACAAAAACTTTGCTGCAACAAGATGATGGTCAACGGTATAAAAATTAATTCACGTTGCACATCATCTTGTTCTGGCAGTTTATGTGTGTTTTGAGATTATTAATGAGTTTCAAAGCCTACGCAGAGTCACCAGCGACCATTTCTGGGGAAACATTTCAAGCTAGAAACATTTAATTTTTTTAAAGTTGCTGTATTTTGATTGTTATAAGCTGATGTTGTTGAATTTAAATGGTTCATCAGTATTTTTTAAACAAAATTTTTTAAAGTTGGTGTAAATAAGTTCATCAGTATTATAAAGCTGCTGTATTTGATTGTATAAACTGATGTTGTTGAAAGGTATTGAATTGAAATGGTTCATCAATTATATTATAACGGTTCATCGGTTTTATAATAATGTTTATCATTTATTTTTGATAGGTACAAAATGGTTTTTGTACCATTTACTGGGATCGACAATCATAATAATTGTGTTACATATGGAGCTGCGTTGCTGTCGTCGGAGACTAAAGAATCTTACATTTGGTTGCTTGAATGTTTTCAAAGAGCCTTCGTGCGAGCACCAAAGGTTATTGTTACTGATCAAGACGCATCAATGAAAGTTGCTATAGAGACAGTTTTCCCGTTATCTCGTCATAGATTATGCATGTGGCATATCATGCAGAAGTTGACTTCAAAGGTATGTTCATCAATGTATTTTTTTTTAATTATTTTTGTTTATTAGTTACTTATAATTTAAAGGTTCATCAGATAGTTTTACAGTATAATGTTCATCATTTTATGGGATATTGTTTTCGACTGATAGAATAATGTTCATCATTTATATAATAATGTTCATCAGTTAGTTTTTTTATATAATAATGTTCATCATTTATACAATAAGGTTCATCTTGATTTTTGTAGGTTGGTCCTGATCTAGCTAAAGATGAAACTTTTAAACGAAGAATATCGGATATTGTTTGGACTGATAGAATATAGCCTGATGAGTTTGAAGCTTTGTGGGAGAAATTATTAGTTGATTTCGATTTGAAGAGTCACAAATGGCTTTCTGATATGTATGATTTGAGGTATAAATGGATTCCAGCCTATTACAGGGATGAGTTGATGTCGGGTTTGATGCGTACTTCTTCTAGGTCTGAGAGTGAAAACAATGCGTACGGTCGCTTGACGAGCATTGATTTGACTTTATGGGAATTTTATAATCATTTTGAGAGTGTGGTGGGTTGTCAAAGTTTTGCTCAACGTAAAAATGATCATGACAGTCGGTATACTATTCCAGATATGCACACAGAACATCAATTAGAGAAGGAGGCATCAGAATTATACACTCGGTCCATTTTCTTTGATGTTCAAAATGAGATTTATGCTTCTGTGATTTCTTGTATGTCGGTTAGTGTTTCGGATGTTAATTCTGGCAAAAAATTTGTTATAAAAGATACTGGCGAAGATGAGCAGATTTCTAGGCGACATCGTATAGTGAAAGGGAAACCACAGTATGATGTTTTTTATGAGGTAACATCTTTTTATACATACAGTTTTGTTTCATTATTTTTTTTTTTTTAATTTTATAAGAATGAGGTTCATCAGTCATTGTAGATAAAAATGAGGTTCATCAGTCATTGTAGATCAGAATGAGGTTCATCAGTCATTGTAGATTATAATGAGGTTCATCGTTGCTTTTTATCATGTTTTTTGTAATCAGATAATGTATGTAGATAATAATGAGGTTCATCAGTCATTGTAGATTAGAATTAGGTTCATCAGTCATTGTAGATTAGATAATGCATGTAGATAATAATGAGGTTCATCAGTCATTGTAGATCAGAATGAGGTTCATCAGTCATTGTAGATTATAATGAGGTTCATCGTTGCTTTTTATCATGTTTTTTGTAATCAGATAATGTATGTAGATAATAATGAGGTTCATCAGTCATTGTAGATTAGAATTAGGTTCATCAGTCATTGTAGATTAGATAATGCATGTAGATAATAATGATGTTCATTAGTCATTGTATATCAGAATCAGGTTCATCAGTCATTGTATATTAGAATGAGGTTCATCAGTCATTGTAGATAAGAATGAGGTTCATCATTGCCTTTTATCATGTTTTTTTGTACTCAGATAATGTATGTACTACCTTTTTTTTCAGGTTTTGTGTAAACCAGCTGAAGAGTTTTATCAGTGTACGTGCAAACGTTTTGAGTCATATGGACTGTTATGTCGTCATATCTTTTATGTGATTCGGTTGTCAAATGTTAAAAACTTTCCCAAGAAGTACGTGCTTAGGCGTTGGTCAAAAGATTCATTACCACCTCCATCAGTCATTCAAGCCACTGGTGACAGTCCTGATATGATCTTGCGTGAGATATTCAGATCAGTTGAGTATTGTGTGAATCGTTATGCTAATGATCCCGAGCTACTGCAAAAGTTTAGAGATCATCAGGTTCAGTTAATGGCGAAGGCAGATGCTGATGTTCCTATACCTCCAAAGACTACTAAACGGGATAGGATTGCTTCTATTCTTGGTGTGTCGCAACCGGATGAGATTATTGTGAATGTTCCAAAGCAGGTTAGACTATTTATTCTCTTTTTTGTTATCTAGGTTAGTTGATGAACATGTTAAATTTTTGCAGTTTAGTTATATTTATAGTTATTATAGGTTCATCAGTTGTTATAGGTTCATCAGATTTATGTTATCATAATTTAGGAGTTATCATAGGTTTATCAAATATAGGTTCATCATTTAATATAAGTTCATCATTTAATATAGGTTCATCAGTTTTTTGTTCTGTGTTATTGTAGGCCCATCAGTTATCATAGTTTTTTCGGTTTTTATAGGTTCATCAGTTATTATATGTGTTATCCTTGGCCCATCAGTTATCATAGTTTTTCAGTTTTTATAGGTTCATCAGTTGTTTACCAATTGTTCAACATATTTTTTGATCATTTTTGTTTTTTGGTCCAAAACAGGTTAGTACTAAGGGTTCGCGAAAGAGGATTAAGAGCAGTGTTGAACGTTCACTTATTGCTAGTGGGAAGCGTAGAAAGAAGAACTGTACAACCTGCAAATCTAGTATGAACGATCATAACCAGGCGAAATGCAATGCCATAAAAGCTCAAATTGCTGCTAAGAAAGCTAGTGAAAAGGCTGCTGCGAAGGAGATGAAGCAGAAGGCGAGATTGGCTGCCAAGAATGCGAAGTTGGCTGAGAAAACTGCTGCTAGAAAGGCGAATTTGGCTGAGAAGACTGCTGCTAGGAACGCGAAGTTGGCTGAGAAGACTGCTTGTGTAGTTACTTAATAAATGTGGTGTTAGTTTGATAAGAGTGATCAAAGTAACTTTGATTTTTCTATTATACAAATAAATGTGATGTTTTACTTATAAATTTTTTTCTATTATAAAGTTCATCAGTTTTACTTATAAAGTTAGAGATAAAAGTTCTTCAAATTTTAGAGGTTCATCAATTTTAAATTATAACAGTGTCATTATAATTATCAAAGTTTCTAAAAAAAAGTTCTTCTTTCTACAAATTTTAGAGGTTTATCATTTTTTACATATTAAAGTTCATCAAAATTTACATATTAAAGTTCATCAAAAGTAAATCTAATTTAACAATTTTTTTCAGGTTCATCAATAAATTCAGGTTCATCAACTGTTATTTCATTTAAAAGATTTTCATCAAATTTTAGAGGTTTATCATTTTTTACATATTAAAGTTCATCAAAAGTTAAATCAAATTTAAAAAAAAAAAAAATCAGGTTCATCAATAAATTAAGGTTCATCAACAAACAAGAAGTGAATTCAGGTTCATCAATTTTATTTAACATAACAAAATGATAGTTCTATTAAACTAAAATAACTTGTCCATAACAACCAACCAAAAAGTAGTATTTATACTAGAACATTCCCTAATTAGATTAGGTTACTACTGCCAAAATTTTAACCATAACAAACTATTAGATCAAATTGTTTTTAGGTCTGTCGAAGAAGAGCACTAGCTTCCCGTTCGAAATAATCGCTGGCACGTTCTGCAATATTCTTTTTTGACATCTGCTGGAGCGTTCGCTTTTCCTTCAGAGGTAAACGATGATATTCTTCTACCTCGCTCTCCACTACATGTCTGTTTTCATTGTAGTCGGACAACAGAATCTTTGACATGTACTTCTTTCTCAAGTCTTCAAGCTGTTTGTCTTGTTCAGCACCTTCTTTTACAAACCCAGCATCAAAGTCTTTTTTCCCTGAATAAGTTTCCATGTGTCTCATGGCAAAAATTCCACAATCAATGAAATTGTTTTTGGTTTCCCATGCCAATTTGATATGATCCACTTTGTAGTTGTTCAGTGCTTGATAATTTGGATGCCCATTGTCTTTCAAGAACTTTATAAATTGAAATCTCTGTAATAATAAATTAAAAACAATGAGATTCAATTTAACTATGTTGATGAACATACATTTAATATACCTAACATTCTTACCAAATTAACCAGCTTTTTCTGATATCTATCCTTGACTAATTGATTGTGATGCATGTTGTCAAGAATATGGATTTGAGGTTCTTTCAAGTTGAAACAGACGACGTAGTAGTGATCGTCACCGAGCATCATCGGGAAAAGCGCCTGTTAAAGATAGAGGTTCATCAATTATTTACAATTAACTATAGGTTCATCAGTTTTATTAAGGTTCATCAGTTTTTTTAAGGTTCATCAGTTATTTATCTTAAAACAAATTAGTAAAATAGAAGTGCTTACCAGGTCAATGTCTCTGATAGATCCATAAACAGACAAAAACAAAAGATTCTTCATGTTTTCATTAAACTTTTGTGTGAGTGCTCTCAAGTTGTGAGACAGATTGGCCATTTCTTTTGTCTGAGGTTCATCAATATAAGTCAAGATTTTTGCATATGTACATGATTTCAAATATTGAATCATAATTGATAAAGATTTTTGTAACTTACAATCATTGATGTGTGGGCATATAGCTTCTTTAATGATCCTACGTTCCTTTTCTCTTCTGCCATGTTATGTATATACGCCCACATATCAATTACTCCTGAACTAATTTCATTCCCTTCTTTGAAGCTCTCAAAGTGGATTCTTTGACCGTCAACAAAGTATGAATGAAATAACACATCACTGCAATTTCATTTTAAGGTAATATTTTAGAAAAATAAAGAAGCTACTTATTATAGAAATATTATTTTTAAATTGATGAACCTAATATATATTACTTACTCGAGATCTCCTCTTGCAGCGAATATTGTTTCAGCCACCTTTCGTTCATGGTCTTGTACTTTGTTCTTCATCACAACGACTCTTTGTAAATACGGAGATTTTAGAGATTCAGTAGGCTTTGTTTTTCTTTTTTCTCTTATATTTTCCAAGTCTTCTTGACCTTCTTCACCTTCTTTGATATTCTTTTCCGTTTGAGGAACTTTAAGCTTTCGAGCAATTGTGTTGAAAGAATTAAGTGGCGTGGCTTTTAGAGGCGTGGAAAAATCTTCATGTAGTACTTCACATTTTAATTTTTCTTCTGCTGATGGGGGAGCATATGATATCGGTGTTATCATCTTTGGCGATTCTTTATTTTGTGGGGAAGAGTTCTTATGTTTTTGTGATGTTTTTTTCAATTCTAAAGCTTCTGCTTGAATTCTTCTCCAAAGATTGTCATCACTAGTCTTGCTCAACCTTTCTGAGGATGTGTGCAAGAACGGTGTCTTTTTTAGAAACTCATCCAATAACTGCTCCAAGTCTTTCTTTTCTTCATACAAAACCAAAGGCAAAGACTTATTCTCAAATTGCTCCGTATTGAATATCCGGAATTCTGGCCTATGCAACTGTTTTATATGTTCATCAGTAAGTTAATTAATAAGTTCATCAATAAATTATAAGTTCATGAATAAGTTCATAAAACAAATCAGTTATAAGTTCATCAATAAGGTTATTACCTGACGTTCAATCTTTTCATATTCTTTCAAAAAGGCAGGATCCATGAACATTTGAGTTAACGTTAACTCAGCTTGTTTGTCCGTCTGAGGTTCATCTGTTAACTCGGAGCCATGATTCATTTGAGGTTCATCAGTTTGCTTAGATGCAACCTTAGCGTCGGAGCCATCCTTTGTTTGAGGTTCATCAGTTTGTTTAGATGCTTCCTTTGCCTCGGAGGCATCCTTATCATCACCCATCGTTATCATCAGCATTGAGCTCTCATCTTCAGTTTGTGAGCTCTCAAAAGTTGTCCTGTTTACCAAACTGTTCATCCAGTCTCGGACTTCCAACAACGATTCATTTCCGGGGTACATCTCCAATCCAGCCCTTAGCATGTCATCAATATTAATTTTCATCTCTTGAAATAAGCATAACATGTTCCTCAGTGAGTGACTGAATTCCTGTCATTAATATAATCAGTTAAGTCTTTGAACCTATATTAACTTAAAACTGATGAACCTATATTAACTGATGAACCTATATTTGAAGAACCTATAATCAAATAACATTTTAAAGTTTATATATATTTTACCTCAGCTGATTTGAATTGGGAATACTCCCCTTGAAATTCTAAAATCATTGCGGATAACTGTTGTTGGGTGAGCTTAATACTTGAGGATGAAGGTTCATCATTTCCATTTTCAGGTGTTTGATCGGTTCCGGTAATTGGTTCAGCAACTTCAGTGTTTTCATCACTTCCGGTCGTTTGAATATCCTCATTTGTTCCGATCATTTGAATATCATCATCTTCTAATTGATGAACCAATTATAAGAAATTCAAATATACACAAAATTTTTGCAGATAATATGTAAGTTATGAAACATAATAGAATTTTACCCTGTTGATCAACCCATTGATGCTCCTCAATATCATCTATATGAACATTAGGCACTTGCTCACCAACGTCATCTGTCTTTGGAGATTTTGATGTTCTTTTCCTTTTGTATCCAACAATGTTTTTGCACATGTTCATCGAATAGCGGTTTTTAGGAGATAGTGAACTCCTTTTTGCTTTCTGTTTTCTTCCTACATGTTTTACACCATTTTTCATAAGTTATAACAGGTTCATCAGATTATAAAAGTTATTTTTTTTTCAAGTTCATCAAATGTTCAAGTTCATCAGATTTTACATATTCAAGTTCATCAAGATTTTCAACAAATTTTTGAGGTTCATCAAATTTTTACTTATAACAAAAATTTACTTATAAAACAATAATATAATATAAATATAGTCTATATACATACCTTCTTGATCATTTCCCCCCTCTGCTTCTTGTGGTTTGTCTTCCAGCATTAGAAGGATTGGTCCATCAGCCACTAATTTTAGATACAACTTATTTTAGGTAAATGTTTAAAATAAGAATATAATATAAGGTTCATCAGATTATAATTTGTGTACCTTCTATAGGCATCGAACCTTCCCTTTCTGAATTGTTCCCTTGAATGACATCTGGAAAAAAAAAATGTCATTTTTTTAAGATGACACATACAAAAAAGTACTGATGAACATATAGTAAAATGTATACCTATATTAGAAGGTTCACCAGCGTTTGTTTTTTGTTTCTTTCTTCTAATCTTCTTTTTTTTTACTGGCTCATCGCTATCTTTTATCGGCACAATATTAGCATCTGAATTTAGACACAATGTGTAAAAAAACACATTATACGAGACAGTAAGTGATGAACCAAATAAAATAATACATCATACCTTCAATCATGAGTAGTGCACGCTTGAAAGGAGAGTGATCCTTCATTTTAGCTCTACTCCAATGTGGTCCAGCTTTATATGAGACTTCAATCTTGTCTTCATCATTACCCCTCGGTTCTTCCTCCAATTGAATTTCGGCTCCAGCATTCTCTATCTGCTGTTCATCATCGTTCTCTGAATCATCATCATTATTATTTTCTGCAGCTTCCTCTGCATCATCATCATCATCTTCCTATGCATCATCATCCTCTTGATCTTCTTCTTCTTTATTTTCCTCATCATTTTTTTCTTCTTCTTGATCTTCTTCCGGTTCTTCTTTTTTCTCCACTTTTTCAGCTTTAGGAGCTCTTCCTTTCTTTATTTTACCAAACATCATCTCTTCCAATTCTTCCAAATTTTCTGTTTTCCAGTAATTAAACGCTAGGTATTTTGGTTTCTTCAGCAGCGAATTGGCAAATATAACCTGCAATTTTAAGTGTAAATCTTAAATTAAGAAAAATGTAACTGATGAACCTGATAAACTAACTGATGAACCTATAATCTAACAGATGAACCTATAACCTAATTGATGAACCTATAAATTAACTGATGAACATAAAGTATATAGTAATTACCTCCAATAGTAAGATTGGACCATAGAATCTTGTTCCCGGCCTCCAATTTTTCCTTTCGTCCTTCAAATTATGTAGCACATACTCGCACCAGTCCAATTGTTTCACAAGATCCATATCAGTAAGAGAAGGGATGACTCCAATATTCAAAGTCCCCATCGTTCTCACATAAGACAAAATAGTACAAAACAATGATATTATGTTCTTCAAAAATATGTCTCCACTATCATTTTTCCTAATTTGATTCTTAATTACCGGCATCAAATCCTTATTTGCATAAAGTCTAGGAACACCTTTGAATTGTTTTTTCCATTCTATGTATGCTTCATTTGATCTTTCCTTAACAACATCACGCACATCAACTGCATACTGACCCATTGGGAATCTGAAGGTATGGTGGATTAACTCAGGTGTTATGTGTATAGTATCACCAAAAACGGTTAGATTTCCAGATTCAGCATCAAACCTCTCAAGCAACCAATACCCTAAACGACTTGGCATGACATTAATTTCAAAGTCTAACAATGATTTAAAACCCATTCTTGATATTGCCTCTTTTTGGTCCGTTGTTATTTTCTTAATTGTTTCATATAATGGACCGGGAAAATTTTTTATTAGAACATTTGGAAAATTTATTAGGTTAGGTGGGAGAATTTGTCGAAGACTTAATCCAGGCTTAAGGTCTTCAGAGAGAACAGGTTTATTAGTTTTTGATGAACCTGATGGTTTTGAAGGTTTGGAAGGTTTTGAAGGTTTGGAAGATTTAGCAGCAATTTCAGGATTTGATGAACCCCGTATTCTTTTAGGAAGTGGTTGATCATCAATGAACCCCGAGTTCTTTTATTAGTAAACGCGTGTTCAACAAAGTCGTCATCACTTGGAGAATAGATTGTTAACGTCATAGGCTTCTTTCCTATACAATAAAAAAACAACTGATGAACAATCTTTCAATGAAAAATAACTATAAAAAAATTTTTCATATAATTTTTAACTGCTGAACCTTATTCTAAATAACAACTGATGAAGCTCTTTTCAATTTATCCTAACAAGTTAGTACTAATTATACAATGATAACAAGTAATCACTGATGAACCTCTTTTTAATATATTCTAACAAGTAATCACTGATGAACCTCTTTTTAATATATTCTAACAAGTTATTCTACTGATGAACTATATTCTTAATATATTTTTAACAAGTTATAATCACTTTTTTTATTTATTTTAAATGTTGAACCTTATTCTTAATCTATTTCTAACAAAATTTATCCTCAACTTCTAATCTAACCAGATAACTATTCTAATAACTGATGAACTTCATTGTAATCTATTTTAACAATTATTCTACTGATGAACCATATTTCTAACAAGTTATAAACACTTTTTTCATCTATTTTAACTGCTGAACCTTATTCTTAATCTATTTCTAACAAAATTTATCCACAACGTCTAATCTAACGAGATAACTATTCTAATCACTGATGAACCTCATTGTAATCTATTTTAACAATTATTCTATTGATGAACTATATTTCTAACAAGTTATAAACACTTTTTTCATCTATTTTAACAATTATTCTACTGATGAACCATATTTCTATCAAGTTACAAACACTTTTTTCATCTATTTTAACTGCTGAACCTCATTTCTAACTAATGATAATCGGCAATCGATAATCGGCAAAATAATTGATGAACCAAAAACTTTTTAAAACCTGTAAAAGCTGGCCGGTCTTGGAATCATTTCGATCTCTTTTCTGACAATGTTGGGCTCTTTTCTCTTCCAGATTCTAAATAAAAAAAAATAATAAATCAAAATCATATTATCAAAATAAATAAATAAACTGATAAAATAATCCTAATTCTTTATGCATGCATTTTATATTCTAAAAAATCTAAATGAAACCCTACTTTTTTCAAAATCTAAAATTAAAAATAATAATAAAATGCATATTTTTTAAAAGCAAATACATTTTTTCATTTTTTTTTCTAAAAATAACGCATGCAGTTAAAAAATAATTAAAACATGAATGAAACCCTAATTTTTTCAATTTAATCTATTCCTTACCAGTTGGATTCTTCATTTTGATCGGAAAATGATCGGAAAATGAAACCCTAATTTTTCCCCAAATTTATACGCGATTTTTGAGAGATTTTCACCAAATTTAGACCGGAAAATGATATTGTGCGTGAAATTGTGAGTGAGAGTGAGCGGTTTTGAGGGAAGATAGAAGTGGGGTTAATTACCGTTTTAACCTTTTTAAGGAAAGTTGCGTTTTTTTTTTGTTTGAATGAGAGCGGTTGGATTGATTTTGGTCAAATATTTGACTAATTGGATGGACGAGATTCCTTTTTAGACTTTGTAGATTTACACCCCTTTGTAGGGGATCGCGTCTCTTACTATAAGTGATCAAAATAAGTGTATAGTGAGTTTTGGGTTCTTCCGGCAAGATTTATAGGTTTCAGGAAAGTTTGACCACCATTGACCGCCGTTGATCACCGTTGACCACGGTTGACCTATTTTTTTGACCCAGTTACATAAATCGGCAAGGTCGGTGGCCTTGTAGCACTTAATCGGTGATTAATCGGCCTTGTAGACTTTTTTTGCAACACTGGACAAAACCAAAATGTTGAGCTAGTTTTGCCACATATTATGGGTCAAAGGGACGGATCACTCTACAATTTTATCTAAGTTTTAATGTTGGAATTAACCATTAGTCGTATTATGTAGTTTGCCTTAGCCAGAGTGTGAGTGTGGACTTAGAGAACGTTAGGGTTTTATGTATTCACCTCTATAAATGCTTGATCAATGAAGTATAATATCTACCAGGAATTCTATCACTAGCGTCTTTATTCTAGCCTAACCATTCATAATTTTTTTGACATGTAACAACAACTTGTCTAGTACACGGGACTCTTTACACACTACTACTTCTACTAACTGGATGTCAATGTATATATTCTTGTATATTTCGAGCTAAAATGAGACAAGAATACATGTTGGCCGACGAACCCTGCAATGATTGCATTCTCCATTGTTGTTGTGAACCATGTGCCTTATGCCAAGAGTATCGTGAGCTTAAGAATCGCGGATTTGATATGATTCGTGGTAAAAAGTTAATCTTTTGCTTCTAGATTTAAAAAAAAAAAAAAAAAAAAAAAAAAAAAAAAAAAAAGTCAATATCCACAAGCATTACTCGTCCATTTAGTATATAACTATCTGATTATAGTTTTTATTCGTTATATTCAGGATGGCATGGAAGTATGGCTAGGCAGAATCATGGAGTCATGATGCCACCAATTGCTCCAGCTGGAATGAAACGACAGGTGCAAGAGTCTGACATGTTGTACTATGAAATATAATGAATAATTGAATGAAGATAAGACATTCTGTGATTCGTATTTGTCCCAGTCCCATGTATACATAGTTGCATTGCATTGAAAACAAAGTCTTATTATAGCAATTGGTACGGTTGCGTTTCGCTCGCGTTGTCCACTGTGAAAGCCATCATATATACCGGTGGTGGAACTATAAACTATCGTGGCCCTGCCATCGTGCGGTGTTATCACGATTTTCCTTTCTATTTAATTGAAACCTTAATCACTATATTGTATTTTTTTACGGAGTATATCATATTTTTTATATTTTGTTGTATCATTATCTTAGTTTAATAAAAATGTGTTGTACTATTTAATAAATGAAATATTAAAAAACCGTGAGGCCCGGAGGATCCAATAACTCAAGTGACGAGGAAGCCTATTTTTGTGCTGAGTATAACATCCGAGTTATAGATGAAAAGCTAACATGACAACTATAACACAACCCTATGCTTGTACTACACCCTGTGCGCTTAGAAATCATGTATTTATTTAAAACTAGCTAGTGTATATCTTGTACTTTTAAAGTGTTTTATAAGTATTTTTAAGGACTGGTAGCACGATAATATTTGTTACCCAATCAATACCCATTTAAAACTTTTTGTATAGTTCTTTTTCTTTTTACTTAATCAAACTTTATTGTGAAAAGGAGAAACTATTATATGCATACGCATTATATTAAAGATACAAAGAGAATGCATTTTTATCAAGGAACAAACCGTGAATAAGCTATGGTCCAAATGTTATGGGCCAAGGTAAATATACATTATATTTCTAATTAGATAGATGAAGATTACCTCAAACTACAAGTCTTGCAAGAGAAAATATACACTCCCATGATGACAAATTTCTTCGATCATTGTAATTAAACTAACGTTTCATTTCTCCCGGACCAGCGGGTGGCATCACTACTCCTTGACTTTGTTTTGCGAGATTTCCTTGCCATCCAGAATTTTGCAAAATGATCGAAAACTCAAGTTAGTTAACAACATATACATGTTATAACTTATATCTAACATATTGAAAAAGTTTAATTCCAAGAGAAGGTTCCAATCCACGGTACTTAAGCTCACGATACTCTTGACAAAGAGCACACCACTCACAACAACAATGGATGAGGCAATCACTACATGGTTGCTCGGTTAACATGTATTGTTGCCTGAATTTAGAACGATACGTAAAAGAATATATGCATTCACAGCCGGTGAATAGACAAAGTATTGAATAAAGATCTCCACTTACACCACAAGCTGCATTACACAAGTTAAATCAAGGGAAAATTACACAGATAGGTAATGAACTTTGAAAAATTTCTATTGTTAGGTAACGAACTCTCAAAAATACTAATATAACCAACAAAACTTATTAAAACCGGAAATCAAGGAGCCTCTTAGAATTTTCAGTAAGAAGGGGAACTCAGATGGTGCGGCAATGGATGTGAATCCTGTTCAAGAATTCTGTACAAAAAAATGCAAATGATGAGGAAACTGAATGTGTGAAGTCAAAGGTTCTTGATGAACTTTGTGAAGAAAGGGTTGAAGGTATAGGAATGGAATCAAAGGAGTTGGTTAATATGGTTTGTTCATGGTGGGTGGACAAACGAAAAGGGAATACGGCTCGTCCATGGTGGCGGGACAAACAAAGAATGAATATGGGTAAAGTGAGCCTGATGGTTAGCTAGCTAGGGGGTGCTTGTAGTTGGATGTTTAATGTTTGGTTTAAGTTGACCTTCAGCGGTTGTCGCCGGCGAGTGTCAGCGTGTGACGATGGTGGTTTTGGGGTTTTTGAGGGTTGCCGGAGGTGGCGGGACTGGTGGTGGATGTAGATAGTGGTGACTGGTGGGTGAAGAGAGATATATTAGTATTTAACAGTCAAATAGACGATTTTTGTGGTTACACGTGGCCCAATAAGCTTAAACGGTCATATAGCATAACATTAAAGGTTTCAACAAGTTTCGTTGGTTATATTAGTATTTTTGAGAGTTCGTTACCTAACATTAGAAATTTTTCAAAGTTCATTACCTATCCGTGTAATTTTCCCTTAAATCAATTGTCAACTTTCAAATTCTCAATGTATGTTTATACTTTACACTGACCAAAATATAAAGTTATGCAAGTGATCAAACCCAATCCATAAACACTTACAAGTGGTTCCCTTATCGACAACTTCAGCAATTTGTCCGAAAGTAATGCATGGGCACCAACATGTCAATTATATATTGCATTCGTGAGAATTTTTGCTCTTACTTGCTTCTTGCATCTTTGCTATGTCTAGACCAACATTTAGCTTATTTGGAAGAGATTAAGCTGTTTCAAAAAGTTCCAAAAAGGTTTCTTTATTAATGAGCCAACAAGCTCAAATATAAGCAGCATTTCTTTGGCTTATTGTGTTTTGAAACTGAAATAAGCTAATAAACTCCTTACATCAGCTAAGCTAAAGACCCCAAAATACATAATACGAGTATTACATAACATTCTTTGATTCACAGTTGTTTCGTAGACATTGGTGATGCATCACTCCGGTTTATGAAGTGCTTCACAAACAAGGATTACAAGTTACTCGAGTAGCGAAGCATCCTGATATAAATCACTCTTTTAAATTGTTAATAATCCTATTTGTCGCACGAACGACGTCGTGCTATCTACATTACATGACCTACAGTGCAAAACAGTTCCGACAATTAATGCGATGGTGCTACAGTTTTGGGTTTTTTGGGATCCCCTTGGCTTGTCAACCGTACTCCAGATGTGGTGTCACTTTCCACAAATTTCCTGAACCTTCCATCTGACACACAGTTGTGGGTTCATAATCTATCATCAATATCCGAAGATTCAGTAGCATTTGTGTGAAGCTCATCATATTGAAGTTTTTATTTTTATCTGTTTTTGAGGATGATTTAATGATGTATAGATGCAGAAGAAGTGAAAAGTGCTTGAGAATAAGTAAATATATTGCAAAACGAGATTTCCTTCCCATCCTAATTAAGTAAATATATTGCAAAATGAGCAAAAACTCAAGCTAAACACGCGTTTCTAATAATAAGAAAAGTCATAACTCAGACATATCGTCTTCTTTTTAACTTCTAATGAAAGAATTACCTAGAGATGGCTCAAATCCACGATTCTTGAGCTCACGATAGTCATGGCAAATAGCACACATCTCAGAACAACAATGGACTAAGACATCGTTACAGGGTTGCTCAGGCAACATGTATTCTTGCCTTAATTTTTTTACGATACATACATGAGTATATCCATCCAAAACTAGTGAACAGACACTGCAGTGAATAAAATCCTCCACTTACACGACAAGCTGTTTTTGCAAACATAAGTTAGTTATTCTCCAAACTAAATGGAAAAAATAAAATCTTCAACTAAACAAGATCGTTTAGACGACACTTACAAGTAGTTCCCTTGTCGACAAACTCAGCAATTCGTCCAAATGAAATGCATGGACACCACACGTTAAAACCTACATTTAAGTTCCAAACAACAATAGTACAACTTTATACTCCGTATATATAAAAAAATCTTATTAATTCGTACGTTATACCAAAATGACGACTGTATAAGTTTTAGACTTACAGCTAGACATATCTTCATAGCAATCACAAAGACCGGTGGACCATTTGTTAGTAGCGGTCATGTGCTGAGCTGGGATTCTGGTGACATATTGTGGCGGCATGGTCGAAGGTTTCATGATTGAAATTTGCTGGTTTTTTGGTTTGGAATTTGCAAATGTTGTGCATCTCACTTAAAAAAAAAAAAAAAAAAAAAAAAAAAAAAAAAAAAAAAAAAAAAAAAATTGCAAATTCTAAACCAAACCAAACCAAGAAAACATTTGCAAATTCCAAACCAAACCACTAAGGTCAAGATAGGGCCCGTTAGTGTAAGCCCAATATCCATGATATATTCTTTACAATCTAGTTATCATTATCAAGCCATGTTTTTATTTTTTATTTTGTAAAATAACTTATTCACATTAATGTCTCACGATTGTCATATAGGAGATTTCGATCCGCAACCATTTGATTTATAAAACATTCACGTATCAATAGACCAAAAATCTATAGTTCTAGACTCATCACGTCAAGTGAGTTATGTTTTTCCGCCGAAAATATGACCATTCTCTCACTATCTAATATTCTAATGGACCATAAATGGTTGAAAAGCTTTAACTCGTCACATAATATATATATATATATATATATATATATATATATATATATATATATATATATATATATATATATATATATATATATATATCAATGTTGCAAAAATCGTGAATCGGTCCCGAGGCGGTCGGGGGCCGAGTTGCGATTTTTGGCCGATTAATCGGTTGATTTTCTTGACTCGGCCGATTAATCGGCCAATTACCTTGTAATTTCCTACAAGTTCCAGGGCCGAGGCCGATTAATCGTTGGATCAATTTTGATAAATGAGATCAAAATAAATAACATTAATTAATTAGATATTTATTATAAGGGTATTATAGTAATCTTTGTTTTTCCAATTATTTGATTTTTTCCATTGTAATCCTTTCTTAAATGCCCCACAATCCTTACAAATTATTATGTCATACGTTATTATTATTATTATTATTATTATTATTTTTTCATTTTCAATATAACCACGATAATGGAACCACAAGACATGTCAAAAAGATGTTTCATCTACACTAGGATGAAATGATATTATAATGTCTTGTGAATGTATTTAGGACGAAATGAAAATGACAAAGTGATGAGTGCTCAAACACTCATCATTTTTTGTCTAATCTGAACTGCAAAACATACAAAAACACTCAGTAATGCATCAAAATGCTGAAAATATTTTAAAATTGTGTTTAATATGTTTTAGATGCAAAATGAGCAAAAACAGATGAAAAACATATAAAGTTTGCATAATTGGCAGTTTCAGTCCCCCAACTTTCATAAAATTACAAAACTAGTCTCTGGATATTCAAAATATGGAAAAATTATCACCAAAGGTCATTTTGAAATCATAAGTTGTCGTATTTTGTCCTTTGGTGAAAAATTGGAAAAGTTTTGAGAATTTACAGTTTGGTCCCTGGAGTTTCAGAAAATGACAGAATTGGTCCCCGGTGGGATATTTTTGAAAGAAAAATCATTTTTGATCCTTGGGAAGTCACAAAAGTCATTGTAGGTCCTTGGTGTGAAGTTTTATAGATTTACATGTTTGGTCCCTCATCTTTTGTAAAATGACATTTATGGTCCTCGGGTGTTTTAAAATGGAAAAACTTCATAAATGGTCCTTGGGATAATAAAGTTTGGCATCTATGGTCCTTATGAATACTTTGGAAAGATTACATGTTTGGTCCTTAATTTTCAGCAAATGACAAACATTAGTCCTTGTGATTAAATATTACAACCAAAATGGACCCTTTTTTTACACTAATCCAAAACCCAAACCTGATCCAACAATACTACCCCAAGCCCAAGCCTGCTCCAAGCCCAATACCCCTACCCTTTTAATATTATACCCGGTCAACACCCACCAGTCAAACCTCACCCCAGAAACACTGTACACCCCCACCTTCTTCCCCCATTTTCCAGCTCCATGTCTCCCCCCTCCTCTCCAAACCCTCACCAAACCTCATTTATATCACTCACCTACACCCACTAATCCCCCCCTTCATTTATTACCCTTACCAAACCCAAACCTGCCCAATTGCAAAAATTTCCCGCCAAAAGCCAATTGAATGGCTTGGATCGTTTTATCTCATCCAAGGGCCCAGAGAAGAAGTGGGATAGTCAAGGAACACCTCCAAGGGCTATAAAAGTGAAGAAATAGAAGCAAAGAGACAGTCAGTAGTTAGTTTTTAATTTTTAGTTTAATTTAGGTACGAATTAGTTTAAATTAATGTAATCCTTCACAATTAAGCATTGTACTCTTTTGTTTTAATGATATAATCATTTTTAAATTGTTGCAATTCAATTTCATAACCTGTCATCTTCAACAGTTAAAATTTCATTTACAATTTTATAATTTGTGTATGTTGAACTAGATACTGTAAGCTACCACAAGCTTGAGTTCTGTTAATATAGCTTCTTTTAGCTTTTCATAGCTATTGATAAGTTATATAGTTCATTGGCTTTATTTAAATCTCAAATGCTCCAAAAATTTTAAGTAGTCAATGAAAGTCAAACTGTCCATTGAATTGGTGTATGAGCTTATCAGTTTGTATTGAAGACTCCTAGACCTTTTAGTTTGGTTTTTGAGTTTATCCTGGTGTCTTATGTACCACTGTTTTGAGCACAAAGTTATTGTAAGTTTATTGCAATTTTTTTTTAGTACTCTTATTTTCATTTCAGTAGCATAATTGTTATTAGTTGTTTGATTATGTTTATTTATGCTCATTTTAGGGTAGAGTAGGTTTAACATTCAGTTTGGTGATTTAGATTGCAAGTCTGTTTCTCAAAATTCCATTTATAGTTAGTATAGGGGTGTTTGGGTCAGCCTGTTTCCTCAGAATCATTGTTGTTATGGGTGTTAAGTGTTGTTGCAGTATGATAGTCTAGATGCTAGTAGGTTATGGTAACTATATATTCAGTCCTTAAGTGACCAAATAGTCAAAATCTCACCTTAGGCTTAATTGTTGTTCACTGTGTAGATTTTTAAGTGGCTTAATCATACATATAGGTTCATTAGTGGTTAACTTAGCTTAAATTCCTTCCCTCTTAGCTTATAATTACATTGGTAGTGAGTTTTGAGGGATCAAAGCTCATTAAAGTCAAGAATTCAAGTTTCATAAGAAAGTCAAAATTGGTCTTTGACAGAAATTCCCAAAGTTCCAAGAATTTTAATGATTTTTTTGTTGTGATTCAGGCCTCAAAATTTTTACATGTTGTAACCTACTAGCTTAACTTTGGAATCCCACACTTGTTTTATTTTTGTGATTTTTATTTACAGCTTATTTAATTGCTTAAAGTAGGCTGCAGGGCAAAGTGTTGCCCTGCACACAGACCCTTCCCCAAACACCCATTTTCCAGTAGCCCTAGCTTTCTCCATAGTGGGTCCCACTCTTAGGTTATTGGCTTATTGGAAAGCCAATAAGCCAGGCTTCAAGATTCTGGACTTGTTTTCATATTTAAAACTTATTTGCTAGGGCTGCTATGCTCCTTTACCTTGTCTCATTCCCATGGAAAGCTGAGCATTCAGTTTCACTCACCCAAGTTCAAGCCCTCCCCTAGGGCTTATTAGAGGGACCCATTAGCTGAACCTTAGCTTATTTTCAAGCTTATCTGACCCACTTTTAGGATCAAGTTCAAATTTGGACCCCTGACCCTCCTAGTGGACCCCACAGACCCTTACAGTTGGTCCTTTTTGCCCATTTTGGCCTGTCAAATAAGCAATCTGCTTATTGGTTACTTCTGGCTTATTTTGTGAGCTTATTTGGTTCAGTTGTGCTTATTCCCAATCAATATCATTGTTTGTTTGCTTATTTTGGTCTGTGGTTCAATAATCAAGCTTATTCAAGTCCCTTCAAGTCCTAATAAGCTTGTTTCTAAATCTGTTAAGCAATTGTGCTTATCACTTGCTTATTTTTGAGATTCAGCCCATGTCCCTTCATTAAAGTCCCATAATTTCAGTATATAAGTAGTGTTGTAAAAGAAAAATTCAAAAAAGCCAAAAATACCTAAAGTGATAGCTTCTATTTAAGAAGCTTATTGCTTAAGTGCTTATTTTCCTTAAGCACTTTCTGTTTTTATAATTTTCCTAAGTTCCTGTAGCTGTGAAATAATTTCTGTAATTTTTTCATATTTTTCTCTTTTCATTTAGTATTTTTAATAATTAATATTAGTTTTTATTAATTAATATTTAGTTAATGATGACGTATAGCCTATATTTGGGCCGCAAGCCCAAATGATAGACATTACTTACACTTAAGCCCATCACGAATGGGCTACCATGACAAATGGTATGGGCCGCAGTATTAATACTTTGGGCTCATGAAGCACAAAGGCCCAATCTAACCCACCGGGTACACGATAAGGATTATCTATTCAAGGAATAGATATCCTTACCTCGGATAAGCACCATGCGTGCGAAGAGTAAGGAGCAAGAAACACGGTTTCTTAGCCCTATATATAGAATCATACGATTCCCGTTTAAGGTACGATTCACATAATCCCTAAACTCTTCAACCAAAACCTAAATTCGATTACTTACTCTCACGCCGGAGTCTAATCGGGGGAGACAATCCCTCGATAAGCCTAACGGTGTTGTTTATTTTCTTAGTACGCAGGTAACAAAGTGCTAAGGAACGAATTGATATAAGAGCAAAGCCCAACAACCAGGTACGCCCAACTTTTGTATCAACAAGTGGCGCCATCCGTGGGACCCTACTAAGAACTAGAATGACGAAACATAAGAATTCGAGCCAGCGGACTCCGCAGCCAGAAAAACGTGACCATCTGAGGAAGAATCAACAAGATCCAACCTCCAGACAAGTCGCTGGGACAACCAGCACACCTGGTCACCACGAGGCAGGGACAACCCAACCTCCCCCAGCGGTAGAACTACCCAGGATTACTTTAGAGGTCCCCAACGTTGAGGAACTCCAACGCACCCTCTTCACCACTCCTCATCAGGCTACACCCGCAGTAAACAACACTGTGCCGCCAGGCGCTCCTGAACGGAACAAGGCGCCTAACACTGAGGAAGAAATTCTTGCAACAACTGAGGACGCACCGGATCTGACTTTGGGGAACTTTGTATCCCAAAATTATGAAACATTAACTGCCCTCATGCAAGAAGAAGCAACAAGAAGAGCAAACACGGACCTACAAGCCCGACTTAATCTTGGTCCAGAACGCGAACCATCACTACCACGCCACCCGCGAGGAAGACGTACAGAACGTACCTCTGTCCATGATAGGTTAGGTGTGGTACCTGACTCACAAAATTCTGGAGACAGCGGTAGGCGCACCAATGTCCATTCCAGACTTGGCAGTCGGGGAATACACGATCGATTAGGGCCTCAACATTCGCCAAGCCAAGGATCTTCCAAACCTGAAAGTAGGCGAATACAAGATAGATTGGGGAGGAGGAGATCCCCAAGCAGAGATCCCTCAGGCTCTTCTTCTGAAAGAAGCCGGCGCAAGCGCCGAAAGCGAGACTACTCTTCTTCCAGCGACTCCTCGGACAACGAGGACAAAGAAACAGGACATTGGAAGTCAAGAGGAAGACGTCGCGAGGAGGAGAACGAAGATATGTCCCTCCCATGGCGACGCCAGAAAATTGACGCGTTTACGCGACGCATCAGCGATTACTCAGACCACAAACGCAGGCGCATGCCCGCTAACGTAAAAACATATGATGGAACAGGTGATCCTGACGATCACCTAAAAATTTTCGAGTCAGCCGCAACAATCGAAAATTGGCCACAACCTGTGTGGTGCCACATGTTTAATTCCACGTTAGTAGGAAACGCGCGCACATGGTTTAGCAAACTCCCACGTAGGAGCATTGGTGGATTTGAGGAATTACGAAAAGCATTCCGCCACAACTTCACCCAGCGAAAGAAGTGCGCTAAAAATCCTGTAGAATTGGCAAGGGTGAAGCAACGGCAAGGGGAATCAACCAGCGCCTTTATGGAGCGCTTCAAGGATGAGTGCATACAAGTCAAAGCATGTCCCGAAATACTAAAAATTTCAGGGTTCATGAATGGAATTAATAATCCAGAACTCATCCGAAAGCTCAATGATAGAGTTCCACAGTCTTTCGATGAACTCACAAAACGCACCAGATCCTTTATACAAGGAGAAGCAGCTGCTGCGGATAGCAAAAAAGGATATTCAAACTATAGGCAACAAGAACAACCGCGGAGACAATCCAATGATCAAAACAATAACCGCAGCAGGAACTACCGCAGTGGAAGAGACAACGACAAATATACTCCTCTCACTAAAACTCCAAGGGAGATATTTGCAACAGAAGGTGCGAACTTCCCAAAACCACCACCAATTAAAACGGCAGAAGAAAAACGCCAAGGTAGTGGATACTGCGAGTACCACGGCCAAAAGGGCCATACAACTAACGAGTGCGTCCAACTGAAACAACTAATCGAAAAATTAGTGAGAGAAGGAAGGATGGACCACCTCGTAAAAAACATCAAGGAAGGAAAAGAGAGACAGAGAAATGGAGGCAAGAAAGAACCCCCAAAGGAAAAGGCTGATACTATATACATGATACAATCATGGCAGCGCAAAATAAAGCAAAAAGTCAGCCAAAAATTCTCTCCAGAAAAAGAGATATCCTTCCCTACAATAGCTGCGGACAACGCAGTCGTGGAACCTCTGACCATTGAAATACATACAGGGGGACACGACATCCACCGCATGTATATTGATGGAGGAGCATCCGCAGACATTATGTATGATCACTGCTTCAAAAGGCTGCGACCTGAAATCCAAAGTCAGTTGACACCAGCTACAATGTCACTAACAGGATTCACAGGAGAAAAGATTTGGCCCATGGGGCAGTTACGCTTATTGGTGGTCGTAGGAGATGAACAACACTCAACCGCGACATGGATAAATTTTATGGTAATAAAGTCTCCTTCACCATACAATGGTATAATTGGAAGACCGGGAATATCATCCATGCGCGCAGTACCATCCACAGCACACGGAATGCTCAAATTCCCAGTTAAAGGAGGAGTGGTCACTCTCTACAACACAACGGTACCACCAAGAGAATGCATCGCAGTAACAACTAAAGCGGAGACTATTCCAGAACAGCGCACGGAAAAATCGCCAAATTTAAAGGTCGCTATTCACCCAGATTATCCGGAACAACAAGTTTCGATTGGAGGATCTTTATCTGACAAAGGTAAAGCAGCCGTATGCGCACTCTTGCAAAAGAATCTAGACATCTTTGCATGGGAACCAAAGCATATGACGGGAGTACCTCGCTCTATCACAGAGCACAAGTTACAAATCCGACAAGGATACCCTCCAATACGACAAAAGAAGCGCGGCCAGGCACCAGATCGTGCAAAGGCTATTTTGGAAGAAGTACACAAGTTAGTAGACGCGGGCATCATGCGCGAAGTGTACTACCACGACTGGCTTTCAAACCCAGTTATGGTAAAGAAGAGCGATGGTAGTTGGAGGATGTGCGTGGACTTCACGGACCTCAACAAAGCATGCCCGCAGGACTGCTATCCACTGCCAGAGATAGACTGGAAGGTCGAGTCCTTATGTGGGTACCCCTTCAAGTGCTTCCTAGACGCATATAAAGGGTACCATCAGATCCAAATGGCAGTGGAGGATGAAGAAAAAACAGCTTTCCACACCAGTCAAGGGGTATACTGCTACACAAAAATGCCTTTTGGCTTAAAGAACGCAGGCGCGACATACCAACGGCTGGTAGACACAGCTTTCGAAAAACAAGTAGGCCGCAACTTGGAAGTCTACGTTGACGACCTTGTTATAAAAAGCCATACAGAGGACGAATTGGTGCGCGACATCGAGGAAACATTCCGAACGTTGGGGCGGATAAACATGAAATTGAATCCAAAAAAGTGCACCTTTGGCGCAACTGAAGGCATGTTCCTCGGATATTTGATAGAACCCGATGGAATCAAACCATGCCCAGAGAAGACAAAGGCTGTTATTGATCTCCCCTCCCCGCGCACACTCAAAGAAGTCCAGTCACTAAATGGAAAGTTAGCAGGGCTGAATCGCTTCTTATCTAAGTCAGCGGACAAATCCCTTCCCCTCTTTAAAATACTCACGAAGTGCACAAAAAAGGGAGACTTTCGCTGGACTAGCGAAGCAGAAGAAGCTTTTCAACAACTTAAACACCATCTGACATCTCTTCCCAAACTCGTCGCACCGCGACCAGGGGAAGAACTAATCATGTACTTATCAGCAACCCATGGAGCAGTTAGCGCAGTACTATTGACAGACAGAGACTCCGTCCAGACACCCATATATTTTGTAAGCAAGGCCTTGAAGAAAACAGAGATTAACTACAGTGCTATGGAAAAGCTGGTCTTGGCTCTAGTGTTCGCATCCAAAAGACTGCGCAGATACTTTCAAGCGCATCCAATAGCTGTAATCACTGATCAGCCAATTAAACAAGTTATCTCCAAACCGGATGCATCAGGACGCTTACAAAAATGGAGTGTACTGCTAAGTGAGTACAACATCTCGTACAGGCCGCGTACTGCAATCAAAGGACAAGTCTTAGCCGATTTTATCGTGGAGAAGCCAGATAGCGACAGCCCAACATCTGCAGCTAAAACGGATCTACAAGAACCTTGGACACTGTTCACCGATGGATCCTCATGCGCAGATGGATCAGGCGCAGGCCTTATTCTTACAAATCCAAAAGGTATGTAATTCACCTATGCGCTACGCTTTAAATTCACAGCCACAAACAATGAGGCAGAATATGAAGCCCTACTAGCCGGACTACGCATAGCAATCCAACTGGGTGTACGCAACCTAGAAGCAAACGTAGATTCGCGCCTAGTGGCTAACCACGTGCTAGGTGAATACGAAGCCAAGGATGACCACATGATCCAATACCTGGATAAGACAAAATCTTTGATCAAAAACTTTGATAGGTTCACAATAAAACAAGTACCTAGAGGAGATAACAGGAAGGCGGACGCACTCAGCAAGATTGCATCCACAAGCTTCGCACACCTTTCAAAAAAGGTATTGGTGGAAACCCTAAAGAACAAGTCAATCTTGGATATGGAGATATCAACGGTGATAGAAGAACAAAATCCTACGTGGATGACACCTATCATCGAATTTATTAGCAAGGGAATCCTACCCCAAGATAATAAAGACGCTTGAAGAATACGGCGCACAGCGCAACGATTCGAATTACGCGACAACGTACTCTATCGGCGATCTTTCTTACAACCATGGCTCAGATGTGTTGGACCCCTCCAAGCAGACTACGTACTCCGCGAAATTCATGCTGGGTCATGTAGTATGCATTCAGGGCCACGATCCGTGGTGGCAAGCGCTCTAAGGTCAGGATACTATTGGCCAACAATGCACCGCGACGCACGCGATCTAATAAGAAAGTGCAGCAACTGCCAAGTACATAGGCCTATTCCGCGCCGACCACAACACGACCTAACACCAATCACCTCACCATGGCCATTTTACAAATGGGGTATTGACATCGCAGGACCTTTCCCCGTCGCAGCTGGAGGAATAAAGTTCCTCATCGTAGCCATAGACTACTTTACAAAGTGGATCGAAGCAAAAGCAGTGGTGAACATTACAGGAAACCAAGTCAAGCGCTTTGTTTGGGACAATATTGTCTGCCGCTTCGGCCTACCAGGCGAGATGGTATCAGACAACGGAAAACAATTCTGTGATAACCCATTCAAAGATTGGTGCGCACAATTAAACATCACACAACACTTGGCTTCAGTCAAACACCCACAAACCAATGGCCTAGTTGAGCGCGCTAATCGCAGTCTGGGCGAAGGCATAAAAGCGCGCCTTGACAGACATAAAGGAAGATGGGTAGATGAGCTCTCGCACGTCTTGTGGGCGCATCGCACGACAATCAAAACCAGTACTGGCGACACGCCATTCTCCTTAGTCTATGGAACAGAAGCCGTCATACCAGCCGAGATAGGAATGCCAACTATACGCACGGCAGAGGTCAACGTCACAACAAATGACGAGGAACGGCGCATAGACTTAGATATACTGGAAGAAAGACGCGAACGCGCAGCTATACGTGAAGCAAAGGCTAAGGCAAAAATGAAGAAGTATTATGATGCAAAAGTCAAAAACACTTCATTCAGACCAGGAGACTTTGTTTACCGCGCCAATGACGCGAGCCACGTAGAAGACACAGGCAAGCTCGGACCCAAATGGGAAGGACCTTACGAGGTCACAGACGCGCTCGGCAACGGCGCATACAGGTTGCGCGATATGGAAGGTCACGACCTAGCGCGCACTTGGAACATCTGTAATCTCAAAAGATGTTACTTTTAGGCTACGGCCCTTACACAAACACACTCACACCATATGAGGTGCCCAATAAGTGTTTGTCTTTCTTTTCTTTTTTAGGAATTATGTTTTCCATTTTTTCAATAAACTTGCAAGTATTAATAAAATGTTATGGTTTCTAGCTAACTCCATAGCGCACTTCTACTTTATTGCATATATGTCAATATTGTCTATCTTATATTTTTGCCTACATGGCGTGCATGCACCACTTAAAGACCCACGAAGGCATAAAGGATGAGTTAACCTACTAATTTACTCATTGAATAAGAGGGTTGCAAACCCATCAACATTGGATCACGTATCCTTGCTAAGCGCCTTACTCTTGAGACGTCAAAGTAAGTTTCACATGCGCACCCCACGACGGATGCGCATATACCAAGTACACCGTACGAGCTTAGCAATATAACGAGCCAAGACACTTGGTCAAAAATAAAACTTAGCAAACAATGCAAGTATACTTAAGTCACGCACTTAAAAGACTTAGTCGAAAATAAAACTTAGCAAACAATGCAAGTATACTTAAGTCACGCACTTAAAAGACTTAGTAAAATAATCAAACTTAGCAAACAATGCAAGTGTATTTAAGTTACGAGCTTATAACAAAATGTATCTTATTCCATGTTTATTAAATTACAAGGAAAAATACATAAGTTCACAAACAACCTATATGCTATGGCGGTGATCATGGCTCTCTTCTGGAGCGGCGGAACTCCCCGCCTCCTTCAGCTTACTCAACGTTATAGCATCCTGGAGTGACACAGTTGGAACACTCACGGCAACGCCATCAGATCGAGGAAGGTGCGCAGCACCGATGCCGCACATCACAGCCTTGCCCTTAATACCCTTCTTTATGGCAACCCTTTGCTCGTGACGCTCTAGCACCTCCTTCAAGGGGACTTCCTTCTCCAGTGCAAAAGGCTTGAGGATATCACGGGGCCGCGCAAAAACTGGGACTTGAAGCTGCGAGACATCAGGTTTGAGATAATAATCTACCTCCTCTTCAGCATTCTCCCCAAGATGACGCTGCAACGTCAGACCCGCCATGAGCACATCTATGGGGTCATCTTGGTCGCGCTTCAACCTCCCTATATGCGGCAACTCAAGAACCTTCAGCCCCGCCATCGCCTGCACCAGCTCGTCGTACGCCGTTGAGCTATAACCAGGAATCTCCGCCAAGTCTTTCTCCAACAACTTGGCCTCACGGAGCTCCTCCATGACCTGCGAACGGCCACGCGCCATCGCGCAGTGAACAACCTTCCCAAAGGCTTCCACCACCTCCGCAGACTCCAAAGTACTCAGAGCTGCCAGACGAAGCCCATGGCTGATCAACCACCTGCATTCACAAAGTGATAATAAAGTAAGATACGCAATAGAGCGAACAAGCAAATTTAAAAGACAAGGGCGTAAGAATACCTGCGCTCGGCTATCACAGACATAAGATGAGGATACAGCTCCTCGTCATACTCGATGCTGAGGGCGCGCAGCTTCTCCTCATACATCACGAGCGTCTTCTCCATGCGCTCCTTGAACTTTTGCAGGCTAGCATAATGCTCTGCCCTTTTTTCTTCAAGATACGCCCTCGACCACGACGCTTTTGCCTTCACCTGCTCAAGCTTCGACCTCGCATACAGCAGGTCCGCCAAAATGCTCATCTTATCTTGGGCGATTTTCTCAGCATACGCCCTCGACTCCCCAAGCTCCACTTGCGCATCCGCCAATTGTACGCGGAGGGCCACCAACTCCTCCTCCTTCTGGGCTAGAGCACGGCTCTCCCCAGCATACTTTCCCTTCAGCTGAGCAACAAGCTCAGCTTGGCGGGCAGTGGTCGCAACCAGCTCATCCATCAGCTGCTGCGCCTCACCACCATCAACAGCCTCGGTATTCCCCTCCTTGTTTTCGATCTGCGGAGAGGAAACCTCATCGTCCTTCGCGTCGTCATCCTTACGGAACAAAGACAGTCAACAAAAAATTACAACAAGTAATTGCAAAAAAAAAAAAAAAAAAAAAAAAAAAAAGAGAAGGAATGCACACTTACAGAAACGGAGAAGCATCAGCCTTCAACCGTGCGCCGGAGGTCGAAGTTTCTTCCGCGTTCGACTCTGCGTCTTTGATGACGTGTCGACGCCTCTTGCTGGTGCCACTGGTTCCAGCCCCTCCCTTGCGCTTTAAGTTCTGCGCAACCTCTTCCCTCAGCACCTCCTCAGATTTCAGGATCCGAATACTGTCAGATGACCCTGAGCGCGCCTCCTCGCGCGCCACTTCCACTTCAGGCACCGCCTCCACAGTGGGCGCCACCACTACCTCGGGCGCCACACTCTGGACGGGCGTCACCACAAGTGGTGGCGTGTCCTCGGGGACTGTCGCGGGTAGAACAGTCAAACGCCCCGCGGTCGCTTCCAGCAAAGGCAGCTCCCCTTCCTTCAGAGGACGCACCCCTATGGTCACCTGCTTTGGCTTATCAAGCTTCACTACCGCGAACAAGTCCATCTCTGCACATACAAAAATGAAGCAAGAAAACAACGAAAGATTAGTTGGTAAATGCGCGAATATACAGAATGAAAAACTTACAAACAATTACAAAGGATGAACACCCACCCCGGCCATCCTCACTCAGGAAAGTGGGAACCTCATCTGCTGCGCCAAAATACGCGCGACTTAATCCTACATGTACCAAAAACTCCTCCGGATAAGGGTTAATGGCCAATCGATTGGCATCTAACGTCTGCGCGTCAGCAATCCTATAGGAACCGGGTGCGGGACGCCCATCCCTTGGTAAAGACGCCTGAGTATAAAACTCAAAATTGGAAGGAAAGACCACGTCGTCTACCCAAAAGAAATATTCCCTCCAATTCTTAAGGGCGTCAACCTTTTCCGTGTAACATTGAAACGCACGCGGGCGCTTCGCAAAGGACACCCAACCGTTTGACCACGTTGAGTGGTAAAAGGAGCGGAACAAGTCCACGGTTGGTTCTATCGCTAGTAAACGGCAGTTTACCTCAAAATTCGACACCTTCGCCGCACCTATACAGTGCAGCTGAGAGATGTGGAGGCGATAGTGATTGAGCAAATCGCTCAGAAATATAGATATAGGTACGCGGTAGTTAGCGTACTCGAAAAATTTCGTGTATAAACCTATCTTCCCTTCGGGGAAGTCGGCTATACACGCATCGACATCTGGCGCCTCTGGATGCACATCCAAAGGCACAAAATAGTCGGAAGAAAAGCGCATCACGTCCTCAACAGACAACGCAGAGCGAAACTCCTCTAATTAAGCGACCATGTTCATCTTAAAACTAAGTGGACGCACACAAAGATTACCTACAGAAGTTCAAAGGTTTTCTAGCAAAAACGCTCTCAAAAGGAAGAAGATGAATAGTGGTTGTGTGTGTATTTTACTGTGTGGTGAAAATAAAGGGGGGCGGCACTCTTATATAGGGTGGTAAAAACCCTAATTCACGCCCACGTGGATCCCACTCACAGTAAACGTGTGGCTAGAAGATCAAAAGGTACAACACTTTTTCCCGAATCCCAAGTGATACGTGGACACCACCCCCGATTACCGAGGTAACTATTTTGAACCTGTTAGGTGCATTGCACCTCCAAAAAGGCGGTAACAATTTGTTCATTCTCCCGCCACGCTTACCGCTGCTTACATTAAGTCTAGTACCCGCGGCCACGTGCCGCGCATACTAGACTGGGGGGACATGATGACGTATAGCCTATATTTGGGCCGCAAGCCCAAATGATAGACATTACTTACACTTAAGCCCATCACGAATGGGCTACCATGACAAATGGTATGGGCCGCAGTATTAATACTTTGGGCTCATGAAGCACAAAGGCCCAATCTAACCCACCGGGTACACGATAAGGATTATCTATTCAAGGAATAGATATCCTTACCTCGGATAAGCACCATGCGTGCGAAGAGTAAGGAGCAAGAAACACGGTTTCTTAGCCCTATATATAGAATCATACGATTCCCGTTTAAGGTACGATTCACATAATCCCTAAACTCTTCAACCAAAACCTAAATTCGATTACTTACTCTCACGCCGGAGTCTAATCGGGGGAGACAATCCCTCGATAAGCCTAACGGTGTTGTTTATTTTCTTAGTACGCAGGTAACAAAGTGCTAAGGAACGAATTGATATAAGAGCAAAGCCCAACAACCAGGTACGCCCAACTTTTGTATCAACAGTTAATAATTAATAATAATTATTTAAATAGTCTTAAAAATATATTTTATGTTTTAAAAATAGTTTTATAATATTTTAGACTTTTCTAAGTTTTTATTTTATTTATCTAAGCTTTATTTTCATTTTCTTATTTTTTAGGTAATTATTAAATATTATTAAATAGTTAATAATTAATAATAATTAGATAAATAGTGTGAAAAATATATTTTAAGTTTGAAAATTAGTTTTATAATATTTTAGATTTTTTCAAATTTATTTTTCATATTTTTAGTGTAATTTCATAATTAGTTATAATTTAGGTTAATTTAAATAATTAATAAGTAATTAATAAATAGTATTTAATTAATAATAATTATATAAATAGTAGAAAAAATAATTTTAATTTTCTAAATAGTTTCTTTAATTATTAGGATTGTAAAAATGTGATTTTCATCTTTGTAAGTATTTTATTTTACCAAAACTCGCGTTTTATCTCGTACGTTAAATTTAAATATAACGTACGCGTTTTAAGTTTTAAACGTTTCTGGGTTTTCCAACTTTCCCGTCTTACTCATATAGCTTGTTTAAGCTATTTCATTGTAGATTCCTTAGTTCAGATCACACACAAATCCCTTTCCTGTCCAAATTCACCCGATCACGAAACCGTTTTGATTACAATCCACACCTCGTCGGGACATAACGACCCGGGGAAACACTATACTTTCGCGGAGCATTGAGCCTTAGGAGTTTGACTTGTTTGACCACATCCGTGGTTGAATTTAGTTGACTGTTTTTGCCTCAATCACAAAGACGAGGCTACGAGACTGTTTATAAACTTTATAAATCAAAGACTTTTAGTTAAATGGGCCAAATGCTACAGTTGGACTAGCAGCTCTTGTTGTGGACTTTTATACATTTTTCATTCGTTGCTATGATTGAGCATGGACAAATAATTTGGATACATGTTAACTTTATAAATTTTATAAATCAAAGATTTGGATACATGTTAACTTTATAAACTCGTATTTGTTTCGTGTCACTAAAAATGTATAAAAAAACTAAGCATATTATAAAAAACTGTTAAAAAATTTAGTTTGTCAAAAGACATAATGTGTCACTAAAAATGTATTATTAAACTATGTGTGTCAAAAGGCATAGTCTATCTAAAAAAATGTGTCATCAAACTAATGTGTTTTTACATATGTATCAAGAAAATTAGTGTGGCTTAGCTAAAAAAAAAAAAAAAAAAAAAAAAAAAAAAAAAAAAAAAAAAAAAAAAAAACTAGTGTGTCACCACAAATGCACTAAAATTATGTAGTGTATCAGTACAAATATATTAAAATTTTGTAGTGTATCAGTACAAATATATTAAAAAAAAAAAAAAAAAAAAAAAAAAAAACAACTAGTGTGTCACCACCACAAATGCACTAAAATTATGTAGTGTATCAGTACAAACAAGGTGGTTCTATTTGTATTCAACAGACCTCTAATCGTATTTATACACTCTAATCTAGATCTGACAGTTACCTTTGCATCGGAATGTATAGTAGATGTCGATGTACTACATGAGTCTATTGATCAAATTAGGGTTTCAATGCCAAACGAAAATAATGATATGCTTTGATTGTGTGTTTCAATTGAGATAAACGTTTAGGGTTTATGATTTCAATGGGTGTTTGAATGTAGAAGATGATACAGGGAGGGTTAAGTCTTTGAAAGAACCGTTTTGGGTTTGAATGTGTATGTTGGTATTTGTATAAATGTTTTTTTAATAAAGTGTATATATGTTTAAAAGATTAAAGTGTATAAATGTTTTTAAATAAAGTGTGTATACGTTTAAAAGATTAAAGTGTGTATTTGTGTATTTTTGTGTATAAATGTTTTTCAATAAAGTGTACCCAAAATATAAATTAAAATAAAAGTGTACTAAATACCTAATCAGTCGCTCAAAATTAAAGTCAAGTGTGACCCATTCGCCCAAGTTATTTGTACTATAAATCAATAAAAAAAGACCATACTTTTTCAGAAAAAGACAAAATGTTCGAAGTCGCCAAGTTATGTGGGCCTATTCGCCCAAAGATAACATATGGTACCATGTACCATGTAAGTACATGGTGGGGACACCACTAGGGACAAGTGTCACATGTTCATGTATTCCGCCCAAGTTTTGCAAGCGACCTACGCTTCTGTGGCATTTGAAGAAAAAAAAAAATTGTGGAGTACTAGGGGTGAGTACATTGTACTTGTGGGGTGAACAGGGAATATGTGAATAATGAGGAGAATGATTTTGAGTAGAGCTGTAAACGAACCGGACGAACACGAACGGAGTCTTGTTCATGTTCGTTCATTTAATTTTAATCGGACAAATAAACGGACACGGACGCTTAAACGGACGAATTTTCTTGTTCATGTTCGTTTATTAAGAAAATGAATTGTTCATGTTCGTTCATTAAGACACTAAACGAACATAAACGATCGAACATAAATGAAAATAGACAAACAAACATAAAATTTATTGAATTCTTCACAATATATTGTTTTATAAGTGTTCTTTTGTTTAAACAAACCAATTTTTAAAATTATAAACTTAAAAGATATGATATATGAACATAAATAGATAAATAAACATAAACGAACTTTAACGAACGCCTAATCTGACTTTCACAAACATAAATAAACGAACGAGACATTTGTTCATGTTCATGTTCGTTCATTTAACTAAACGAACGTAAAATATTGTTCATGTTCGTTCATTTAATAAACGAACGAACATAAACGAACTTTTTACCGAACGGTTCATGAAATGTTCACTGAACGTTCAGTTCGTTTACGGCCATAATTTTGAGCCTTGGATCGAGTGCAATTTATAGCCTCATCATTGGAATGTCTCGAATGTTCCATCACATGACAGCTCACTGTACATTGAATATGGCCATTTTGCTTGAAAACGTGTACACGTGGCACAAAGATATTGGCTGCTGTATCGTCATTTGTGGGATAAAACGTGTGAATGGGTGAGGAACCAAGGGCCACGCGCCACAATGATATTTCTTTTAGAGGATTGCTACATCCACATATAATTTACAAAAATAAATCCACACAATGAGGTGGCAATATGTGATTGGTGTATTTTGATACACTTTCTTCCTATTCTCTTTCATCAAACCAATCACATGTTGACACCTCCTTTATGTGGATTTGTTTTTGTAAATTGTATGTGGATGTAGCAATTCTCTTTCTTTTATGGGACTTGATCTACAATCGCTGGTCTTCATTTAACTAAAGAGGCCACGTGGCTCCATTTTGGAATAAATTGAGGACAACCCCACGTGGGCTTGAATTCATATATCAATTCTTTCATCTTTATTTGTCGCTTGTGAATAAGTAGTATTAGCACTTTAGCACAAACGAGCGGGGTTACTCGCGCGTTGCTGCGGAAATGTTGTGGTTAAGCTAAACTCGAAATAAAACGATTGAAAAAAATTATTTTTGTTATTAAAGACTAAATTTGCAAAAGATCGATAACTGCAAGTACTATTTTTTTAAAGTTAGTCCTTTGGGACTAATTTTGAAATTAAAACATGAGGTGGTGTTTAAATAAATAAATAATTAAAAAGAAAAAAAAAACTGATGAACAGTAACTTTTAACGGGATCGATATGTTGCAAAGTTAGTTTTTTGGGACTATCTTTGAAATTATAATTTAACATGAGGTGCTGTTTTTGTTAAATATTTAACCTCAGAAAAAAAAGTAAAAAAAAAAAAAAAGAAAAAAAAATGGATGAACAGTGTCGCTACAGTACCTTGCTACAGTACCGCACCTCACAAAAACACTGTTCTGATCACTGTACCAACACTGTTGCTACAGTACCACGTACTGAGTTTTAGTATATATATATAATATATTAAAATTTTGTAATTTATCATTACAAATGTAGCAAAATTTTAGTGTGTCATTAAATATGTATTTAGAATTTAGCGTGACAAATTAAATGTGTCAAAAAAAATTTGTGTAACTATATATGTATCATCAAATTCAATGTGACACTGCAAATGTGTCAAAACAAATATTCTGTGTCACCATATATTTATAAAAGTTACTTAGAAATAAGTTTTGAATTTCGTCGTATTTATTGATGTGTATCAAATATCTTTAATTTACATGAATATTTAAATACATAAAAACCTCTAAAAATGTGGTTCGAAAGAACCTGTATGAACACATTAAACATGAAATTGACGTAAGAAAATGGTACCCATCGTAAATATTTTAGAATATTTAATTAATTTAAAGCGTAATAATCACTTTAAAAGCAAAGTCAGTGTTGACTGATGTCCTTAAAAGAGGGTTACCAAACTTACCATTTATTTTTGACAAAATTACACAATTGCCATTCCTATTATTTTGATCTTCCATTAATGATACATATTTAATTAAATTTGATATTGATCCATCAAACTTGATCCAATGATTCAGAAATGTGCCTATTATTTTCCACTTTAAGGGTGTACACAACAATAACGCCACCATATATATATATATATATATATATATATATATATATATATATATATATATATATATATATATATATATATATATATATATATATATAATAGAGGAAATACTCTCTCATCAAAAATTTTCAGATTTACAAAATATGATGCATGATTTACAATACTTTAAAGCAACCAATTTTCTTAATTACAACAACCAAAGCATGGTGTACAAGAAAAAATAGCAAGAACCCAAATACAGACCAAAATTCATCAATTCTACATTAATAGCATTAAAAACATCCATACACAAAAAATTATTTAAGCATAATGTACAATAGTTGCAACCCTTCATTAAACCATCCATATTAAGACATAACATTAAATCCACCCCTTCACCAAAATGTACAAACATTTTAACACAATGTACCATGAACCTCACATCACTCCTCAACTCACAATTATCCTATACAGATTCGAAGAAAGAAATGTACAAAATCGCAGATCTTCTCTTTTACATACTCAAAAAGTTATTTTAATAACAAAGAGTATTTGAGATATCACCATAGATCTTTTAGAAGCATAGCTCTTTTGTTTAATATCCGAAAATTAAAAAAAGAACAAAACACATCGTGTTTCATTCCTATATTTTTTTCGGCTAGACTTAAATGAAAAACAAAAGTGAAACCACAATAAACCCCCATCTTTCTCAAAAAAATTAAACGAAAAAATAAAAAAGAAAAAATAATAAAAATAAAAAAGAACAAGAACTCGGGTTAGGTGTTCGAAACAATCAACGATTTTTAAAGATCCAACAAAACCCTTCACTGATCTTTGAAAAAACCAAACTCTAAACCACCTACCGTTCGCGACTCACAAACAAGATTCCAAGAAGTTGTTGTTCTTTATTTTCATGGGTCAACGATAAGAAATACAAGGTTACTTATTGTGTTTTTATTCGGATTTGAAGACAAGAAACAAGAATCACAAGAGACGAGTTTGTGTTTGTTGTTTGGATTAAAGAACGCGTGAATTTTGGGGCTGGCATTTTCGGTGTTAAAGATTAGTGCAGATGAGATTGTGTTAGTTTTGTAGAAGGACCATGGTGGCTGAGAAGAGAGATTTAACATTTTTAGGGTTAAGAGTATTTGTAGGTTATTAAGAAAACAAGTGTAGGTGGGTTATGGGCCAATTAAAATTTCAAAAATGTTTATAGTGAACAAAACTGTTAATAATATAAACTTTAGATGTGTATACTTGCTAATCTATTTCATAACGTGGTGCAATTCAATATTGTGCAAATATTATAAAACAGATTATCATATTTTTCTTTGAAATATCACTTTCTTCAAATGTTGAGAGTTAAAAGTGATGTTATTTCGGAACGTAAATTATCATATTAGTGATGACTTGGTGTAAAAGTTTACACAATATAAAATGTAATGAAATAATTTTATTAATATCTAAAGTTATTCTAGCGTAAAATGATTGTTATCGCTAAAGCTATTGCCACAAAATATGTATGATCAAAAAAAGTTACTCGCTAAATATATTATTTACAGGGTACCCGTCGCCGCAACGCACGGGTACCCTGCTAGTATATATATGTGTGTGTGTGTGTGTGTGTGTGTGTGTGTGTGTGTGTGTGTATATATATATATATATATATATATATATATATATATATATATATATATATATATAGTGAGACTTTCTTACGAGAACCATCTTATCTGCGAGAACTGAGAGAACCACAAAAAACATATATGCACGCCTTCAATAATTGTATTTTTGCACATATGTTCTAAAAATAACATATATGTTTTAAAAAAAACATAGTTGTTCTAAACAATTTGATAAGAAATTGAAAATACAAAATTTTTCTTTGAAGGTGTGCATGTATGTTCTTAAAAGGCGTGCAACGATAATATTGCGGCCGTGTGTAAGGTTTTTGTGAAAAAAGAGGATGAGTTCATGATAATATTGAAGAACATAGGTGGATACTTACGATTATTGATGATTTGCATGTCTTTTTTTTTATTTTAAAAGGCGTGCATGTATGTTTTTTGTGGTTCTCTCAGTTCTCGCAGATAAGATGGTTCTCGCAAGAAAGTCACCCTATATATATATATATATATATATATATATATATATATATATATATATATATATATATATATATATATATATATATATATATATATATATATATATATATATTTTTTTTTTTTGAAAAAACAAAAAACAAAAAAACGAAAGTCTTCACATTTTACTAGTAGCATCTGAAGACACATTGCTTATGATTATGTAGGTTATCTTCTTTATTTCTGATTGCTCAAAGATTGTAACGCCATTCGTACTTTTGAGTTTTGAAGATAACTCTTTCTGATTGCTCAAAGATTGTAACACCTAGATCCACAACTGTCGGTTTTAAGAGAATTAGTTTTGTGCAATTCAAAAAGGGCTAGCGGCGCAGCTTGTTTGCTCGCTTGCTTTCTACCACTATGTAAATTCAATTCAGAACTTATATAAATAAAATAAAATAAGATAAGATAGATAGCTGTATAAACAAAATATACGTTATAGTAAATGCATTTTATTCATAAACTTTAAAGGTGACACGACTATGATTTTACGGAGTATTTTGAAGTTCAATTAGGTGTTGCAGTCACTTGCAGATGCAATGCTTTTTCAATTTTTATTTTCAAAATATTGCACATAACATACTAGCCAAATCCTGAAATCCATATACTCGTACATGCATGCTTGGTCATATTAATATGACAGTAGCTACTAGCTAGAAACAGTTATTAAGTTGTCGATATTGATTTTAGGATTTTATCGATTTTAAGATAATCTTGATCCTACGTAGTATCTTAGCAAGTTTAAAATCTAATTAAATTCCGATATTGACCATATGATCCTAAGATCTAATCCGATTCGATCTTGCTTTTCTTGAACCGTAAACTAAACAACTAGAAAGTTATTGATTATGTTTCATAGAATTTAAAAACAATGTGTTAATCTTTTTAAAAATTTTATATTCATAATTTAGGACAACATTTTCAATAAATAATCATGTAATTTTGTGTTTATGATATATAATAATGTGTAGATCTGAATAATATTACAAAAACTATTAAGAAAATGTCATTATAGTAGGGAGTTGAGATTCATATAGAACCCATACATGCATAGAACCTTTCAATCAATCATAGCCACCAATTTATATTTTTCATCTTTTTTTTTCAAAACAACATATCTTGCAAACGGTAAATCTTCAAGCTACAAAAAAAATACCATCGCGACGAGAATTAAATGATCTTTCTATAGATATGCATTGTTATATACTTTCGACGAACTTTTTTTTTTTTTTTTTTTTTTTTTTTTTTTTTTTTTTTTTTTTAATTTTCACCCAGAAAGAATCATATATGATTCGTAAAAATCATATATGATTCGTAAAAAATCATATATGATTCGATTCTTACGAATCATATATGATTCTTACGAATCATATATGATTTTTCTAGGCGAAAAAAAAAAGTTCATCGAAAAAAAAGTTCGTCGAAAGTATATAACAATGCATATCTATAGAAAGATAATTTAATTCTCGTCGCGATGGTATTTTTTTTGTAGTTTGACGATTTACGGTTTGCGAAATATTTAAGTTTTAAAAAAAGGGTGTAAGTTTATTTTTTTATTTTGATAAAAAAAAATGAGTGACTAAGATTGCTTGATGGGTTCTATGGTAAAAGTTGGATCTATAAAGAACTTTTGGCTTATAGTAGGATCTTAAAATCATGATCCAATCTTATGATTTAATTATTTAAAAATGAAAAAGATATCCCAAAATTGAAAACCTTGAGAAATACAAATGTAACCGGAAAAAAAAATCATTTTTCTCAAGAAATAAGATAATCTGAGCTTACTGTATTATGATTCACGTCGAATTGATGTAACATGTATGACAACTGTATTATGATTCACGTCCAATGGGCTTGTGGTCCACTGGGCATGTCTTATTCAGTTAAGCATGTCTAGTGGAGAGTAGTACCGGTTTGGGTGACCAAACCGGGAAGTCCTCCCTTGTGGACCACTGCCCTGTCGGTACGATTTCAAAGTCCTTCAATAAAGGTTTCAACCCACAAGTGTTCGAATCTGGAGAAGGCAGGGTTTACTTCAATTTAAGTGTCGTGCCTTCGGGCGGCTTAAGTTGAAGATTTTTCCCCCATCGGGTTTCAAATTGGACTTGGATTTCCCCAATGAAAGTCAATTTTCAAAAAAAAATGTATGACAATATAAGTATTTTCTTTGAATTTGTTTGATATATTCTACCATTTTACATTGCACTCGTTGACCAAAAAGATTGAAGAGAAGACTTTAGGTTTCGAAATTGAAAGGAAATGTTTTATTGCAAAGACTAAAAGACTATTCATTGGGCCAATTAAATCGACAATGACATTATGGACGTACTTATTACTCGGTTTTTGTTTGAAACCAAACTGGTTTCGTGATGAACATGCCAATCATAGGATAAATTATACGAAAATCTTCTCTAATGATAAGTATGTGTGTAAAATCAAACATAACAACCTTTAACTATAAAAATGCTTAGGTCTTTACTGAACATAGAAAACAAAAGCTTATTGTTAAATCAGAAAAAACACTGATTTGTATATATACTTCAATACTAGTACAATTTAACACATACTGTTCATTTTATTTTATGGGTGCGTTTGGTATGCTGTCATGAATGACAATAGATATAAGTTTGAATGTTTGATAGTAGTGGTGGGCCCTCATCTATGGAAGATCCATACTTAGCTATTTTGATATATGGAGTATTGAGTATTGATTATATCTATTAATCATTACTATAGTGGTTGGTCCCTCATCTTAAACAAACACATTTAATCGCTTTCATAGTAATAGTTTTATTCCTATAGCTGGATATCAAACACACCATTGAGACCATTGGATGATATATTACAATTATGAATTATGCACTAAGTTGGTAAGGCTAGACATAGTGGGCCGATAATAATCGGTCGAGCAACATGGGTGACCGATTTGGAGATCGGTCGTTCCTTTTGTGGAGCTTTGTGCAAATATCGGTCGAGCAATTGGAAAAACAACAATCGATCAATTTTATAACCGATTTTAATGCACACAACAATCCAAAAACTTTTAAAAACCGGGTAAATTTATAAATATAGTTCAGGCTACTACAAGCCAATGGCAATGGATATAATTGAAGATGAAGATGATTCGGTAAGAGATAGAAGCTACAAAACATCGAGGACAAAAACTATTTAAAAAACGTGGGATCCTTAACTTTGATGAAGAAAGATATGGGCCATGGATATATGAAGATGAGGTAGGTGGCTGAATAAACCAAAAATGTGAAAAGGAAAAATGTAGTTTAGATAAATATCATTGTTATATATATTTTTGTGTTCCATCCGAGTCTTTAAAAGAAATTGCATATGATCAATTTTCTAAAGATTGTAACATCTAGATGGACAAATACGCTAGCCAGACCTTCTGCGGATTAAGGCAGAAATCAATAAATGCTACAACTTATATTAGTAGTTTAAGTTTTTAATAAGTATTGCAATGCTTATGTTTTATTAGTTTAAGATTTTAATTTAGTATTGTAATAATTTTTTTTAATGAATTTTAAATTTGTTGTTTAAAATGTTTGAATTAAAAAAAAAAAAAAAAAGTCGGTCCCCACTGTGGCACTTGGGTTATGTCTGGTTACCGGAGAAAAAAAGCTGACGTGACAGTTAGTTAACCAGGTCACCACTGTGAGTAGCCTAATGAGTTATGCATATGATGTGGATAGAACAGTTAAACAAAGTTGTCCCAGACGTCCAAGTATTTTCCTCGCAGGCTCTTTGTGTTTTCTCTCTAAAAAAAACGAAAGAAATAAAAAGAAAGAAAGGTAACGGGTTTAGCGTGTTTAGGCCTTAAAACACAATGGTAATAAGTTTTTTTTTTTTTTTTTTTTTTTTTTTTTTTTTAATGTTTGAGCCATAAAACATAACGGGTTTAGTTGTACTTGAAGAAGAACCCGATATCTAGCTTAGTATCGTTTAACATTGTAAGCGACATTGTAAGGTTTTCTCCGCCAAGAATGGAGAACTTGTTAACTTAGTAAAGTAACTCTTGAGTTGGAAACTCAGAGAGTGAAGTAGGGCGAAAATGGAGCTTCGTAATTTAACCACTATAAATCATCGTATCCAGTTTGATATCTCTATTATTTATTGTTTTGTGCTTATATTTGCATTGTGTTTATATTTTCGATGTGGTGACATGTTTTCTTTTATGCTTTATACTATTTTTTATGGTTGTAGATTTATTATTGTCGCTTATCTTATTGCATCATACTTGATCGATTATTTAATTTCATACCAGAAATTTAGATTTTTAAACAGGTAACATATTCGGCCCTCTTTATGTTTTCCACATGCATGCATGGTCATATTAATATGATACTCCATCCGTCCCAAAATTATTATCCAGTTTGAATTTTCTAAGTCAAACTGGTTTAACTTTGATCATAAATATATATTTTTCATTATATAATACTTGATGAAAAATTATACCATTGAAAAGTACATTTAAAACCCAATCCATTTATAAATTTTGCATCAAATATTATATAACATCCACAAAAATATTTAAAGTCAAAGTTGAAGACGAAAGACTAAAAAAGTCAATAGTGGACAATAAATTTGGGACGGAGGGAGTAGTAGCTAGCAATACATCGTGACTGAGAAAAAATCATTTTTTCTTGAAAATTATATATTATGAGCATAGAGAGGTGGGCGGAGTGGTGTTATAGTCATGTTAGGCTACCTCCAGTAAGAAGGGTCAATTCCTCTTATTTTCTCTGCCACGTCAGCTTTTTCTCTCTAGCGATCTTGAGGCGATTGGGTGCCCTAGTAAGACGACCTACACTACAAAAAAATTATACCCCACAAAACTACCTTTTATATTTAATTAACTACAAAAAAAAATAATAATAAAAAAATAAAAGAAAAAGGAAACGAAGGAGCCACTCGATCGTGTAAGCGACAAAGATAAAAAAAAAGGGGGGGGGGGGGGGAGGGGGGCGATCGAATTCACACAGAAGGACGATCGATGTTGAATCGATCGAGTAAGCTTACTAGGGGCAGCCTTATAGGGCCACTTTACACCCTATGACGCCACTATCACTGTTAATCTGTTATATTGCACCATCCTAACATGTTATAGGTGCACTACCCATTCCGTTTGCATTCATTTTTTCATTTTTTATATTATTATTATTATTATTATTATTATTATTATTATTATTATTATTATTATTATTATTATTATTATTTTGATGTGTTAATGAAATTTTATTTGAGAGAGTGTTTATTTTATACGAGTGTTATAGGGTATATGCTAACGTGACTACCCTATAAAACTTATATGTATGGTGCAACTGCACCCTATACTCTTCTGGTACTACGATTCATGCCGAATTGATATAATCAGGGGCGCAGCTACATAGGGGCGGGAGGGGGCGCCCGACCCCTCGAAATTTTTTTTGCGATGTAGGGGGTATATAGTTTTCGTGTAGAAAAATTTCGGTATATTCAATTTCGACCCCCCAAAATTTTGGTATTACCCGAAAAATAGCGTTAGGAAAAAAAAATTAGATCCCGACCCCTACTAAAAATTTTCTAGCTTCGCCACCGGATATAATATGACAATAAGGTGTTTTCTCTGAATCTTTCTGATATATTCTGCCATTTTGTATTGTAAGCATTGACCGGTAACAAACATCTTCAATCACACAACTTTTATCGAGTCAATAGTGATCCTAAAAGATTGTCAAGCATGAAATACGAAGGAAACAAGGAATGATAAGGATTGAAGAGAAGACTTTTGGCTTCTTCGAAAGTTAAACGAAATGTTTTATTGCAAAGACTAAAGACTATTCATTGAGCCAATTAAATCGACAACGTAACGACATTATGGACGAAATTATTACTCGGTTTTTGTTAATCAAACTTGTTTATTGATGAACATGTCATCTTAGGATAGATTATACGAAAATATTCTCTAATGATAAGTTTCTGTGTAAAATGAAACATAACAAACCTTTAACTATAAAAATGCTTATTAGGTCTTTATATATTGAACACAGAAATAAAAAGATTATTGTTAAATCAGATAAACATTGATTTGTATATATATACTTCAATACAATTTAAGACATACTGTTCATTTTATTTTTATTAAGATGATATATTACAAATCTTATGCACCAAGTTGCCGAGTTGGTAAGGAATTGTGTATATGATGTGGACCAATTTAAGACATACTGTTCATTTTATTTTTATTAACGAGTTATGTATATGATGTGGATATATAACAACATTCAAACAAACTTGTCCCCTGCATGTATTTTCCTCGCTGGCTCTTTGTATTTTCTCTCTAATAACATGCATGTTATAAAAAAAGACTTGGCACTAGATATTATTTCTATGAGCATTGATTGGCATGCCTAATTGGTATGACTAATTGGCATGCCTAATTTATGTGGCAACTTCTTATTGGTGACAGTAAAGGGGCCCACACTTTCACAAACCAATAAAACACCAACACTTCAATTTAGGCATAAAAGTAGTCATATTTTTAGGTCTCTAGATCATTTCTCTATTTCTATATAAGTAGATTTCGTATAAGGTTCTATAAGTATTACTCCACAATCATTCATCACTAGTACTTACTTAAACAAAGCACTCCAATTCTATACAATCATGTACCCTTCCAACGCGCAACCAAAACCATCGGCACCACTACAAGCAGCATATGGTCAACCACCAATGGCACAGTACGCAACCGGTGTTCCACAACAACCTACGGTCTCTTATAACAAATGGTCCACTGGCCTTTGTGGCTGTGGCGATGATGTTTCCAATTGTAAGCTTCTAACTAAACCAACTATTTTGTACAGACTATTTCAACAAGTGTGTGTGTGGGTTTATTTTTTATTTTTATTTTATTTTATTTTATTTAAATTAATGTTTCGTATCCTATTTTAACAAACTATAGGTTGCATTACGTGTTGGTGTCCATGCATTACTTTTGGACAAATAGCTGAGATTGTAGACAAGGGAGCTACTAGTAAGTGTTGTTCAATTCACTTGTAGATATTTATATTGTGAAGATACAAGAAAACAAACTATATATGTTTATTGACAAAAACAAAATGTTGAACTAGTTTTGCCATAACCATTATAAAATTTATACGGAGTAGTATAGATGCTTGATCAATGAAACATAATATCTACCGGGAATTCTATTATTAACGTCCAAATTTCATTTTAGTCTAATTATTCATATACTTTTTTTACATGTAACAACAGCATGTGCAGTACACGGGACTCTTTACACAGTACTACTTCTACTAACTGGCCGATGTCAAGCTATATATTCTTGTACGTATCGGTCTAAAATGAGACAAGAATACAGGTTGCGCGACGAACCCTGCAATGATTGCCTTGTCCATTGTTGTTGTGAACCATGTGCCTTATGCCAAGAGTATCGTGAGCTTAAGAATCGTGGATTTGTTATGTCTCTTGGTAAAAGTTTAATTATCTCTTGGCATTACGCACGTCCATTTAGCATTCAACAATTTGATTATAGTTATTTTACCGGGTAACCTTTTACTAAAAAAAAGTTAAAAAACAATTTGATTATGGTTTTTATTGGTAATATACAGGATGGGAAGGAAATGAAGCTAGACGGAATCAGGGAGTCCCGATGCCACCATTTTCTCCAGCCGAAATGAGACGTTAGGCGGAAAAGTTAGAAATGAAGTAATCGAATGAAGATAAGATCTTGTGTGATTCGTATTTGTCCCGGTCCCATGTGTATACATAATTTGTTTTATTGCATAGAAAACGCAGTGTTATTAGAGCAATTGGTACGGTTGCGTTTTCGGCTGCGCTGTTCACCTTTGACGCGAGCCATCATACCGGTGGTGGTGCCATAGTCTCTCATGCGGTCATTGTGTTATCATGATTTTTCTGTTCTTTTTAATTGAAACCTTAATCAGTAGATTGGTGTTTTTTATTTTTATTTTTATTATTATTATTTTTTTTTGTAATTTTGTTGTATCATTACTTTTAGATAAATAAAAATGTGCTGTTTTATTTAATTAATGAAAAAGTAAAAAATTGTGAGGCCCCAGGGAGAGAGCCTATTTGTTTCCGAGTATAACATTTGAGTATAGTTCTTTTACTTTATAATTAATCAAACGTTATTGTGAAAAGGAAACTATATATATAAAGCAAAATAACCATACCCAAATGTTACTCATATATAATGTTTCCAAGTATAACATTACAGGATAAGGAAAGTAACATTACTCTCACTAACCTTATGGTATTTGTATATATACTTCAATGAAATTTAATACATATTGTTCATTTTATTTTATTAAGATGATATATTACAATTATGAATTATGCACCAAGTTGGTAATGAGTTAATGTATGTGACGTGATAGCACAATCAAACAAACTTGTCCCCCGCATGTATTTTCCTCGTAGGCTCTTTGTATTTTCTCCCTAAAAAAAAAAAAAAAAAAAAAAAAAAAAAAAAAAAAAAAGACTTGGCATGTTAATTTCTATGTAAGTAGATTTTGAAGAAAAGTATTACTCACCGGTCTCACATTAAGTATTAAGTGTCTATTATAATTTTTTTTTCAACTTTAACCCTAAATATATTTATTTGGATATATAATACTTAATTTTAAAAGTTATACAAATGAAAATACATTTAAATATTAATTTATTCATATATCTTGCATCAAGTATTATATAACACGAACAAAATTTTTTAGAGTCAAAATTGAAGAAAAAAAACATAAAAAAGTAATAATAGACAATTAATGTTGGACGGAGGGAGTATATATCATATTGTTGAGAGTAATGCCTATAAGCTTCTATAAATATTACTCTACAATCATTCATCACTAGTACTTACTTAAACAAAACACTCCAACTTTATACAATCATGTACCCTTTACCATCGTCACCATTACAAGCAGCATATGGTCAACCATCACATGCAGCATTTGGTCAACCACCACAAGCAGCATATGGTCAACCATAGCTGTTAAGATCTCGATCTAGCTCTTAAGATCTTTCGATCTTACGATCCCGTTAAGAAAAAACGAGTCGATCCTTCGTAGGATCTTAAATAGCATAGAATCTTAAGTATGATCTCGATCTTACCATAAGATCATAAGATCTCGATCCGATTCGATCCTACTTCCCTTAATTTAACTAACTAATAAACTATAAATGAATGAATTTTGTTAAATTAAAACAATATAGCAAGCGTTAATTACTGTAAATGTCTAATAAGATCAAGATATATGGAATTTTTTGATTAAAAGATTCAGCGTCCTTAATTAACGATTACATATTTTTGTATATTAGAGTATTACGCGTCGCATTCTCATATTACTATAACTTTCAGAACTCATTTTTCTTCTCTAATTTGTTATACAATCATCTTTGAATACGAATTACTAGTAAAATAAGATTTTTAGACATTTAAGTAGGATCGTAGGATCTCTATCCGATCCTACAATCTCGATCTTGCAAAGACAAAAACGATCTCACGTGGGATCGCGATCTTGACAGCCTTGTGGTCAACCACCAATGGCACAGTATGCCGGTGTTCCACCACAACCTATGGTCAATTATGGCAAATGGTCCACTGGCCTTTGTGGTTGCGGGGATGATGTCTCCAATTATAAGCTTCTAACTATACCAACTACTTTGTATTATTTAAAAGTAAATAAATAAATAAAAATAAATAAATAAAAAAAATAAAAAAACCAACTATTTTGTGCAGACAATTTTAACATGTTGTTTGTTGATATTTCGCATTCTACCTCTTAACAATCTGTAGGTTGCATTACGTGTTGGTGTCGATGCATTACATTCGGACAAATTGCTGACATTGTAGACAAGGGAGCTACTTGTAAGTATTAACGTTCACATATATGTCAAAAATCCTACAAGAATCTATGTGACATAGATAAATTATTTATTTTGTGAAGGTGCAAGAAAACAAACTATGGTTTATTGACAAAAAACAAAATGTTGAACTAGTTTTGCCACATATTATGGCTCGAAGGGACAGATCACTCTACAATTTGATCTAAGTTTTAACGAGGTCGTGAGCTCGCGCGTTGCCGCGGGTTGTTCTGAAAAAAAAGTGGTTTTTTTTTTTTTTTTTTTTTTTTTAAGGAATGTTTGCTTTAAGAGAATATGACGATATCATTTGTTTTTTTGTTGTGAAATATGCATAATACCATTTGATTGTAAAGGCTCGTGTGAAACATGTTTATAAGATTGTATGAGTTGAGCAAAAAAAAGTCATTGTAGTAACGAAATCAAATATTGTTTTAGTTTGGTTAGTATCATTGTTTTTAGTTAAGTGGTTCACCTATATAAGCATGTTGCATTTTTTTTTTTGTATACGGACCAACTACATAAATTATGTGAGGACTAAAATTGCAACGAACCTCTAATGAAGGACCAAGTGCGTTTTTTTTTTTTTTTTTTTTTTTTTTTTTTTTTTTTTTTTTTTAAGTGAAAGAGATAACGGTTGTTAGTTAACGACCGTTAAGTAGTTAACGACCGTTAAATAATTAACGACCGTTAGTACTTAAGGACTTACTTTGTAATCGATGTATAACATGAAGGGTCAATTACGTAAATTATCTAAGGACTAAATTTGCAATGAACCTCTGAGATGAAGGACCAAGTGCTTACGGACTTTTTTTAATGAAAATGGTAAACGACCGTTAAATAGCTAACGACCGTTAGTTACTATTCCTAACACTATTTGTTGTGAGTACTTTACACTATTCATGGTGTGTTCCTGTAGCAGTTGGGGGAGTTAGCCCTATGCTTAGTATATAGATATAATGTTGGAATCAACTATTAAGAGTATTACATTAGGTTTGCTAGGGTTTTATGTATTCACCACTCGGGCAGTAACTGAGTGAAGTCAAGCTTGAGCTTGACAAGGCTTGAGCTTGACTCAAAAATTATAAGGTAGGCTTGAGCTTGACTTGATAGCTTGACGCTTTAATCATCTATACTTGAGCTCATCTCGAAAAGCTTGAATTTAGATATAAGCATTAAATTTGATAATAAAACTCATCAATAAATTCAAATAAATAAGTGATACAAAACATTCGGGAGTATTAGTGTTTAAATAGTCCTTCTATAAATATTTAATTATTATACCAATATTCATGTTCGACTAACTTAGGTCGTTGTTTATTTAAATATTTATTATAAAAGTATATATGTTATTGAAGGCTCGAAAAGCTCGAGCTCGGTTTGTTATGTGTTTCAAACTGGTTTATTGGGCTCGGGCTAAAGCTCGATAAAATCTCAACTTGATCGAGTAAAGTTTAAGCTCGAGCTTGAATTGCTTGATAAAAGCTTGGTTTGTTTACAACCCTATTCACCATTATATAATTTATAGTATAAATGCTTGATCAATGAAATATAATATCAGCCGGGAATTCTATAATTAACGTCCAAATTTTTTTTAGTCTAATCATTCATAATTTTTTTTACATGTAACAACAGCCTGTGGAGTACACGGGACTCTTTACACACTACTGCTTCTACTAACTGGCCGAGGTCAATCTATATATTTTTGTACGTATCGGTCTAAAATGAGACAACAATACATGTTGGCTGACGAACCCTTCAATGATTGCATTCTCCATTGTTGTTGTGAACCATGTGCCTTATGCCAAGAGTATCGTGAGCTTAAGAATCGTGGATTTGTTATGTCTCTTGGTAAAAGTTTAATCACCTCTTGGCATTACGCACGTCCATTTAGCATTCAACAATTTGATTATAGTTATTTAACCCGGTAACCCGACCTTTACCCAAAAAAATAAAAATAATCTGATAATAGTTTTTATTGGTCATGTACAGGATGGGATGGAAATATTCCTAGGCAGAATCATGGAGTCATGATGCCACCAAGTGCTCCAGCTGAAATGAAACGCTAGGTGCTTTATTGTACTATGAAATGAATAATTGAATGAAGATAAGACCTTGTGTGAGTCGTATGTGCCCCGGTCCCATGTTTACATAGTTGCTTTATTGCATAGAAAACAAAGTGTCATTAGAGCAATTGGTAATGTTGCGTTTTCGGCTGCGCTGTCCACCTATGGCGCGAGCCATCATACCGGTGGCGGTGTCATAGGCTCTCGTGTCGTCTCCACCGTGCGGTGTTATCATGATTTTTCTACTTTCTTAATTGAATCCTTAATCACTGATCATATCTTTTCTATTTTGTAATTTTGTTGTATCAATGTTTTTAGTTTAATAAAAATGTGTTGTTTTATTTAATAACTTTTCTATTTTGTAATTTTGTTGTATCAATGTTTTTAGTTTAATAAAAATGTGTTGTTTTATTTAATAAATGAAAAAAAAAAGAAAAGAAAGTGTGAGGCTCGGAGGATCCTATAACCAACTCAAGTGATGAGAGAGGCTGTTTGTGCTGAGTAAAACATATGGGTTATAGATGAAAAGCTAACGTGACAGCTATAACACAACACTATGTTTATACTACACCTAGTGCTCTTAGAAATCGTGTATTTATTTAAAACTGCTCTACCTCTTGGTACTTTTTAAGTGTGTTATAATAATTTTTAAGGACTGATTGCATGAAAATATTGTTGGTTATTTATGTGTTTGAGTGTTCCCAGATTAGGGTAAAGATAATCAATGAGTACCGGATATTCACTTGAAATCGTGTTATCACTTTCTATTAGAAACTATTCAACCCTATGCCTGGGTTACACGAATATCTCTATGGGATAAGACCAAGTGATGTTCTTGTTTTAGGCACAAATCAAGAACAGAATCGTATTCAAGTGTTTAGGGTTTGTGTTTTTTTAATCGTATACATGCAGATGTGTTATGACCTCTATTTATAATAGAGAATACTCAAACCCTAGCACATGGAATTATGTATAATTAACGGCCCATTAATTATATCATAATACTTTCCATAATAGTAGGAATCTGTGGTTATCAGTGGAAACAATAACACTAGCAGTGGTAATGTTAACACTATCAGTGGAAACTAGCAGCAGAATCCACTATCAGTAGAATCAGATTTATACTATCAGCAGAAACATATTCATGCTATCAGCAGAAACAGATTCATTATCAGCAGAAACAGATTCATGCTATCAGCAGAATCAACACATAACCACTATTGAGTCAGGGGATTCAGTGACCAAATAGGTGTACACTCCGTACCTCCAAACCCATTACCAGGTGTGAATTAATCCTTCAAGTGCACTAAATTTTCCAACAATCCTCCCCAAATTTAGTTCACTTCCTTTGCATGAAAAATTAAACACAAAACAAAACATATGCATAAATGAAAATATCTTGAAGATTGAATTCTCATCTTAGTACATTATACGTTCAAATATTCGAGAATCAGAGTGTTCTAAGAATTGAACCCTTCAACCCATTTGAATACCTGAAGATAAAATACACATACATTTTCAAACACTTAAATAAACCTGACACTATACAAGCCATGTGTCCATATCCAATTCATAAATGGTGTAAAAGCTAAAAGTCCAAAGCTTCCTGAAGCGGCAAAACTTCAACATTTACATAGGTGGTTCCTCTTTATTCATGCTCCTGCTTAGCACTTTTTCAAATAAATTAACCATTGAGAAATAAAGACTTCATCCTCCTTTTACAGCAGGTTCCAAGCACAAACCTTGGGATGTTTGTAAAACATGTGCTTCAGTACACTGAATGTTCAGTTTTCTACATTGAACTCAGCTCCCAAGTTTCCTCAGGAGGGAGTTGGGTGTCTTTGCATTCAGTGACTAAGTTGGACTTAAACCCATCCCTTTAGCAGACTTCAAAACCAAGTCTCTAGCCAAACCCTTCGTCAAGTGATCAACTAAGTTTTGTTGAGATTTAACAAACTCTATAGATATCACCCCATTCATAATAAGCTCACGAATCATGCTATGCCTGACACCTAAGTGTCTAGACTTCCCATTGTACATCTGGCTATAAGCCTTTGCCAATGTAGCAGCACTATCACAACGAATAGAAATAGGTGCTATAGGTTTAAGCCATAATGGAATCTCAAGAAGCAAGTTTTTCAACCATTCAGCTTCTTTGCCAGCAGCTGCTAAAGCCACAAATTCAGATTCCATGGTTGAATTGGTGATGCAAGTTTGTTTCTTGGATGCCCAAGATATTGCACCTCCACCAAGTAGGAATACCCATCCACTAGTAGACGATTTGTCTTCAGTGTTACTGATCCAACTTGCATCAGTGTATCCTTCTAATATAGAAGGATAACTAGTATATGAGAGACTATAATCTATAGTTCTCTTCAAATACTTAAAAACCCTCTGAATTGCTTGCCAGTGATGAGCACTAGGATTACTAGTATATCTGCTCAGTTTACCCACTACAAAAGCAATATCAGGTCTTGTACAAGTCATGGCATACATCAAGCAGCCAATCACCTTAGAATACTCAAGTTGAGATATAGCTTTACCAGTATTAGGCATTAGCTTCTCACTTGTATCCATAGGAGTACTCACTGGAGTACACTCAAAGTAATTAAATTTCTTCAACACCTTCTCAATATAATGAGACTGAGATATAGAAATTTGGTTACTTTCATGTTTAATCCTAATGCCAAGGATAACATCAGCCTCCCCCATATCCTTCATGGAGAACTTTGATGACAAAAATGCCTTTGTAAGGTTAACTTGATTTTGGTCAGTGCAAAAGATCAACATGTCATCAACATATAGACAAATAATGACTCCTTTACCAGATTCATCCAATTTGCTATATACACATTTGTCAGCCTGGTTAAGTAAATAACCATTAGACAAAACCACTTCATCAAACTTTTTATGCCATTGCTTAGGTGCCTGTTTCAGTCCATAAAGAGACTTAATCAATTTACACACCTTGTTTTCATTGCCAGGCATGATGAAGCCTTGAGGTTGGTTCATGTAAACCTCCTCATCTAAGTCACCATTCAAGAAAGCTGTCTTCACATCCATCTGATAAACAATCAGATTGTGAATTGATGCCAAAGCAATCAACAATCTTATGGTACTGATACGAGCCATAGGAGGAGCATAAGTATCAAAATAGTCTATTCCTGACTTTTGTCTAAAGCCCTGAATAACTAGTCTTGCCTTGAACTTTTCAACAGTTCCATCTACCTTCATTTTCTTTTTGAAAATCCATTTGCTACCTAGAGGTTTGCAACCAGGTGGTAGATCAGTCAACACATAAGTGTTGTTGCCCATGATGGAGTCCATCTCATCATTAATTGCTTTTTTCCAGAAAGCAACATCCTGGGACTTCAATGCTTCTTCAAATGTTTTGGGATCATCCTCAACAATGAAGCAATGGGAGTATTGGTCAGAGACCTCACTCCTTGTACTTTCAATTAAGTATAATTGAAACTCAGGTCCAAATGACTTTGGAGTCCTGACCCTATTACTCCTTCTGAGCTCAGGTTCACATTGTTGTTCCACATCCTCATCAGGGGCCTGAGATGATAATTCATCAGGGACCTCTGATACACCAATGCCATCAGTTCCATTTGGAATCCTTTGACTTGGTCTAGGAACTGATAAGAATCTATTCTCATCAAATAGTGCATCCCTTGATTCAATTATTGAGTTAATTGAAACAGATTCATTATGTTCAATGACATAGAACCTATATGCTTTGGAATGCTCAGTGTAACACCCCCAATTTTAAAATATTTGCAGCGGAATAAAGGATTGGGTGTTACTTCATGAAACAATAGTTTTAATAGTAGAAAACGATCATTATTTTAGTCGTTTAAAAGATTTACCATTCGAATTTTATAAATATCAAAGTTTTCAAAATGAGGTCCCAGTAGTTTCAAAGTTTGTTAAATAAGTTTTCGAATGATAGTAAAATTTATAGCCTTCGTAAGAATCCGTGCTCCTCCGTACCATCCTTGCTCATTATGGACCTGAGATAAACACATGCTAAAAGTGTCAACATAAAGGTTGGTGAGTTTATAGAGTTTGTTTTAAAACAGTCAAAAAGCCTTTAGAGAATGTTTTCCACAGCAAAGGAATTGTAAATCCACTCAGTTGCAAATCCCGCCCATACAAAACTTGCAACCTGTGTGTTTACAACCCACTGCTAAAGTATAGTATAAGCAAGTAATATATATATATATATATATATATATATATATATATATATATATATATATATATATATATATATATATATATATATATATATATATATATATATATACGAGCACTTGAATATGTCACACAGTTAAATCTCATGCACAACTCACAAATACTGGGAGCCACTTCCCAAAGATAAAGAAAACTGGGTGCCACTTTCCAAAGATAAAGACAACTGGGTGCCACTACCCAAAGATAAAGACAAGTGGGTGCCACTACCCAAAGATAAAAACAACTGGGTGCCACTACCCAAAGATAAATGTACATGCATCTTAACCACTAGCAATCAGGCAATAATAGTCACATAGTATTAATTACACAGTAGGGTTCATATATATTGAATATAGTATGTCAATCATGTATCTTCCTCAGGTACTATAACTAGAATAGATGTGTATAGAAATAAGTATCAATGTCATAAGAGTTTTGAGTATTTGCAAAAGTAAATAAATGTAGTTTGAGCATGTATCTCCCCCAAAACATTTATAAAACAATTAAAAAACCAGTAAAAGTAGGGGCTATGACTCACAGAAATCCGTAAAAGTTTAGAGTACTTATGAAAGTAAAAAGCAAGTAGTTGAGCATGTATCTCTCCCAAAGAGTTTATAAAATAGTTTAAACGAGAAAAGTGGGGCTAAGAACTCACAAAAATTTGTAAATAGTTAACGAGTACTTGTAGAAGTATAAAACATGTATTTGAGCATGTATCTCCCCCAAAGAGTTTATAAAACAATCAAACATTAGAAAAATGGGGTTATGAAACTCACCTTGATTGATACTGGAATGATGAAAAGTAAAGTCGGATGAGATTATGAGAATGATTATGGAAACGTCTTTAATACGGAACCTGATAAATAAATTTATCTGAGAATCTTAACCAAATACTATTTGGTAAATGAATAACGATTAATCGTTATGATGATGATATGCGAATGAAATTCTTATGTTTATAATAGTATAACGAGATATGTTATTATTTCTAAAGTTTTCCCTTTTTAACCATGATGATAATAGTACGTAAAGATAATTAGTTAAAATATCGTTATTTATATTATTAACGTAAAACTAACTAATATATAAATAAAATGTAATGAAAATGCATATGGCGTGATAGGGTGACGTAAAATAGAAAATAAAATAAGAATGTCAAATATAATATGTGGGTCCATGTCCTTTTTCCAATTTTACACTTTTTACTCTAACGGCGTTAGAGTTACACCGTTAGTCCTTTTTATATAATAATTTTCATTTATAGTCTACTACATGTCCAATATTATAATCTGAGCATGGAATATCAAATAATATCAATTTCTATCATAAACTTTCTGTTTTGACAGTTTCAGTCCCTGTTTTAAAGGTTTGACAGTTTTAGTCCTTTAACGTAAAATGCGTTACGTTTTTAGTCCAAATGTGTAAGAAAAAGTAGGAACAATTATATGAAAATTTCTGGAGTTTATTTAAGCTTATTAAAACTTATTTCAACTGCTTATTTGCAAAAATAGCTTATTTTTCAATAAATGGGCTTTAACGAGCTAAATTAAAGGCCCGTTAACGTTTAACGATCCGTGAGCGTTGAGACAAGTTGGGCTTATCCCTAGGCTCATTTTTAATGTTATAAAATCATATCAAAAGAGCTTTTTGGTCCAGCTTATACGGAGTGCTTATTTTCAGCTTATTTGGCTTTTCAGTCCATTAAGCTTTTATAATTAGGTTCAAAAATGAGTTTTTGAGCGTTTTACTTTGGTCAATTTAGAAGGTCTAGATGAGCTTATTTTTATGAGTCATCTAAACGAAAGTGATTGCTAGCTAGGTGGCCTATTAGATGGTGTAAAAATATTGTATGCTTGTTAAGCTAAATCGAGTTTTACAAGGGTGTTTTGTAGGCAAATCGAAACAGTTTTCTGGTTAGAAAGACTTAGAAAATTTTCTAAGTTTTATCCCTTTTGGGTCGGTTCACTTTAGTCATTTTAGAGGGTCGAGACGTGATTATTTTTACAAGTTATCTATATGAAAGTTGTAGCTAGTCATGGCGTCTATGAGTTCATATAAAAATATAGATGGGTCGTTAAGTCAAATATGATTTTACGAGGTCAGTTTGGTGGTCGAATGGAGTAATTTTATTAGTAAAATACTTAGTAATTTTTCTAAGGGTTTAGAGTTTTTGTATCTGATTGATACAAGGTTTAAAATAGTGTCGAACGATGCATGAAACAATAATATAAATATGAAGTGAGTGTGTATCGTGATTCCTAGGCCTTCCACAAGGGAGGCAATCACGTTTTTGTTTTCTATTTGTTAACATGTGATACGTAAAAATAAATAGAAACTATATACGTTCGAAAACAATAAATATGTGATGCATGGTGAATTATATACGTATAAAATGAACTCGAAATGATATGAAATGACTTACAACACCTTTAGGGTGGTAAAGAGACGAGAGTGATGAAGGAAAACACAAGATTTAAACACGTTTGATATAACCCACTTATACGTTTGTATATATATAACCCGTTTCTTCGATAAGCCTTCCAAATGATTTAATGATACAAGCTGGTCTTCAAGAGAAGTTTTTGTGAGAGAATGAGAGTTTATTTTTCATGCATTGAATGAAGGAAACAAGAGAATAGAAGAAGATATATAGAGTACAGATTTTAGACACGTACAAGTTCTAATAATTTTAGAAAACATATGTAACTATGCATGTTGGTGATTGAGGGACATTTGAGATATATTTTCCTGAGATATAGGACTTTAAGAATGTGTGTGTGTGAAGGAAGCAAAATGAGAATTGGTTTGTTAATACATATTGATTGGTGCTAAACCGTCAGATATTATTGACCTAAGTCAAATAAGTCAAAGACAGCTCAGGCCAATTCTCCGTGGATAGTATAATGTTTCCCCGGGTCGTTATGTCCCAGCGAGATTGCAATGGTGCTTTTAAAAACGTTTTAGGAATGAGTGGCACTGAGGACAGTAGCCAAAGATGATTGAGAAGTGATTATGCTACTGATTGTTTGGTATTTAGACAATTTGAAATGATATTAACAATAACAGATATACAGATGTAATCACACAAATGCAACTTGAAAATCAGACAGAGAAAAGTGGGATTTAACCAATTTACAACTACAAGGGGTGCAAGTGAAACTTTTTCAAACTTAAAATAAAAAGAAAATTTAAAATGAATATGAAATTATTAAATTGATTATTTTAATATTTAAATACTAATTAATTAATTAAAACTATTTAAAAAGTAATTTAAATCTAATTTAAATTAAACTAAAAATGACAAAGGCTACAAATTAAACTAAAAACTTGCAAAAATATTTTCTAAACCTCTAAATGAACTTGAAGAAAGTATAAAAATTAAAAAGAAATGTTTTGTCTTTTTATGAATTTTTTATTAATTAAATACTAATTATATTAATTATACTAATTAAACTACTTTAAATTACCAAAAATACTAAAATTACTTAGAAAATTATAGAAAAATTTATAAAACTAATTAACCATCACAGGAATCCTAAAAAATTATAAAAAGTTTCTAAAAATTATATTTAGACTATTTTACTAATTATTTAGTTGTTAATTAATTTAAATATAATTTAACTAATTTAATTAAGAAAAATAGAAAATGAATAGTAGAATTTAAGAAACTATTTTCTAAAAGTCTTAAATGATTTATATAACCTAGGAAAAATATAAAAACCTACTGTTGTTAATTAAAATTTAAGAAAACTATTTAATTACTAATATTACCTAATTAGTTAATTAAACTATTTTTAATTCTAATAATTATCAAACTAAAATAGAAAAATCTAAGAAAATTATTGAAAATACCTTAAGGTGACAGGAAATTAAGAAAATTATGAAAATGATGAATTGCTTATTAATAAGCTAAAAAGAAAATTTAAAAAGATAAAATCTATTAAATAGAAGCTATCACTATTTTTAAATTTGGTTTTTTTTTGTTGGTTTTTCTTTTTGACTGATGAAAATAAGATAAAAACAAGAACTTTTTACAAAGACACTTTTTGAATAGCTTAAAAATAAGCTATGTGCACCCCCTTTTCCTTAACAGTTGGCTTATAAGCTTATTAGGACTTATGCCATATTTGAAAAAGCTAGGAAATGACAAATAAGGCACACACAGATGATTACACACTTGAAATAAGCCAAATGGAACAATTAAGCACACTGAATAAGTGATACGTGGGAATCGCACCAGACTTGTTAGGTCACCATTTAGTAAACACAAGTATAATGATAAGAGAAATGAGATGAGAATGAGAGTGGGATGATTATAAGAAATTTGAGAAAGTGAAATGCAAGAGTTTCCTTAATGTTTCCAAATAACCAACCAAGTTTACAAGAGGCCTAAGACTAGTATTTATAGGAAAGGAGCTAGGGCAACATTCCTACTCCTTCCCTTTACATGAAACGTATGGGCTTGAGGCCCATGGACCTCATTCTTAAGCCTAGTAAACTTAATACAAAATGTAAACGATAGTAAATAATAACTAAGCAACCTAGCATTATTACAAATGACCGAGACTTGATAAAATAGTAAAACTATGGTTCCAACAATCTCCCCCTAAGGGTCGGTCATCATGGTTGCTTGACGTCTTCGTCTTAATCTTTGACTTTCATAGCTTCAGACGTCTTCAGAAATGATAAGTATAATAATGATGGATATACTTTGCTCTTTGTCTTTGTTCTTTGATGATGTTGTAGTGATTATGTTATGAAGTAATCTGCCGTTCGTCACTCCTGCGTCTGTGGTGGTTGTCCGCCATTCCAACATGCTCATACATCTTTTGAATTCTGACTTATACATGCACGTAGTCCCTTTTCTTCACTTAAGATCTTTGGTCTTTATACTTTGTAGATTCTTCTTTTTGGCGTAGAATCTTTCTTTGAACTTTGTGTTGCTTTGATCTTTGAGGGAGCTTTTGATGATAGCAAGATGCATGTATGAGCATGTGGAATCTGTCATCATGGAAGTGAGGTACCTGCGAGTAGACAGTTAGCAATAAATCACCGGTACTTACGGATAAGGAATTAGAGCTCATCAACAGCATATTGTGAAGACTCCTTCTAATCCTTATCCAGACCGTTCCCATATCAGATACTCCCGAAGGAGCTTACGAGACCTACTAGGTAGCTCAATGACTGGGTGAGTCGCTAGGGATCACTCCACGACTGTAGACCGTAATGGAACCACCGCAAACACTAAGCGTAACCCTTGTGGGATTACCGAAGTGACCTGCTGTCAGGGCTGTTTGATGTTGACCCTGGCAGGATTTCCGTTCAATCATTGAGAAATACTTACGTAATCCTCTCATAAACGTTCTAGGCAGATTGCTAAGATCTGCGAAGGACTCGATAGTTTACAACTGATGCCCATTGATGTAGAACACCAGTTGCAGAAATACTAAGTGTTCCTAAGAGATCTTTGATGTATCTCATGGCTCTAGACTCTATAAGTGCACACCTAGGTTTCCTATGCGGAGACCGGGGATGTCCTTCTTCAATATCAACCGTCTCTAAGAGATAGGTCGATAGGTTACGCGGGTTCCCCTGTGAGAATGAAACAAATCCTTTTAAGAGAACTTGAGTGGTTAAGAAGGTTTAGTGCATTGCGTCACTGGGTCCATGACGACTTAATCTTCAATACCGGCGTTGCCTTAGCAACAACCAGTAGCATACGTATTGAACCCGGTGTCTGCCCTAAGGTTGAATCATCTGGAGGGCTATTTCTTTTCACCCTTTACTTTACTTTTCTTTTTAATTCTTCAACTCCTTCTTTCCCTTTCATTCATTTCTCCTTTTTTCGTATCATACCTAAGGACTTCTAATTCTAACTATGGGAGATGTCCTTGGGTAGATCCCTCCAGCTCTGGCGGATCATAGGACGGATATTCCTATCTTAATCACCTTATAACTCCGACAGTAGCCAAGAAACCTTTGATAGACAATCTCTCAGAGTGTTTGTGATAATCAAATATTTTGGTTAACACTTTGAGAGTTTTGTGTACATTATTGAAGGGCTCCCCCTGCACATGTGCTCATAAGTATTAAATAAATTTGCACATGCGGGAGGAGCAATCACTTTTGAATTGATCCACTTTCCGTGAACAAGACCGATTCGAGACACGCTTACATCACTAGTTAGACTAGCTTGAAGTTATTACCCGGCCTGATCTAGTCCACAGAAAGTTTCTCGAGACGGTACATTTCTACTAAGACTAATCCTTTTCGAGACACGCTTACGTGGTTAGTTAAAGAGATACATTGTCAGCTTTTAGGTGACAACTAGCTCTAGTAACTAACTTGATGTTATTACCCGTCGAGGATAAGTCCTTTCGATGTTACTAACTTGCATTATCTCGTCAATTCCTGGGTTAATACTGAGTCTAGCTCGCACATGATACAACTTAAAGCTTTGACTTCGTATGTTTTAATCACTTTTTCATTTTCTCCCCCTCAAAAATAGCATACAAAATGGTGTTTTTGACAAACTTTAAGATTAAAATATGCCTTTTGAGTCTTATGAGGAGATTCATCAAGAACTTTTGATTTAGAGCAAAGTATTTTGTTTTGACAAGTGCTCCCCCTCAACAAGTGATTAGGTCTTATTGAGGTGAAATACTTGTCCTTTTGAGCAGAATTATGAAAAATCATAAATGTTTGATTAATTCTACTCAAAAGTAAGAAGCCTTCGCTCCTTATGTTTAGGATTGAGGCACTGAAGCGTACCTCAGGGTCCTTTCTTTTACAAGTACGGGTTGTACACTGTTATGTGTGCACAAACCATAATGGAAAAAAATGATTCAATCAAATGAACTAATTGATAATGAAAAATATAACCAAATGTACCAAGTTATTCTTCGTCCGGAAGTGGAGCATCGAAGTTAGTGAACTTTGGTTCTGGTCTTTCGAAGTTTCTGACAGGAAACGATGGTCTGGCACAGATGTAGCTTTCCAGTCGTCTGATCTGTTCCCGTCGAAATAACCGTTCTTCAATTTTTAAGACAAAGTTACGAACTTGTCTTCTGGAGCTGGATTTCCATCTAGGTTGTTCCCCCTTAGCTATCTTACGTCGATCATCATTCAACCTTTTGACAAGCCCATCACGAACAAACTTGAGTGTAACATCACAGAATTTATGTACCTCATCGAACCTCATGAAGCTTTGTAGCTTTTTGCTGTTGATGTAGGTGAAACCAAACGGTTCTTGGATGAGAGTAAACTGTGGTGTTTCATAGAGACCATCAAAGTAGAACTGTGGCTTTGTCAAATTGATCTTCTGTTGGTAACTTTCCACTCCAAGCTGAAGATCTTCCACTCTTTCTTGAACAATCAGTCGTCGAATGTAAAGAAGTAGTGATGCCATGAAGTTGTACTGAACGTCTCTATCGAATCCGCGCATTCTACTTTGAACCTTTTCAAGATACATATCTTCTATGTCATTGAGATAAAGGTTGGGAAAGTCTGCTTCGGAGAACTTGTACTTCTTTTCATCTTGTCGTTTAACAACAATTTCACGCATGAATAAGTAGTTAAACCGTTTCGACTGCTGAATCTCCAAGATAGCGATGATCTTTGATTTCTGCTTCACATTTTCCAATGATGTCTCTCCTAATCTGCTTGTATAACCGAGACGACGACGATCAGGCCAATGTTGAATTCCGTGTAGAGCATCTCTGTCGTAAGCTACGATGGAGTTGCTGAAAATACGGGTAGTTTCTTCAATGGCTGGAATTTCGTATCTAGCGGCTGGTACTGAGATTGTGAGTGAGGAAGCATATTTCTTCTTGGATATCTCTTGAGTGAGCTGGATGTTACGAAGATCTTTGTTGAAGAAGAAGCTGTAAGGTATCTTCGGTTTGTCAGGAAATCCTTTCAACGGTAATGGTTTGGTCCAGTCGGTGAAGTAAGGTTTTTCATGATTCTTGGAACTTAGATCAATATTCACTTCAGGATTTAGCCAGTCAAAGTCGGCAGACATTGCACTAGCTATATTCTGCATGTGATATTCGTATTCGACTTTGTTTCCAGATCTTTTCTTGAGAAATTCTTGTGCATCCCTATTGATTCTCCTAAGCTCCGCCTTTGTGAGTTTGTTGATGTGAAGATCCTTCATAATGACCTGGGTGAACTGAAGAGTGTTACCAGGAAGAGGTTCTTCTTCTTCCAGAGGAGGTTGAGCTTGGACCATTTCTGTCAGCCAATCATTCTGAGGATTGTCATCATTGTCGAGCCATGAATGACGTGTTTTCTTCTTGGATTTCTTAGACTTGGATATAACATCTTTGTCTTTGGCTTTGGACGGTGATGATGGACCAGCATGAGAATCATGAGTAGGTGGAGCACGGTAATCGGTGTCATGTTGATCTTGGAAGTCATCAGTTTGTTCCATGAACATTTCTTCATCTTCGGTTTGACCTTTACCAGTAGCTGATGGTTGTTGTTGAGTTCCAGGAGGAGTGGAGTCCTTTTGTGGCTGTAGAGAGGATGAGGGACCTGTTCCAGACTTAGGTTTCTTGCCTTTGGAGTTTGGGTCAGGATCGTCATCTTTTCTAGTCCGTTTACGGGTTCCAGCAGCATCTTTGCATGACTCCTTTGATATGTAAGCCGCCATAGCCTCATGAAGTGCTTTTTCTTCAGCAGTTTGTGTGGTTTTGGAGGCAACATTGTCGAAGATTTTGGCAAGCATTTCGTTGAAGGACAGTTCAGGGACAGGTGGAGTCACAGTAGAAGGTTTAGCGGTGTGAAGCGTGAATGGTGTAGTAGACAACATTTTCTTCGTAACACTCCTGATTCTGTGATCCAAGTTGTCATTGATTGGTTTGAGAAGGTCTGCAATGGTAGGAGTGATCATCTCAACCAGATTTTCAGTGAGAAAATCATGTGTTGCAGTTCTGATAAAGCCTTCGTAATCAGATTTCAAGAACTTGTCGATCAGCTGCGTAGAATCCTGGAATTCCTCAACTTGTTTAGTAAGTTTGGTAACCATGTCGGTGAGTTTGTTCACTTGCTCCTGAAGATCAACTTGTTGTTTTGGTTCATTGATCGAATGCTGTTTAGATGCGGTTTCAGAAGGTGTGGGTGATGAGTGCTCTGGTGATGATTCGGATGAAGACTCGTTGTGAGAGTCTGAAGAAGATGCGGGAGGAGTCGGATCCTTTGGTGGAGGTGGAGGTTGAGCTGAGGAAGTCTGCTGAGAAGATGACTTAAGAAATATGTTGGTGTCGAACTGGTTCTTCTCTTCATTTTCTTTTCTGCGACGTTCTTCTGCTTCCTCTGCTTCTCGAGCAAGAAACTCTGGAGTAATAAGATATTCATGTTCCTTATCCGTAGCTAAGTTCTCTTGACCGCCAACATTCTCCTCTAAAGTAGCAGTCTCTGTCATGTGGACATCTTCAGCCTTGTCAGTATCCTTAACGTTGTCATCAGGTTGTGGAGCTGATTCTGACGTTGTTGGAGGAACCATACTGCTTGTAGCCCCTACATGTTCTGACTGATCAATAGGTGGTGGTGTTGGAGGGTGTGATAGAAGTCGGCTTTCAAGGCTTGCTTTCCTCTGTTCTTTCCTAAGCCGCTTTTCTTCATCTCTAGTGTCGACAACTATACTTTTGAGTTTGCGTTTATCGACCAATGGTTCAACGATTAGTTCGTCTTCATCATCATTCGGCTCATTGATAGTGACTCCTTTTCTTCTCCTTGTCTCTTCTTCATAAGTTTCAAGACTTTGTTGTACGGCAATCTCTGTTGCTGGAAATCCTTCATCAGGTGCTCTGTATCTCAGTTCATAGTCTGGTTCTTCTTCATCAGATTCAGTATCAAACTCGGACTCGGTGTCAGAAGGTGGAGGAGTAGGTTCATCCCGAATAAAGTATTCAGGAGTTGCCTTCTTCTTTGGTTTGGTAGCAGGTTTAGGTTTGGATGTAGGTTTAGGTGTGGTAGTAGTCTTGGGTTTTGCCATTGTAGCAGACTTAGATCTTGTATGAGGTGATCCAGTGGTGCTCGTGGTACTCCCAGACTTTACACTTCCTTTGCTACGAGTCTTTATTGTTGCTTCTTCCAGTTCCCCTTTGTAAGCCAGATCATACAACTTGAAGTTCGCCCTTTTCTTAATGTTGTCATTCAGAAGGTATTCGGGAATCCTCATTCCTTTGATCTTGGTAGAGGAAGTGGTCGATTTGATGAATAAGGTGGTGAAGTCGTCCTCGAAGAGGTGCTTCGGCTCATTAGGATCAGCCATCCTCTTGATGAATTCTGGAGAACTTTTGCAGAGATGTTCAATGATAAGCTTGGTGAATCTTGTGAATGGTATCATAGTCTTCACACGGTCGGTCTGAATACTGTAGACGATATCATTCATGATAGGAACTGCAAAGTCAATCGGTGTCAGAGTCACCATTCCCCAGAATGTTTGCAGGTGTTCGAGCCTTGGATGTTCATGACCACTTTTCCTTCCAGATATAGATCTAACAACCAACAAACAGAATATTCTCCAAGGCTGAGGGATATACTTGACATTAAATTTGGAAAGCTTGATTAGAGGTTCATCATCATCAACCTCATATCCTAATTCAATGAAAAAGTCAAGAAGTTCCAGGTCAGGTAATATCGGAGCAAATTCGTTGTCAGTTTGTGGCATGAGAAGGGCTGTTCGAAGAACGTCATGATCTACAGAGTAATCTTGGCCATCTAAGGTAACAGTGAAAGACTCATTATCCAAGTTGGCCTGAGCAGTAAGCCAGAACTGATGAAGGTAGAACAGTGGAACTGAAGTAGAGCAGGTGAGAAGTGGTTTGCATGGATGTGCCAGTAGGATATCTTTCACAATCTTGCATGATTTCTCTGTGATATTCAACTTGTTGAAATCGACTCTGGGATTGTTGTTGCCAATTGTGACATTGTAGTTCTCGGGAGTGATGTCATCCAAGGTGAGTAATGGAAGAGTTTGTACAGCAACGTTCTCATTGTGTTCAGCCATGTTTATCTGAAAAGTATCACCATAAACCAAACATCCAAATTTGTTATGTGTTAGCACAGTTTAGAGTTTGGATACAGATATCTACTTGAGACAATTTAAGCACAAATGTGTCATTATGTTATGAGTCAAATAATGCACCTTGCAGATAAGCACAACATGACAAGCACAATTCACAATAACATCACATTACACAACACTAATGAATCACACCAATGATATAATACCAAACAAGATTTTGAAAAAAATGCATCATGGACCTTTTATCGAGATTACTTTCTTTTCGAAAAAAGTTAATGTTATAAAAAAAATTCTTATAACAACATATCGAGAAACTGGTGATATCGAGAAAGTTTAATAAACTGAATGATTTTGATAAATGAAACATTATCAAGAAAGTGTCATCTTCGAGAAACATTATCGAGATCTTTCCTATGTCAGGTTTTTGCGACAAAAATCAAAGTTATCGAGAAACCACATAAAATTAATTTCGATAAACTTATATTTCGAGAAATTGAAGATTTCGAAAAAAATGGAGTTCCCAGAAAGATTTCGATAAATGAAAATTTATCGAGAACTTGAGTTTCTCGATAATTTTTCGAAAGATTTCGATATAACACAGATTCTCGAAAACATTCTTATACAAGAATTTAATCGAATAATCATGAGATTACACGTACATATCATTCACAAATCACGTTTCCACTGATATTGGTCTGTCACCAAGGTAGATTAACCATTCTTTAGGCAAACACAAAGATTTCGATATTTAATCATGAACATGAATTTTGATAACATGAAGAATTATGAGACAACTGAGTATCATGGGTACTAGCAAATCACAACGGCCATTAATGACACATATCACATAATATAACACATGAGTCATGATAATCTCGATAAAATTCACGAACGAGGTAAACAAGGTATATCGAGAATCATGAACAAGGGTGAGAAACATCCTAGCAAGATTAGGTATGCACATAAGAGACCTTTGAAGCAAATCCCACCACTAAAAACAACCTATTAATCACAGAAGCTTAAATACCCACTTCGACCCATTCTTTTGAAATCGAAAACAAAGCAAACATGATTGAATGCGATAATAAACGATGAGAAAGTATTAGAAACAAGTAAAGTGACTAAACCCCATCAAGAATTAACCATCACAACAGGTTACTTGCATTTTCGAAATCCTAACCCTAGTTCTCGACATCACGAATATGAGAGATCTAACCATTGAAAAACCAATTAACCAAGATCCTATGTTTGAAATACCCAAGTGAATCCATAGGAACTTACAATTAAAAGATCAAAGTCGTGGATAGCAAGAATGATTGTGAACCGTGGGTTTAAGAAAAAAGGTTTTAGGGGTTTAGTGGTTTTGAAACTGTGGTACGGTTTGTATGTTTAAGTTATTTTTAAAACTTTGATTTTAGTCACTTTTGGTCCTTGGACTTGTATATAGAACAAACTAGTGAACTAAAGTTATTGAATCTTTAAGACTTTGACTACATTGGTCCCTTAACTATAAAGTACTTTAACTAGAACCCTAAAGTAACTAGCAAGTCTATTGACATTGAGATGTGCATTCGTTAAGTTGACTTATGAAGACTAAAACCATATAAGACAAAGTGTAGTGAAATAAACCACCCGCACACACTCCGAATCCGTAAAATACGAGAATTATGCAAGTATACCAATTAATTGGTAAAAGATTTAAGCGTGACTCCCCCTCAACACTTGTAAAGTAAGAACAAGGTGTTGAATGGAAGCGATATACTTGCATTAGTGTTTTTTTTTTTTTTTTTTTTTTTTTTTTTTTTTTTTTTTATGAAAAAAAATTTGTAGTAAAGAAAGAAAAACAAAATATTATACAAAGATAGTTGTGATGTTTGACGATCAGTGGTATTTTAAAAACTTTTCCAGATCCTCTGGTGTCAAACATCTCATACCAATCTGGTGAACTAGACTAGCAAACCTTGATGGTGCCAAGGATTTGGTAAGTAAGTCCGCCAATTGGTACTCAGTTCCAACAAAATAAAGTTCAACTGTACCCCTTTCCACATGCTCTTTGATGAAATGATAACGGAGATCGATGTGTTTGGATTTGCAATGATGCACAGTGTTGCAGGAGATAGCAATTGCACTCTTTGAATCACAGTAGATGGGAATCTTGTTGAATAGGTAGCCATAATCTTTAAGTTGTGATCGCATCCAAATGACTTGAGCGCAACAAGCAGACATGGCTACGTATTCAGATTCCGTAGACGACAGTGAAGTGCAGTCCTGCTTCTTAGATTGCCATGACACAAGTTTGTCTCCGAGAAACTGTAATCCACCAGATGTACTTTTGCGTGTGTCTAAACATCCTGCATGATCAGCATCTGAAAAAGCAATTAGTTCAAAACCAGAATCCTTCGGATACCAGATCCCCAAGTTAATGGTTCCCTTTATGTATCGAAGGATTCTTTTGACCTCATTGAGGTGTCTTTCAGTTGGTCTTGACTGATAACGAGAGCACATGTAGACAGCAAAAACTATATCAGGTCTACTAGCTGTGAGATACATGAGGGACCCAATCATACTTCGGTATTTGGTAGGGTCAACGGGAGTCCCATGTAAATCAGCATCTAGTTTTGTGGTATAGCCCATTGGCGTATTATAAGTATCACAAGTTATCATTCCATGTTTCTTTAAGATTTCAAGAGCATATTTGGACTGATTTATAAAAATTCCACGGGGTGATTGATGAACTTGTAATCCTAGAAAGAACGTAAGTTCACCCATCATGGACATTTCAAAATTATCTTTCATTAATTTTGCAAAATCATTAGAGGAACTTCGTTTTGTTGAGGCAAAAATGATGTCATCGACATATATTTGAACAACAAGTAAGTCCTCCCCGTAGGTTTTTGTAAACAGTGTTGGATCCACCAATCCTTTAAAAAATTTATTGGCCAGTAAGAAAGTGGACAGTTTGTCATACCACGCCCGTGGGGCTTGCTTGAGTCCGTAGAGAGCCTTTTTGAGTCGGTAGACGTGATTCGGACGCTCAGGATCAACGAAGCCTTCTGGTTGGCTGACATAAACTTCTTTACGGAGTTCTCCATTCAGAAATGCAGTTTTCACATCCATTTGGTAAACCACCATATTCCTATGAGCAGCATAAGCCAAAAAGATCCGAACAGCTTCATGTCGTGCCACTGGAGCAAAGGATTCAGCAAAGTCTAGACCTTCAAGTTGAGAGTATCCTTTCGCTACCAGACGTGATTTGTTGCGGATGACTGTTCCTTCTGCATCAAGCTTATTCTTCCAGATCCATTTTAACCCGATGACAAAGACTCCGTCAGGTCTTTCAACTAATTCCCAGACTTCTAATCTTATGAATTGCTGAAATTCCTCTTGCATAGATTCAATCCAGTTGTCATAAGTCATTGCATCTTTAATGTTCTTGGGTTCTTCATGACAAACTGTGAGTGCGTAGATGCAAGTTTCTCCATCTGTGTGAAGTCGTTGTCTTGTCATAACAGGTGCATCTGGATGGCCAATAATATGAACTAGTGGATGGTCACGAGTCCATTTATGTGTTGAAGGGTGTAGTTGATACGTATCTCGCATGTTAGCAGGATCCAAGTTGCGTGTTGACGACTCAGCTATATCAGGAACTGTAGTAGCTGGTGCAAACGGATTAATGAACGCATCAAGATCATGCTCTGCGGATTGTGGAACTGATTGTGGTGTTGGATCTTCAGCTGGATGGCAGGGAGTAGAACCAGTTTATTCTGCTGTTGATGGTGATTCAATTGAAGGACCGTCTCTTTCAACACTTGTAGAAGTTTGTTGAGGTGAGTCTGGTACTGGAATGTGATCAGGTTGAGCAGCGGAATTAGGTGAGACCTCAGTAGGACGGTATTCAATTGTGTCATCAAATAGTGGAGCAAACAAGGTTTCTAATTCTTTGCGGTTAAGTGGTAAAGGTTCAGCTGAAGATGCCGGAGAGTTGAGACGGTTGAATTCGGGTCCTAAGCTGTGTTGCTCAGAAGCCATTTGGGTGAGTTCATCGAAATTAGCGTGAATGGTTTCTTGAATTTCTCTTGTACGACGATTCCATATCCGAAAACCTTTGGAATTTTCACAATATCCAACGAACACTCCGATGTCAGCCTTAGCTTTGAGTTTACCTAAATCATCACGATCATTTTTCGGATAGCAAAGTGCTCCAAATACATGAAAGTAATCGATGTTCGGTTTCCTTTTGTGAACAATTTGATATGGTGTTTTGCGATGGCGTTTTGTGATCATGCAACGGTTTTGAGTATAACATGCGGTTGAAACAGCTTCTGCCCATAAGTAATCTGGTAATTGAGCATTAATCAACATAGTTCTAGCAGCTTCCACTAACGTCCTGTTGCGTCTTTCAACCACACCATTCTGTTCTGGGCTTCTAGGTATAGACGTTTGATGTTCAATTCCCACTTTCTCATAGTAAGACCGAAGTGTCTGATTCTTGAATTCAGTTCCATTGTCAGTTCTGACGATTCGTACCGTGTTGCGAAGCTGAATTTGAATTTTGGTGAGAAAGGTGATGATCATCGAAGGAGCTTGATCTTTACTTCGTAGAAAATAAACCCAAGTCCATCTGGAGAAGTCATCCACAATTACTAGTATGTAGCGTTTACCGTTGATACTTTGAACACGCATCGGTCCACACAAATCCATATGAAGCAGTTGTAAAACATGATTCGTACTTTGCTCAGGTTTTGAAGGAAAATGAGCTCGAGTACTTTTTCCTTGTTCACAGGCTGGACATAAGTGATCTTTGGTAAAACGGAATCTTGGAAATCCATCGACAAGTTTATAACGAGCAAGGTCAATCATGGTTCTGAAATTCAAGTGCGAAAGACGTTTGTGCCATAACCAAGATTTAGTCGATTCAGCTTTGGAGAGAAGACATATCGGAGATGTTGCAATCATATCTGACATTGAGATTGTATAAAGATTGGAGCCGCGTGAGCCAGACATTAGATCGTTTCCTTGTAAGTCACGAACAAAGCAAGTTTTCTCACGAAATGCAACTTCTAGATCCCCATCACAGAATTGACCAACAGAGAAAAGGTTGTGTCCAAGGCCTTCCACGTAGTAAACACGACTAATTTCAATGTTACCGCTGATGTAGTCACCATATCCCATTATTAGAGCGTAATGATCATTCCCGAATCTGACAGTTCCTATAAACTTTGAGACAAAGTTGTGTAGCAGTTTGAGATTGCCTGTCATATGTCGGGTGCATCCGCTATCAACAATCCAGAGAACAATCTGTACCACCTGCATCACCAGAAGAAGACACGGGTGGAACAGAAGTAAGGGTGGAACCCAAAGATAATGCGGGTTCCTGTTGGTTAGTAACACATATATTCAACAATTTAGGAATCCATTTAAAGTCTGGTTTGTGTTGTAACCAACGTTCCCAATTCCAACTAGTTTTTGCTTTCTTAATGTTAAATGCACTAGTAGTTGGCTCAGTCCTAGATTTGTTCTCGGCACCTATGGGGGTAACTGGGACATCATCAGAAACCGTAGAAGACGGCTTTCCTAAGTTAGACTTAGAGGCATTAATGGGCCTAAAAGGAATGCGTGTCCTACGTTTCTTATGACGATTGAGAAGAGAATTAGCTAAACATTTTGTATGATCACCAGATGATACGCTTTTACGACAAAACACACAAGATGCATTAATATTCAAAACATTCAAAGGTTTATCATTCGTTACATTTAGATTTTGATTACAATTTGCCAGATTAGAATCTAAATCTGATGCAACATGAGTATTATTCAAATTCCTAAGTTGGTCTTCTACTTCTTGAGCTTCTAGGTGTCCTCTCTTACGTTGCAAGATCCTTTTCTTCTTTTTACTTTTTCGCTTGGGTCTGCTAACGCTAGAAGTGGAGACTAGTCCTGTAGAAGTGGAGTTATCAACATTAGTGTTTTGAACAACCTTTCCTTTATCAGTTTTGTTTATTTGATACATTCCTGGTGCTATCACCATGGTGTCAACCATTTTACCTTTTTGAAGTAGCTTGACTTTCTCTTTTAAATCAATGATGATGTGATTTTTGTCCTGAATTTCAGACTCAAGTAAACCATTGCAATATTTGATGTCGTCGCGGTTTTGTTGCCATTCGGTGTTTTCAATTTTTAAATCCGCAATTTCTTTCTCGTATTGGAAACATCGACCTTTTAAAGACTCGTTGTTTTTGCAAATCTGACAAGAGTTTGAAACATTTTGACTTTGAAACTTCAATTCCTTTTTAAGACTTTGAGCTTGACACCATTCAAGCCTTTGTTTGAGTTGACAAATTTCTTTTGAAAACTGTTTTGTCACATCATCATTCTTTTTCATCAGATTTTCATTCTCATTTTTAAGTGTCTCTAATTCCACATTCAACAAATTGTTATCAACACAGAGATCATCTACAAGCATAGAAGTACCAGATTTATAGAGATCATTCATGATAACAGACAAAATATCAGCACAGAGAACTTGTTCCAAGAGTCGATCAGCATCATTTTTGAAAACTTTAGTTTGTAGCTTTTGGACCAAAATCTCATTTTCAGCAGTATCAAAAACGTTTATCATATTTTTGACCTCCTTTTGAAGTTCCTGATCCCAACGTGTAGCACATAGACGAAGGTGTTGAACAATTGGTTTCATTTGTTTTTGAAAAATATCTCTCTTTTCTCGCTCGTAAGCGGATTGAAAAGTTTCAATTTTTATTTCTGAATTGCGTTCAATTGTTTCCTCCAAAATATCGATGTCTTCCATAAAGGTTTTGAAATAATTTAAGACACGACATTTTGGTAAAGGTGTAAGTACACCTGATGATGGTAAAGGACCATTTATTTGTGCTACATGTGGGACAGGAGCCACATTGTGAGATGAAACATATGACTCTTCGATAAACCATGATTTCTCAGGTAATTCCTTTTGAGTAACAAAAGATTTTGAAATTGGAGGAGCTTTTGAATAGTCATATGGTGTCCAATATTGAACTTGACTCATTTTTGATCGACTCTCGTCTTCAAGTTCTTCTTCTTCCTCAGTATCAAAAACAACAGCACGCACAATCGTATTATCAAGAAAATAATCCATACTGTAAATTTTTGGAATTTCTTTGAATGCCGTGTGTAGAAACATTGAATTGTAATCACCAAGTGCATATCCGCAATTGGGTCTCGGTTTTAAAGTAAATTTCTGAATTGTTGTGACGGAGTTCCCGTGTTTGTAAACAATGTGACGAAATTCTTTGAGTTGTTTTTCAAGATCAACAATATCACCGAGTAAGTTGTCTATGTACTTCCTTTTCCGTATTTTATGTTCATGAAAATCTTTTTGACAACTTGACAATTTTGTTTCTGTTTTTGAAAGTTCAGTTTGAAGACATTCAACTTGTTTTATCAATTCACCCTTCTCACTTTCAAGTTTCGAAATCAACTTTCCGTGTGACTCAATTAAATCTTGAATTTTGCGTTGAAGATCTTGTTCTTTGTTGTAAGAATCTTGAAAAGCTTTTTCAAAACTTTTAGTGTGTTTTATCTTTTCGTCTTGATTTGAAAGCTGAATTTTATAACACTCAATGTCTCTTGCAAATGACGCATTTTGTTCTTTTAAAATTTTGTTTTTCTCGTTGCATTTGATTATTTGCAATTGTTGAGCATCCAGTTGTTTAGATAACAATATGAGGTCAGGGTCTGGATCAAATGATGGTTCATGTTGTTCTAAATTATCATGTTTATCATTCTCAATTGGATCATCAAATGAAACAACTGTGTCATCATCAAATATGACAACTGTGCTTATTTGTTCATCTTTTTGAGAGGATGAAGATGATATAGATGGAACAACTTGCGCCATATCTGATTCATAAGCAGATGGTGAGACGATTTCATTAATAAAGCATTCATTGAGGTCATGTACCTGAGACAAGCCGTCAGTGTCATACACTGGACCTGAATCATTGAGCTTAAGTTCCTGCATGTTGGCCATAAGCATCACAGCAGCATTGGCTTCCAGATCTTCCATGTCATCATCGTTGTGCACATTTGCCATGAAGTTGTTGTCCTGTTCAGGGAAATGTCCATCTTTTTCATCTTGAAGAGCCATGAGTAATGCCTGCTTGTGAAACTTACTACCCCGAGTTCTCGGTTTGGGACATGCTGTAGCTATATGACCTTGTTCATTGCAATTGTAGCACCAAACTGCATTCCCTGAGCTGGAGTTCCTTGTAGCAACTGAGTCAGACCTTTGTTGAGGAGATGCTGAGTTGTTTCTGAACCCGGTATTGTTACTAAACCTCTGACTATTCCCATAATTTCCTGAAGAGCTTCCTGAACCAGATCGACCATAGCTACGATTCTGAATTTCCACTCTTCCATCATTAACAACAGCTTGATTTCTTGTGTTTGAAGATGAACGTTGACGGTTGTTTGTTTTGTTGGAGAATTTGCTGAAAGCACGAGCAATAAGAGCAAGTCCCTGATTCAACGTATTAAAGTCATCATCGTCATCATCATTGGAGTTGGAGTAGTACACAGCATCATTGTTGTTTGACGGAACAAGTTGAGTAGACGAATCTTGTAGAGATGAATCATAAGGGATCATTTGGTTCGAGGTGGAAGATTGTGGATAACTAAAGTAGTTCTGCTCTTGAACATATGCATGATTTGACATTGGTGGTGGAGCATAGGGAGATTGAGCTACGAGAGCCAAAGAATTTGGTGTTGTTGTTGGTGTGTATCCTCCTCGTAGAGCTCTATCTTTTTCCACTTCAGGTTCATGGTGTTTCAGAAAATCATACAACAACCCATATGGAGCATCATGAAGATTCTTCGTTTGACGAACAAATGTCACATATTTATGCCAATCAGGGCCAAGACTACCCACAAATTTGGAGTTCACAGCGATCCTTGGTACAGTGATTTTGTGACGTTCCAGATCATTTACCACATTTGTGAAACGATGATAGTAGGACTCAAGTGACTCTCCAGGTTCAATTGTGATGTCAGTGTATTCCATGTAAAGCTTGGATTCCATGTCATCTTTGTTCAATTGAGTGCCTTCCATGAGGAGATGAACGTGTTCCCACATAGCTTTGGCTGTTTTCTGAGCATCGACACTGCGATAGATCGGATTAGGTATACCTTGAAGTATATAAGCCATTGCATACTGATCAGCTTCACGATGTAGTTTCTGTTCTTCAGAGAGTGAAGATTCTGGAAGGGGTCTATCACCAGGAGGACGTGGAGGATCAGCATTTGGATCACCAGCTTCAAATCGTGTTGGCCACTCAAATGGTCCTTCAAGTATCACTTGCTTTAAGAACTGCCCATGAGGTTTCTTTAGTTCAAGAAATCTTAAGAATCGACTTGACCATTGAACATAATTCCCAGGTGTTAGCATTGGAGGTGTTTCAAGTGATCCTGCCTCATGTCGGGATTGTTGAGTTGTAATAACTTCACACATTCTGTCAAACCAGTGAGGTTGTTTGGAGGAAAACTGAGTGGTTTGTTGTAGCACTTGATATGGTTGCTGTTGAGGAATGAGTTGTTGTTGCATCATTAGGTAATGTTGTTGTGGATTGTATTTAGGAGGTTGTTGATTCATTATGTGCGGAAGGTATTGTTGTTGCTGATACTGCTGATGCTGAGGTTGCTGAGACTGCTGATGTTGAGGTTGCTGAATATGAGGAAAGTAGTGATTCGGTGGCTGAGACATCTTAGAACACTTGTGTAGAAATGGATCTTGTAGAAAGTGTAGAATTAACCAATTATCGAGAAAATAAGCCCAACTTCAAATGAGATTTCGATAATATGTTTTCGAAACTTGGCAGATTTTCGAGAAACTTGGCAGATTATCGAGAAAAGATTTCGAAAATTTTCAGTTTTATCGAGAAATAAGATTGCGATACTTAAGCAGGTTTATCGAAAAATAAGATTTCGATACTTAATCAGGTTTATCGAAAAATAAGATTTCGATAACTAAATAATTTTCTCGATAATTTTCGAAAATTGCGAAACTTAGTTTTCAAAATTATACAATTTCGAAAACTTTCCCAAAAGTCGAAGTACTTAACTTTCTTATACAAGAAAGAAAATACCGAGTCCACACAAACGAAGTCGAGGTAGTGCACTTTTAGAGGATCTCGAAATGGGCAAGGAGTAAGTTCTCGATAACTTGTTGGTGTTGTTTTTCAAAGAAAGCAATCCTAAAACTCGTTTTTATTTCAAGATTCTTGTACTTTTGTGTATAAAATGAATAGATCTTAAAGAAAGTAGACAACTTTAAGAAAAATTTCAAATTTTTAAAATTTTCGATAAAAGTACAATGAAGCAAAAAATCGAATTTTATTGTAAAAGTTTGGAACTTTATGGTTTGTTTTGATTTTAAACACAAGTTTGTAAGCAAAGATGTGAGAAAAACCAAGAAACAAAACAAAAGTTTAAAATTTCACAAGAAATTCGATAAAAAAAACGAATTTATAAGAAAGAAATCAATGAAAACAAGAACTACACCTTCCTCTAGCGAATGATACCACTTGTTAGGTCACCATTTAGTAAACACAAGTATAATGATAAGAGAAATGAGATGAGAATGAGAGTGGGATGATTATAAGAAATTTGAGAAAGTGAAATGCAAGAGTTTCCTTAATGTTTCCAAATAACCAACCAAGTTTACAAGAGGCCTAAGACTAGTATTTATAGGAAAGGAGCTAGGGCAACATTCCTACTCCTTCCCTTTACATGAAACGTATGGGCTTGAGGCCCATGGACCTCATTCTTAAGCCTAGTAAACTTAATACAAAATGTAAACGATAGTAAATAATAACTAAGCAACCTAGCATTATTACAAATGACCGAGACTTGATAAAATAGTAAAACTATGGTTCCAACAAGACTTTACCTCTCAAGGGATCTTGAGAAGCTTACAACCCCCACCAGGCAGTGTACCTGATCGTTGTAGTATAGTATAGTGACAAGTACCGGGGGATTGATCGTTCAGCTAGGAATAGTGTCGCTAGGATTAGAAAACCTAAATACTAGTTCTAGAGATGAGGGATGATTCTTTTTGTATTTTTATATTTTTTTAGAAAGCAAATAGAAATCTCGGGTTTGAAGGATTTGGGCGGAATTAGTTGCTAGTCAACTAACCCAATACTAAGATGCAATCAAAATAAAATACTAAAAATGAAAATAAACTAATTTAAACTAAGGTTGTGAGCAATAAGTGGAGAAATGTGTTTACTTAGATTTCACTACTCCCTAGATATCTTTTACATGTTAATTACTTGTTATAGTTGCGTGGATGACGGATTGTATTCCTTAATACCATTCATGGGGTGGCGTACATACTTCCCCAATCCTATGAGTGCCTACTTCACTCCTATGTCGAGCCTGCAAGAAGCTCCTAACATGGGATCATTAGAATTTACTCATGCATTAAATACAACCAATAAAACCTAGTACACATCGGTTCATGTTTCCTAAGACGTTCAAGCATGTTACCATTTGGAGATCGGCCAGTTTTCTTAAGCCTCACATTGAAATCATTCATCCAATACAACCATAAACAAGTAATCAACACATAATCAACATCTAGGTTTCATTAGATCTAAGCAAACACAAGATAAATCTATCCTAACATGGTGGAATCAAGACAAGCACAAGATATAGACAACCAACACATAGACATATTGATTGAATTAAGTAAAGACTTATCTCAATAACACATGTAAGGATTCAAGGGTTGAAAACCCTTGAAAAGCTGTAAAATTCGTATATGGTTCGGCCTTAGGGTTTCTCCAAACTTCTTCCTCCTAATGAATGAAAATTAGAAAACTATAGATAGATAATAGAGTCTGACGGCGTCAAGAACAATCTTGTGACGCCGTCATCTCGCCGCCAAAATAATCCTCGGACTGCCTTGATCTACATCTGACGCCGTCATGTAGTCCACTTTTCCAGCCCATCACATATTTAACTCTTGACGCTCTTCTTTGTGACACCTTTATTTCTGTACTGGGCCGTCATGATCTTTACTCTTGACGCCGTCAACTTCATCCTCTTGACGCCGTCACACACTGTTCTCAGTATGGAAAATTAAGTCTTTGGCGTTTTCTTCACTTTTATGCTCCAAAAACGTCCGAATTGCTTCCTTTTCCAGATTTCACTCCCAAAGTACCTAAAATCACAAAAGGAACGATTTAGGGCAATATTTGATCAAATAAATTCAATTCCGGGCTTAAATGATCCCCTAAAAACGGATCATTTTTCGCCTCATCATATACCCTTACACTTGAGATTTGCTTGTCCTCAAGCAAATGCGCTTTTATTCTAATCAAAATACAAGTTAGGGGTCATTTAACACTAATATAAAAGTAATTACAACAAATAATCGTTCCACTAAAGACCAATAGATAAGCACGGAGGTCATACACTAGCACCTCACAAATAGTGTTTAGATACTCACATCTCTCGGGTGTAATAAAGTATAAATTACAATATGGAAACGGAAGATATCTCTCACTACCTGTCATAGCAAAATAGATTACCATAGGCTTGGGAAAGGATCAAACCTCCACCACATGGCGTAAGCACCTACGATAAACTATCAAAGAGGTCTTTTAAAGGGTTGTAACGTTAGGTGTAGGGATATCAAATACACGGTTTTGTTGGATATAGGCAGTCTTTACTGGTGGCGAGTTAACAATCTTGGTTAATTACATGTACAATATGGCGTTGCTAAGCAAAGACTAGACTCGACTTAAGCTAATAAATGAAAAATAACAAAAACATAAAATAAACATATAATGAAAAGGGATGGTAGTCCGTATTTTTTTTTTATTTTTTTTTTAGACATACACTCTTACCCTACCATCCAAAATAATACATCATAGGGAATGAAAATTCCCCTTACACTTGAATTTTTACATACTTTACAATAAACTAATCTAATGACTCGAATTAAGAAAATCAAAACACTTGGAGTACTTTTAAGATTAACGCACATATGGGGGTAATAAATGATGTTCTTCCCCATTACTTCATAAAATAAGGACTTTACCCATGAGTCCCAATCGTTTCAAAAGAATATGTATAAGGATATGACTCGACTTAGCAACCATGTAATCAATTAGATAGTTAACTTAGGGTTTAACAAATAACAATAATGCACTAAAGATGAGCGCATACACGGAAGGCTAAGGCGATTTGGGTGTACATTTAAGTGGGGTGTAACAAATTCTTCCTTTAAGTAAAATGCTTAAAGTTAGAAACGAAAAGATAGGCTCGGAGGGGTGTACTAGGGGTTTCGTGTACTAAAAATGAGTACAACGCTAAGGGTGTGGGAAAAATTAGTTGACTTAACTAGCCAAGTAATATGACTTAAGTGGTCAAGTAATTATAATACGGGTTTAACACAAGGGTGATCCTAATGCCTCTTATCATGTAGTAAATCCTACTACACGAATGTAGTCTCACTAGCGGTCTCGGGATGCATCACTAACGCAAGTTCTAGAATCTAAATGCTACCGGTACACTCATAAGCACTAATAGTAAATGCTTTTCCTATCAAATCTAAAGGCGAACCTCACATATTTGGGTAGAAAATTTTTCTGAATGATACGGTTATGTGCTAGTCATACAATCTCCTATCCATGAGATGCTTGCTATGGCTAAAGTTTCACTCCTAAATGTTGTAAAAAATTTTAAATTTGGCGCTAAAATTGCACTAACAAGTATTTCTCATAGTTTTATTACACATCTACTATCAAACAAACAAACTCAAGCGAAAGTGTATCTGTAAGGTATCATCATTTTACCCTCCCCTTACACTTAAGATGAACATTGTCCCCAATGTTCAAGTAAAGAATGTAAAAGTGAAATAAGTAAAAAAAAATGAAATCAAATACTCCCCTGATTCGCTCGGTATGGATAATAGGTTGGCCAGGTTAAATTTTCCTCCAAGAAAATGAACAATCAAAGCTTCCCTTCCAGAATATAAATCATCTTCTTGTCATACATAACCTGTAAATCCTGAGAAAACAGACAAGGCAACCTTGCATAAAATCGGCGGCAATCTACATAAGTTACTAAATCCTAGAAAACAAAGTAAGATATAATGCTTGTGGAATGAAGTTTGCAGATTTCCTGGAGATTATAAAACTTAATAATTCAACAAAAACTTTAGGACTCCGTTAGAAAAACAAAACCGGTAAAATTTCCAGATTTTTACACGTGACGCCGTCAAGAGCAAGCTCATGACGCCGTCAGAAGTGACCTGCAGAAATTCTTATGTTAAGTTTCCGGAAAATTTCTGGAAAAACTTGGTCCTACTTCCTAGAAAATCCTGCAAAACTTTATTATGACTCGATACAAGCATTTGACTGTAACAATTACGAATATACATGTTCACTTAATATTGTGGAGAATCATGGTCGGTTTGTTTCTTAAAAACATATTTGGGGTTTCCCCTTACACTTATCTTTTGCAAAAATACTTTTAGGTGGAGTTAAGACTAGGCCAAAACAACAAAGTAAAGTATTTCCACTTTTTAGTTTAGAAACATGATCTACCAATAATAAAAATAAAGCATGCATACGGAAGCAAATAACAAACAAACAAACAAACAAATAAAAACACACAAAGCATGGGTTGCCTCCCAAGAAGCGCTTTTCTTTATTTACGAGTCTTGTAGCTAGACTCAAGGTCATGGGTTACTACGTGACCTCATCGTTGGTTTCACTCTCTAGGTCGTCTTCTAAACTAATATCGCTTTCATAGTGTAAGTACTTCGGGTCTTAGAATTCGAAGACATCTTCTCGATACTTAGAATCAAGCTTACTAACATCCTTAAAGAATCAACATGATAAATCGGAAGTGTTCTTACACCCTCTTCGAACATCTTCATCACACAAAATAAGTTGGGAGCTTATCCTATCAAGCCCGTCACAATCGATTTCCTTGAGATCTCTTCTCTTGTACGGTGTTTGGTATGAAACCCTCCTAATTCCATCAGCGAAGGTCATGATCCCGTTCCGGTCATAAACTATCAAATTAGTGATTTCACAAAAGGGTGCTCCAAAAACGACTTGTGATAACCTCGGGTCGACATAGTCTTCGATGTTGTCCACAATCGTAAATTCCATAGTGAATGCCATATTTCCTACGAACTCCTGGATTTCATGATCACTACCAACCACATTCTCTCCTTTGTAAATCATTCCCCATCTGCAGATATTGTTATAATGGAATAGGGACATAAAATTCTTAGGCAGGAATATGTTAATGTAGACGTTATCGAAGTACTTATGACCGATCATGCAGGGAATTTTGAGATTATTCGGATCACGCCTCCTTATCTTCCCCGATTCTCCATCCTTTGACCCATATAGATTCCCCTCAAGGGAAGGACGATACTCGTACACCTCCTCATTACTTCTACGAAAAATTACCTTCTTAACACCATTTGTGAACAATGCACTACCATCCTTCTCATCAAGGATCGCTCCCGATTCATTGATAAATGGTTCCCCAAGAACAAGGTTGGTTGATGTTTGATTGGTGAGAGGGTCCACGTCATCGACCACGGTGAGGTCAATATTGTAAACAAGTTCTCCAATCATAATTGATAAATTTTTTATTACCCTTGCATTATTGACTCTCTCGCACACTATGCGTTCTGGGAAGGCTTCGTGGTATAAGGAAAAGGGGATTATGTTGACTGGGACGCTAGGATCTATATGACTATCGGTTAAGAGCTTTTCCTTAATGGTGCAGGAGATCTTGAAAACTTTAGGGTTGCTTTCATTAGTCCTATCGCTACTCCCACTAGTAACATCCTCCATTTTTCTCTCGGGTTCCTCTATAATAGATTTACCCAAAATGGCTGGATTTCTCGCATGCTCTTCCGATCTCTCTTTCCCTTCATCCGATTTACTAGACTCTTGCGTGGTGCACTTCTCGGATGAGTTGGTAGGGCTTCTGGCCAAATCGTGGTCTACCCTTGAGGTCCCATCTTTAGTTGTATGACCAGTATTTTCAGTTTGTTGTTGGTCCAGGTTAGGTGTAGAAGCAGATATCGTAGTTGTTAGCCTCGCTCTTTTATAAAGATAACGTCACATATGTGAATTGGACTAGATTAGTAACAAGTAGTACCCGCAGGGACTACTATTGTACACTAGGCAAAGTAATGTTGTAATGAGCCTATAAATACCCCTCATGACTCTCCATGAGGGGTGTGAGAAATTGTGTAACCTTCATTTTATCTTTAATATAAACCTTTTCTTCACCCTCTCTCTACTTTATCTCTCTAAAACCAAACATGGATTTCATATACTTTGATCAACCTCGACCTCCTGAATCACATAAAAATCATTACTTTTCGGTCCTACAATTGGCATCAGAGCCTCGTTGTGTTGTTTTGATGATTTTTTGTGGTTCGATCATGTTTTTAAGCTGTTTTTTACCAATATTTTCGGACCTAGAAATTTTTTTCTTATCTTTTGTGGTATAACAGTTTAAACAATATTTCTTGTATCCTATGGTCAAAAAAGTCCCGCTTTATCTGTTTATTGTGTCCTTTTAAGGTTTCAATATTGCAACTTGGATGTTTATTTTAGCAGTCATTTTTTGTACCATCCGTGAATGAATATGGTCAACAGTGGTCAATAATATTATTCCTAGTCATAAGGGGGTCATATTTATGGTTATTACACTGGTTTGTATGCTGCTGATAATTTTTTTGGCCTGAATCTGAACGGAAAAGGTCATCGGAAAGTGGTCAAAGGGTCAAAACCCTGTTCCTACGCGTATCTTCAGTTTTTCTACGCATAACTTGGATAAGTTATGCGTAAGGTTCTAATAAGGCAAAAAACCCTTTTCTTACGCGTAAAATCTACGCTTAAGGCACGGGTTACGCAAAAGTTGAAGTTTACGCGTAAAGCTCTACGCATAAGTTTCCAAACAGGTCTACGCGTAACTTTATGCGTAAACGGGTCAAAAGAAAAAAGTTACGCGTAAACTTACCAAAAAAAAAAAAAAAAAAAAAAAAAAACAGAGATTAAGATGAAGAAAGACCATGACCAGTATCCATATACCACAATCAAAGTTGAACCTCAGTTCATGCATCATCAGTCCAAGAGAACATAACAAAATGAAAAAGAAGTATGAGCCGAGCCAAATATAACAGATTCATAAACCAAAACCATAAACAAACACTGCCTCGACAAATCCAAACTCCAACTGCTACAAATCCAATTCTATCCTATCTCATCACCTTCAATCCCACCTCCAAACAACCTCAAGACTCGAATCAAACAAGTCAAGAAAATAAAAAATATCTCAGACTTGGTTCAATTTTTATCTAATCTTTGAAAGATTTTTTGTTGAACCATTATCATCCTCGATCCATTATTTTTGAAGCCGAGCCTCAGTCTATATCCGAATATTAAGAAATAGAAGAATAACAACTATGTTACTTTCTATTTCTTGGTTCGTTCATGACAAAAATCATAACAAAAACACAACAACAATTGCACCTACCAGAGACCCAATTGAAAGGATCTTGAAGCCGCGCATGTGAACTCTCTTTTGGGCTGAAGAAACAAGATACTTGTTGGGGCATTTGGATTAGAGCTGTGGTTCGATTATCATAGATGATGAGATATTTGAACATGAGATTTGATTGATGATGAGACCGACTGATACTAATTGATTTTGATGAGTGAGATTAGTTTGATGGTGGTGATATGAAGAGTGAGATGTGCTACTGCGTTTGGAGAGGAGAGTGTTTGGGTGGGGGGCGGATATTTTGCAATTAGGGTTAAGATATGATAAGGTTGTGGGCATTTATATCCTAATATTTAGGGTTAAGTGCGAGTGCTTGTTGCGTACTACAACTGTGAACAGGCACTATCAAGTATCAAGTGGTTTGTGTGGAATGGGTATTTGGACTTTGGGTTATACGTATTTTGGGCTGCTATTAAAAACTTGGACTAGGCTTGTTGATTTCAATATGGGCTGTTGAGTATTACTTGGCTGTAATGGACTTACACTGAAAAGATTGTTATCCTTAAATTTGTTTTTACAAATTTCTTGGGTACAATTTTTAAATATTGATATAGAGAGTGGTATTTTGGATTATACATTTTCATGGGGATACATTATTCACGGCTAGAATTGCTTTGTTTAACAAAAATGACTACGGGGTTTTTGCACGGTATTATTGATTTGACTTTGAAGTGGCGTTTCAAAAAGTGTACTTATTTATCTCAAAGTCTAGGGGTGGTTGGATGCACGACTTTTGAAGATAACTTGTCTGAGCAAATTAAAAAAATTCAGTCTTGACAATCTAGTTATTACTGATGTAAGGAGTTACGTTGTAGTGCTCACAGTATAGCTATCACTTAAAGGAGTTACGTTGTTGTACTCAGTGTCACACGAAGTAGTGGATTGTTCAAGCGTCGAATATTTCGTGCAACCTCATACTTAAAGGAGTTACATTGTAGTGCTCAGTATAGGTATTAAGTCACATCTATCGTACAAGCATTAAGTCACAAGATGGGATGATTACTTCTTTTTCAAGCTGGTCATATCGGGCAATCTCCATATGTGGTCATTACTAGTAGCCGGTGAATTACAAGGAGGTTCGTTTACAGGTTGATTTGAGAGAAAAGTATTGAGAGTATTTTTGCGACATATACTCACAAATTATGCTTACACGGTCTATCTATATTGCATCAGAAGTGTAAAGTACGGGTAATTATGGCATGTACACAAAATAGTATGATGATTTCGACAAATCGCAACCATCAGGAGGGAGAAGAACATGCCAATAGAAGTAGTGTTTCATCTCTAGTACGTTGATTGTTCGAGGGAATTGTGCTTACACTGGAACCGAAGAAGTACTAATGATGTGTACATCGGAGCGTATTACCAACCTTCTGTGCAATGTTATGTGAGTTATATTGTCAAGATGCTCCCTGAACGACAACCATGTGCCTACACTTTTGAATCTACTTTATCCGCTGCGTGATGAAAAGAGAGTTGTCGGTTCAGGAGGGAGCAGGAAAAAGAATAAAGGCTCACTAGTTAGGAGGGAGTAATAACCTAACTAGACCATTACAGTTGAAGTTCAGAGCTACAAATACCTTTGCCGTCAGTGTCAAAGATCATACGCCGAGATCGTCGGAAAAGAGAACTTCAAGTCTGCCTCAGTATCTAGACTACAGAGACTCTGCGCTTCAACAACGTCAACATAGTTTACTATTGTTGTAATTTTACATTGTTAATGTATTTATAGGTCTCATTGTAACCATTCACGTGTGACGATATCTTGGAGGGAGATTGTTAGCCTCACTCTTTTATAAAGATAACGTCACATATGTGAATTGGACTAGATTAGTAACAAGTAGTACCCGCAGGGACTACTATTGTACACTAGGCAAAGTAATGTTGTAATGAGCCTATAAATACCCCTCATGACTCTCCATGAGGGGTGTGAGAAATTGTGTAACATTCATTTTATCTTTAATATAAACCTTTTCTTCACCCTCTCTCTACTTTATCACTCTAAAACCAAACATGGATTTCATATACTTTGATCAACCTCGACCTCCCAAATCATATAAAAATCATTACTTTTCGGTCCTACAGTAGTGATGGTGTTTACGAAATGGATTGGCCCTAGGGGGTTGACAGGTTCTTTTCCTTTTGGTGATAGATGTTTAAATAGCTTACCAGGACTTTTTATTTTCACAGGAGCGATTGGCGGACTCAAGATGGTAACAGATTTGACCTCATCAACGTGAATAGGTTTATTAACAGCGTGCTCTTTAATAGCAGTTAACAGATTACAAATCTTGTTATTCATATCGGCCTGCTGTTGTCTAAATTTAGCCTCGAGCGTAGAGAGCTGTAATTCTTGAGATAGAATGAATTTTCGCAAGGTGTCTTCACAGCTTTGCCTAGGAGTGCTTTGTGATGGAAAATGCTCGGACCAATTGAGCGGTGAGGAGTCATTGAAGGATACGCTCCGCGTTTGGTACTCTCTGAAATTAGGTTTATCCTTCAATGCCTCATAGGCCTCGTCAAAAGTTCGAGGGCCTCGACCAATGTGTGACGATGTGAATTCGTTATAAGCACGTTTTGGAAGCTCCATGCAGTTATGAGTCTCGTGAGGGCCATTACACAATTTACATGTAGAAGCGATTCTGCTTACTTGGCTTGAAGGCTTTTGAGTTTCGTAAGATTTCATGAGAGACTTGACTCGACCTTCAAGTTCCATGATCCTATGGTCGGGAGTGCTAGAGTTGTTCGAAGGCAAAGATATTGCCTTGACCGTTTTGTTCAAATCACGGGGATCATTCCAACTTTCGTTGTCATAGAGAGCAAGATCTTCTATGAGTTCCCATGATTGTTCCGCACTTAGATCACGTAGCTTACCACCGGCCGATTGGTCAATGGCTCGCCTCGTGGGGAGATCGATATGGTCATAAAAGATTTGGACTTGGAGCCAAAGATCTATGCCATGATGAGGGACATTTTGGAGTAAGTCCTTGAAACGAGTCCATGCTTCATAAAGAGATTCATTTTGACGTTGTTGGAATATCAAGATGTCATTTCTAAGCTTTGTAGTTCTCCCCGGTGGGAAAAATTGAGCAAGGAAACGAGTGGTAAGATCATCCCATGTGGTGATGGATCCCGCGGGTAAACGCTCAAGCCATTGACTAGCTTGATCCCGTAGAGAGGATTGGAATAGGCGTAATCGGGTTGTCTCTCTAGTTGCAACATCTAGGTCTATGGAGTCTACGATTTTAAGGAAGTCCTTAAGATGTTGATTTGGATCTTCAGAACGATGTCCATGGAATGCACATCCGCTTTGCACCACCCGGATGGTGTCGGATCGCAAGGGGGTCACATTGGCTCCGGTGAGCTCAATGATGTTTCGGTAGCCTTGGTGGCTAGGTCGGGAATACTCTCCTAAGGTTCGGGGTCTAAGAGGTTCTAGTGGTGGGTTTTGTTGTGGTGGGATGACGGGTTCAAAGATGTTCCCATCGTCCATGATGTCGGGTGGTGAAGAGTTACGAAAAAAAAAACACAAAGAAATAAGATAGACTAAAGAGAACCTAAAAATAAAAATAAAATCTTACTAGAAAGGAATCTAGCAAGTAGACCTAATAAAAAGAGATTCTAACCTAGACAATAACTATTCCCCGGCAGCGGCGCCAAAAACTTGATACGTGGGAATCGCACCAAGCTTTACCTCTCAAGGGATCTCGAGAATCTTACAACCCCCACCAGGCAGTGTACCTGATCGTTGTAGTATAGTATAGTGACAAGTACCGGGGGATTGATCGTTCAGCTAGGAATAGTGTTGCTAGGATTAGAAAACCTAAATACTAGTTCTAGAGATGAGGGATGATTCTTTTTGTATTTTTATATTTTTTTAGAAAGCAAATAGAAATCTCGGGTCTGAAGGATTTGGGCGGAATTAGTTGCTAGTCAACTAACCCAATACTAAGATGCAATTAAAATAAAATACTAAAAATGAAAATAAACTAATTTAAACTAAGGTTGTGAGCAATAAGTGGAGAAATGTGTTTACTTAGATTTCACTACTCCCTAGATATCTTTTACATGTTAATTACTTGTTATAGTTGCGTGGATAACGGATTGTATTCCTTAATACCATTCATGGGGTGGCGTACTTACTTCCCCAATCCTATGAGTGCCTACTTCACTCCTATGTTGAGCCTGCAAGAAGCTCCTAACATGGGATCATTAGAATTTACTTATGCATTAAATACAACCAATAAAACCTAGTACACATCGGTTCATGTTTCCTTAGAATTTACTCATGCATTAAATACAACCAATAAAACCTAGAATTTACTCATCCATTAAATACAACCAACGTAAAACTAACTAATATATAAATAAAATGTAATGAAAATGCATATGGGGTGATAGGGTGACGTAAAATAGAAAATAAAATAAGAATGTCAAATATAATATGTGGGTCCATGTCCTTTTTCCAATTTTACACTTTTTACTCTAACGGCGTTAGAGTTACACCGTTAGTCCTTTTTATATAATAATTTCATTTATAGTCCACTACATGTCCAATATTACAATCTGAGCTTGGAATATCAAATAATATCAATTTCTATCATAAACTTTCTGTTTTGACAGTTTCAGTCCATGTTTTAAAGGTTTGACAGTTTTAGTCCTTTAACGTGAAATGCGTTACGTTTTTAGTCCAAATGTGTAAGAAAAAGTGGGAACAATTATATGAAAATTTCTGGAGTTTATTTAAGCTTATTAAAACTTATTTCAACTGCTTATTTGCAAAAATAGCTTATTTTTCAATAAATGGGTTTTAACGAGCTAAATTAAAGGCCCGTTAACGTTTAACGATCCGTGAGCGTTGAGACAAGTTGGGCTTATCCCTAGGCTCATTTTTAATGTTATAAAATCATATCAAAAGAGCTTTTTGGTCCAGCTTATACGGAGTGCTTATTTTCAGCTTATTGGGCTTTTCAGTCCATTAAGCTTTTATAATTAGTTTCAAAAATGAGTGTTTGAGCGTTTTACTTTGGTCAATTTAGAAGGTCTAGATGAGCTTATTTTTATGAGTCATCTAAACGAAAGTGATAGCTAGCTAGGCAATCACGTTTTTGTTTTCTATTTGTTAACATGTGATACGTAAAAATAAATAGAAACTATATACGTTCGAAAACAATAAATATGTGATGCATGGTGAATTATATACGTATAAAATGAACTCGAAATGATATGAAATGACTTACAACACGTCTAGGGTGGTAGAGAGTCGAGAGTGATGAAGGAAAACACAAGATTTAAACACGTTTGATATAACCCACTTATACGTTTGTATATATATAACCCGTTTCTTCGATAGGCTTTCCAAATGATTTAATGATACAAGCTGGTCTTCAAGAGAAGTTTTTGTGAGAGAATGAGAGTTTATTTTTCATGCATTGAATGAAGGAAACAAGAGAATAGAAGAAGATATATTGAGTACATATTTTAGACACGTACAAGTTCTAATAATTTTAGAAAACATATGTAACTATGCATGTTGGTGATTGAGGGACATTTGAGATATATTTTCCTGAGATATAGGACTTTAAGAATGTATGTGTGTGAAGGAAGCAAAATGAGAATTGGTTTGTTAATACGTATGTCGACTAGCTTTTTCATACATACACGAATTGATAAATCGTGTATCACTTGGTCTCTAGTTGTTGAATGTCGATTTTTAGCATGATATTATACTTGAAATGTTATTAGGATACTCTTAGAAACAATCGGGAAACAAAACGGTTAAGTATTGAATTTATTATATATCGATTTGGTTGGATTTTGGTCAAACACTTCGCCCTCTAAAAACATATCAATACTCGACTTATGGAGCTGAGATTCGATACACTAATAGTTGGCTAGGTGAGAAACGAGATGGTGCAAAAATATATATGTGTCATGTTTAAGAATTGAGAGAACGAGAGTCGTTTTGGAGGGAGGTTTCTAGTCGATAATTCAAATGAAATGAAATTTTGGGCTTTAAACTTGGGCCGGATGAATAGTACTCGAGAAGGAAATTTTTGGGCTGGAATATTAAGGGCCCGATTAGTATTAATTTAGGATTACTAAATTTTTAATATTTTGTTAAACTAGTCGAGAACTTGTTTCGTCGTTTGGTGAATTATGGGATGACGTGATTTCGTTAATATAGTATAATAAGAAAAAATTTAAATTTCCCCGTAAAAATGGTGATTAAAAATAATGACAGAGATAAATATATAATTTAAACGTTGTTAATTATATGGATTTTTGCGAGGTTTTACACTCAGCATATCCAACAAAGATGCATTCAATGCCTCTTTCACCCAAAATTTTCTGCTTTGGATCAGGGAGTCTTACAACAGCCCTACAACCCAAAACCCTGAAATAATTCAAGTTGGGTTTCTTTTTAGTCCAGAGTTCATAAGGTGTAAACTTGTTCCTTTTATTAGGAACCCTATTTAGTAAATAGCAAGCTGTTAACATAGCTTCACCCCAGAACCCTTGACTCAGCCCTGAATAGGACAACATAGAATTAACCATCTCCTTCAGCACCCTGTTTTTCCTTTCAGAAATACCATTTTGCTGAGGAGTATAAGGGGCAGTCGTTTCATGGATTATACCAACAGACTGAAAATACAGAGTATCCATCTACTCACCTCCCCTATCAGTCCTAAATCTTTTGATTAGAGACCCTTGTTGCAATTCAACTTCAGTTTTAAATACTTTAAATTTATCTAATGCTTCATCCTTAGTATGTAACAAATAAACATAACAAAACCTAGAAGCATCATCAATAAAAGTCACAAAGTATTTCTTGTTCCCCAAAGATGGAGTAGCATGAAGATCACATTGGTCACTATGAATCAACTCCAAAACTTTAGTTTCACGTTTTACACTTTGAAATGGTTTCTTAGTTATTTTGGTCATCATGCAAGTTTTACACTTTTCAGTGTCCATATCAAAGGTTGGAATTAACCCATCCTTAGACATATCTCGCATTCTTTTAAAGTGTACATGGCCAAGTCTTGTATGCCATAAGGTTGAATCATTATGTTTAGAGGTTGAAATAAAAGCAGAATTAACATTATCATGAACAATATTAAGTCTGAACATTTGATTACACAAATAACCAAAACCAATAAACACACCATGTTTAGATAAAACAAACTTATCAGATTCAATAACTTGTTTATAACCACAATTATTCAAAACACTACTAGAAACCAAGTTCTTTCTAATACCAGGAACATGTAAAACATTAAATAAAGAAACAATCTTTCCAGAACTTAACTTCAAATCAACACATCCTTTTCCATGCACCAGAGCAGTTGACTCGTTTCCCATATGAAGAATAGAACCATCATTCATTGACTCATAAGTCTTGAACCAACTTCTATCTTTACACACATGAATTATTGCACCAGAGTCAACCCACCAAGCAACATCATCATCCTGCACAAAATATATTTCAGATATATATGTAACATAATAAATCTCAAAAGACTTATTAAATATATTATGACCTTTAAGAGAATTGGTGTTACCATTCCCTCCACTTGTGCCTGATCCATTGGTTTTATTGCCAATCTTTACACCTTTACAATCCTTCCTGAAGTGTCCAGTTTTACCACACTTCCGACAAGTCACTTTTGGTTTCTTGTTAATATCAGATTTGGTGTTATCTTGATGCTTACGCTTGCCCTTGTCGTCATTGTTCCTGGAGGAGTTGTTATGCTCCACCATATTGACAACTGATGGACCAGTTGCATTGCTACTCTTTGGCTTGTCAATGTCTTGTGCTTTGAGTGAATCCTCAATACGCAAGTGACTGCCCAACTCAACTACAGTTAACTCCTCCTTCTTATGTTTCAACATATGTTTGAAATCTTTCCAAGAAGGAGGTAGTTTATCGATGATACAAGAGACTGAAATAGCCTCATCCATGTTCATCTTGTGTTGTGTGAATCGACCAAGTATACTAAGAAGTTCATTGTATTGTTCCATGACAGGTCTAGAATCAACCATTTTGTAATTGTTAAAATTACTTACAAGGAACTTCTTACTTGATGCATCCTCAGCCATATATTTGACTTCCAAGAAATCCCATAGTTCTTGAGAAGTTTCAACATTATGATAAATATCAAATAGAGAATCAGACATACCATTGAGAATTAAACCTTTGCAAACATAATCATCATTCTCCCATTTGCTTCTTGCCCTCATCTGATCCATAGTAGCATCATCTCCGTAATCTTCAGGAATCTCAGTTGTCAGAACATAAACCACATTCATACTTGACAACATGAAGTGCATCTTCTTTTGCCATCTTCTGAAATCAACACCTTCAAACTTTTCCAACTTGGAAAAGTTAGCAGCCATTTGTCTCATAGCAGCAGCCATTGATTATCACTAATAGTTTCTATTGATTGTTGGTTAATTATGTGTTTGAGTGTTTCCAGATTAGGGTAAAGATAATCAATGAGTACCGGATATTCACTTGAAATCGTGTTCACTTTCCAATAGAAACTATTCGACCCTATGCCTGGGTTACACGAATATCTCTATGGGATAAGACCAAGTGATGTTCTTGTTTTAGGCACAAATCAAGAACAGAATCGTATTCAAGTGTTTAGGGTTTGTGTTTTTTAATCGTATACATGCAGATGTGTTATGACCTCTATTTATAATAGAGAATACTCAAACCCTAGCCCATGGAATTATGTATAATTAACGGTCCATTAATTATATCATAATACTTTCCATAATAGTAGGAATCTGTGGTTATCAGTGGAAACAATAACACTAGCAGTGGTAATGTTAACACTATCAGTGGAAACTAGCAACAGAATCCACTATCAGCAGAATCAGATTTATACTATCAGCAGAAACATATTCATGCTATCAGCAGAAACAGATTCATTATCAGCAGAAACAGATTCATGCTATCAGCAGAATCAACACATAACCACTATTGAGTCAGGGGATTCAGTGACCAAATGGGTGTACATTCCGTACCTCCAAACCTATGACCAGATGTGAATTAATCCCTCAAGTGCACTAAATTTTCTAACAAATATTTGCTACCTAATCAATGCATATGTAAAACTTTTGTATACTTCTTTTTCTTTATACTTAAACTTTATTGTGGAAAGGAAACTATTATATATATACGCATTATATTAAACTTACAAAGAGAATGCATTTTTAAAACAATAATCAAGGAACCCGGTGAATGAGCTATGGTCCAAATGTTATAGGCCAAGGTAATTATACATTATATTTCTCATTATACAGATGAAGATGACATAAAACTACAAATCTTACAAGAGAAAATAATAAACACGATATTTGAATTCTTTACACAACCATGATGACAAATTTCTTGGATCATTCTTATTAAACTAACGTTTCATTTCTCCCGGACCAATGGGTGGCATCACGACTCCTTGACTCTGTGTCGCAAGATTTCCTTGCCATCCTGAATATATTTCAAAAAGAACGAAAACTCAAGTTAGGCAACAACATATATAGGTTACAACTTATAACGGCTGGCGTTATGTAAGACAGAGTTTAATTACCAAGGGAAGGTTCCAATCCACGATACTTAAGCTCACGATGCTCTTGGCAGAGAGCACACCACTCGCAACAACAATGGACAAGGCAATCGTTACATGGTTGCTCGGTCAACATGTATTGATGCCTTAATTTTGAACGATACATACAGGAATATATCCATTGGCAGCCAGTGAATAGACAAAGTATTGAATAAAGGGCCCCGTGTACACCACAAGCTGCATTATACACCAAAGGAACAAGTTATTCATCAAGTTAAATCAGTTTCAACTTTCAAAGTTTCAATGTATGTTTACATTTTACAAGACCTATATACAAAAGCTAAGTGATCAAACTGGATCCATAAGCACTTACAAGTTGTTCCCTTGTCGACAATTTCAGCAATTTGTCCGAAAGTAATGCATGGGCACCAACATGTCATGCAACCTATAGGTCCAAAACGTAATACAAATTTTCAATTAAAACAACCTTATATAACAAGTTATTATTAATTCATAACACATTATAAGCTTGAAACTTACAACTAGACATATCTTTGGTGCAATCACAAAGGCCAGTCGACCATTCACCGGGGGTGGTCATGTGATGAGTTGGGACTCCTTTGGCATATTGTGGTGGCGGAGCAGTGGAAGAATGCATGATTAAAAAATTAAAGTGAGTCACTAGAGTATATACTATATAGTAGTTTGGATTGGTTGAATGTTGTGATATATTGAAGTGTCATGTGATACCTATTTATATGCACAAAGTTGGGCATGTGTTATGGGCGTGTTAAGAACAGTCAAACAAAGTTGTCCTATATAGGTTCCTTGCAGCCTCTCTAGATTTTCTCTAAGTATAATGACAAGTTGGTATATATTTTTGTAAGTATATGTGGCGAAAATTGACCGAAGCACACAGATTTTCATTAACATTAAACCAAGGTAGAATAAGGCACATGGAATGAGCAACTATGCGGGTTAACACGGCTTGTTGTCATGTGAGAACACATCATTGTTTTATTAAATAAATAATATCAATGTTTTAAAAACCGGATTCAAAATCGAACCAGTCGAGTTACCGGACACCAGGTCAACTGGTTCGACCGGTTTGATCGCCAGGTCAACCCGATTTTCAATTTATTATGTTTTTATTTTTTCGATTCAACCGGTTTGACCACCAGGCCAACTCGGGTTTTTATTAAAAAATTTTGAAAAAACGAAACCGGCCGGGTTTTAAGAACTGGGTTGACACGGGTCACTCAAAACCTGGCGGGTCTAACCGTTAACCCGGTTTTAGAAACCCGGATTTTTTTTATCCGTTTTTTTGGCCGGAACCCGTCGAACCGGTTAACCCGGCCGGGTCGACCCGGGTTTCAAAACACTGAATAATATCATCATAAATCGTAATTACTAATTAGAGCATCGATATAAATAAATGGGGAAATCATACCTACATTACAATGTAGGCAATTTCCTACATTTCATTTGAAAAAAAGGTAGGGACAGAGGGAAAACATGTATTAGAGACTTAACTCAGGGACTCTACTGTACATTTTGAAAACTTTTTTCAAAGGAAATGTAGAGAATTGCCTACATTGTAATGCAGGTATGATTTCCCCTAAATAATATGTACTTGATAACCCAATCTTTGACTAGGGGTGTAATCGAGTCGAACCGAGCTCGAGCTTAACAGGGCTTGAAATTGGCTTGAAATTTATAAGTTAGGCTTGAGCTCGGCTTGATAGCTTGACCAGCTTTAATTAATAAGGCTTGAGCTTGGCTTGAAAATTTTGATTAAAACTTGAGTTCGGCTTGAAAAGCTTAAATTTATATAAAAGCATTGTATCTAATAGTCAAACTCATCTAATTATCTTATAAAACATTTAGGCCTACTAAATATAGAAATACTTAAAATTAAGCATTACATATTTAATGTTAAAAGTACAAGTAATATCAACACAATTAGACGTTTAATACATTAAAGTCAAAACAATTAGACATTTACAAGTTTTGTAGCTACATGTACATGCCACTTTCGGCCATTAATGGCCTAAAAATTAATGCAAACCTTAAAATTCAATATTACACCTTTTAATGCTAAAGGTACAAGTAATATCAACACAATTATACATTTAATGTCTTAAAATTCAGCATCACAACAGTAAATTAAACATAATTAATACTCCTATTAAAACACCTCATTACTTAAAAATACAATGAGTTATTCATATTGTATAACCAGTTAAAAGCATAGCTATCAAATTAAATACAACCAATTAAAACACACCCTTACTAAAAAGTATAATAAAATTTTCACAATGCACAATCTAAACAAGCTATAACATAATCCAAAATATAAAATAATTAAATACACTAATTAATGTTATTTTTGAAACACCACCAAAATGAAAAGTACATGTTATTATATATATTGTATAAACTAATAAAACACACAAAAGTTTATCTATACTACTTATAATGTAGGAAGGACTCTCTCTCCAAAAAATTCAGATGTACAAAAGATTATGCGTGGTTTACAACACTTTAAAGCAAACAATTTTCATAATTACAACAACCAAAGCATGGTGTACAACAAAAAATAGCATGGAACGAAATTCAGACCACTTTCCTATGAATTATACATTAATAGCATTAAAAATACCCCTACACCCTGATAAAATCAAATGGGATTTGTTTGCTGTAATTCACATCGGAAAGGATACGAAGTCAAACAAAATAAATGCTAAACTCTCCCCCTTTGGCAATTTTGGAGATTCTGCGAAACCCTTACCTTTACTTTTCTGCCTGATCGATCTCTAATCCTTTCCAATAAAATCTTGATTCAAGTTTTACCTTGCTTCAATCATTGTTTCTGTTGGGATCTTAGGTCGATTTACTTATTGTTTGGGTTTTTCTCTAAATCGATACCTAATGTTTTCTTAGTCGGTTCGTCTTCTGGTCTATCTAATTCCAATCATTATCATCAATACCGATTAGATATCAGTAATTTATTATAGGTTAGTTATTGTTCGTTCCTGATTAAAAAACCCTAATTGGTTAAATTAGGGTTTACTCGTATTTATTAAAGTGTTTTGTTTCTGGTTTCATGCGTTTGCATTAGTATTTGGTGTTCATTATTGTGATGTCGAATTTGGGAGAGGGGAATAATACATTAACACGACCTGTTAATGTGAATATTGAAGAATTGGGTGCTACTATTGCTTTGTCGAAGGTGACTATGAGGAAACATAAGAAGTCTTGAACTAAGGATGTTACAGGTGTGGCGACACAGCCTATAGTTGAAATATGATACATCTCCTCATGTTCAGGTTGAGCATTATGAAGGACCCATTGCTGTTGAATCATCCCATTTGAACGTGGGTACTGGTCCTTCTATTGAGCTTAATTCTATCAAAAGCAAACATGATTTTATTGAATTGGTGTTTGGTATCTCGCTGAAATCAACCTTGGATATTGATTTATTCCTTAAGGAAGTTGAAGCTGGTAAATATCCAATATGTTCTAATTTGGATAGTGATACTCGTTCACAAGTGCATGAAGCTATGAGTGGTTTGCTTGAGGTTTATGAGATGAATACTACTGCAACAAATTCTAATTCTGATGACAGTATCAAAGATACAACACCCAATGTTGTAAATGTGGATGCGAATACAATGGATAAATCGTTAGTCTATGAAGGAGTTAATGTTTCTATTCTACGTAGTGTGGTTGAAAAGGTTAGTGCACGTCTTGAGCATACCCTATATGGCTACTTTATTGGTAATAGAATGGCGTTCCCAGTGGTTGAGTACTATGTTAAAAATAATTAGGCTAAATATGGTTTGAAAAAGATTATAATCTATACTATCTATAATGGAAAAATGGTCAAACTTAAAAAGTTGAGTCTTGAAAGTTGAGTATTGAAAGTCAAATGTGAAAGAAAATTAATGTAATTAATACTCTAATTAAAACACCCCATTACTTAAAAGTACAATAATTTATGCACATTGTACAACCAATTAAAAACATAACTATCAAATTAAATACAACCAATTAAAACACAAACTGGGTTGACCCGGTAATTTGACCCCGTTTTTTACCCAACCTAGCAAGTTGACCCGGTTTAAATCGACCCATTTTTCGACCAGAGCGGTTCAACCGGTTGAACTACCCGGGTCAAACCGGGTTTCAAAACTTAAAAGTACAATGATTTATTCACATTGTACAACTAATTAAAAACATATCTACCAAATTAAATACAACCAATTAAAACACAAACCGGGTTGACCCGGGATGCTTCAAACCCGGCGGATTGACCCGGTTTAATTTGACCCGTTTTCGACCCAACCTAGCAAGTTGACCCGATTTAAATCGACCCATTTTTTGACCGGAACGGTTCAACCGGTTGAACCACCCGGGTCGAACCGGGTTTCAAAACATTATCCTTTACTTAAAAGTACAATGATTTATTCACATTGCACAATCAATTAAAAAACATATCTACCAAATTAAATACAACCAATTAAAACACAAACCGGGTTGACCCGGGACGCTTCAAACCCGGCGGATTGACCCGGTTTAATTTGACCCATTTTCGACCCAACCTAGCAAGTTGACCCAGTTTAAATCGACCTATTTTTCGACCAGAACGGTTCAACCGGTTGAACCACCCGGGTCGAACCGGGTTTCAAAACATTATTTTTCGTTTAAAACCTATAAACTTTTTTTTATCAATAAACTATTTGTCGCTATAAAATCCCGTTGCTATGCACGGGTACTCGTCTAGTGAATGAAAAAGTCTTTTTCTTTTTTAAATTCGATGCTCAGGCTGGTTTAGAAGCAGTTTGGAAGATGGCCCTTGGATGATACGAAAATCGCCGATCATTCTTAAGAAATGGTCAATTGATACTAGGCTGTGTAAGGAAGAGCTGACTCGTATTCCGGTATGGGTTAAATTACATGATGTGCCTATTCAAGTGTTTGAAGAGGATGGTATTAGCTTAATTGCTTCATTTATTGGCAAGCCTATTATGCTTGATTCTTATACGAGCTCTATGTGTAAGGATTCTTGGGGTAGGAGTAGTTTTTCTTGGTGCTTAATTGAGGTTAGTTCAGAGGCTGAACTCGTAGAGGTTGTTACCATTGGTGTCCCCTCTCTTATAGGGGATGGTTTTACTAAAGATACTATTCGAGTTGAGTATGAATGGAGGCCTCCCAGGTGTACATTATGCAAGATTTTTGGCCATATCCATGATCATTGCCCTAATAAAGTGGTCAATTATCCTGTTGTTACTACTTCAAATGTTGCTAATCCTTCTACTGTGCCTGGCAATGATGGTTTCCAAACGGTGAGTCATAAGAAGAACAAAGGTAAAGCCCAGTCTGCTAAAGGTAGTCATTTTGCTAGTACTTCAGTTAAACAGAATTTCAGGTATGAGCCAAAGAAGACTACTAGTGAACCAAATAAGGGAGCTAATATTCGGCCTAATGTGCATACAATGTCGTCTAAGTTGAAGTCTACTTGTTTTACTTCTAAGGAAGGTATTGTTATTACATCTAATTCTTATGCTGCACTGGTAAATGATGATGAGGAAGATGTAGAACATGTCACATATGTGAATGAAGATTTGGCTAATCCAAATACAGGTGAAAGTTCATCTCTCACGATTGCTGCTGGTTAGCTTGTTTGTGTTATTTCTTGAGTTGTAAGTGCTTATGGCATCTCATAAGCACTAGATATTTTCAAGCTTCTTAGCTGTCTACCTTGTTATGTAAGCTTTATCGCATATGTAACGGGCTGAGATATGGGATTTCACCCATATCCTTTTGAACTTAAACATTTTTGGTTTTAATATATTTACCAGGGTGCATGATTACTCCCCTTTACCCAAAAAAAAAACACCCATTCACCCAATATTACAATCATTTAAACACAATGTACAATCATCCATTAAAACCGATCCATATTTAATTCCGACCCATATAATTACCAACTACAATACTGAACCTTCAGTTACCAACTACAATATCGATGTTTGACCACAAAGATACACATACCACACGATATTTAAACCCTAGTTATACAACCTCAGACTTATGAATCGTTATTGGTACACAATAAAAAGAAAAGAACAAGATAAGAAAGAACAGTAGATCATATTCAACAATAAACAACTTCACTATCTTTGTTCTATTAACACCTCACGTCAATATAAGCCAAGAACAACAATGTTTCCAATCTCTTAGTCAAATCTATTGACAACATACATCTAAACACATCTGATGAGTGTGTAAATACTCATTATTTTATACTAATCTGAGCTGTCAAAACATCCAAAAACACTCAAATATGCATCATAATACTAAAAATATCTTAGAAGTGTGTTTTATATGTTTCAAATGCAAAATAATCAAAAACAGATAAAAAACGTACAAAGTTTGCATAATTGGCAGTTTCAGTCCCTCAAGTTTCAAAAGTTGTCAAAACTAGTCCCTGGTTATTCGAAAAACATGAAAAAGTCACCAAAGGTCCTTTTAAATCACAAAGTTACATAATTAGTCCTTTGATGCAAAGTTTTACAAAATTACAAGTTTAGTCCATGTACTTTGCAAATTGACATAAATGGTCCCTGGTATGTAAAAACTTTGAGAAAATCAATTTTGGTCCTTATACTAATCTTCTATGGCAGGAATGGTCCTTGGTTGGAAAGTTTGGTGAAATTACAAGATTGGTCCCTGAAGTTTCAAGTTTGGCAATTTTAGTCCTCGGGGTTTTAAAAATTGGAAACTATCACATGTTACCCTTGTACTATTCAAACTTGGCATTATAGACCCTTTTGATAACTTTGGGACAGTTGTAAATTACAACCCTTAAAAATCAAAAAATTACACAATTAGTCCCTATGGTTATAAATACAAACGGACCCTTTATATTTATTAAACCCAAAATACCAAATCCAATTCCAAACCAAAAACAGCCCACCCTACCCTTTTATTTAAACCAAGCCCAAACACAAAGCCCAAACCAAACCAACCCTTAATATTAAAACCGGTTTGACCCAAGTCAAACCCACCCTTACTGTTCACCTCCCTCACCCTTTCCCTCCTTTCACCACTGCAACCAATACCACCCTGGTTTCTCCACCACCTCATCACCCAGCTGTTTAACCACTCCCCTCCACCTCCACAACCTCCAAGAAACATTAAATGCACCCTAAAATCCTCATACGCTACCCTAGCTGGTATAAAGATATTTTGGCGCCAAAAAGTACTTTTGATGGTCAAGATTGATTCAGAGCTCCAATGGCCAGGATTCGAAGTGGGAAAGTTTCAGTGGACCATTCTAAACCTAATTCCACTCTATAAAGATAAAGAGAATCCAGAAGGAAGAATGATTAGATTAGGTAGTCTTAGTTTAAAATCGTAATTGTCATTTTCATATTCCTAGTGTAATTCAAAGCTTCCAAAGTGTATTTCTAGTTAATTCAGTGTATTGTGGATCTTTATCAATAATCAATTTCAAGTTTTTAGTACGAATTCAAGTTGTTACATTTTCAAGCTAAATTTCTCAATTTTCCTTTCATGTTGTTGTAGTTGATGTTCAGGATTAATTTAGGTCATATAAGCTCCAAGAAAGCTTCTGAAAGCTTTTAGTAACTTTAAAAGTCAGTTTAGAATTAAAAATAAAAAATACTCAAAAATCCAAATTAAATAGAGAAAAATTCAAAAATCATGAGTTATGAAGAAAGAAGAATGAAGCAAGTTGGATTCTGGATGAATATGGTACTAGTGCCTTATGGGAGGCAATAAGTTGTGTTTTGATCCTTTGGTTCACTTGTTCTCAGCATAAATCCATTGTAAGTCATTATTCACTTATTTGACCTTTCACTGTACCATAGCTTATTGTTGTTTATATTTGATGTTCTGTGTTTATTTGGTTTATGATAGTTAGATTATGGTCTAATATCACATGTTTATTCATTAGATTCCATGGTTGTTTAGTTTTCTAATACTACTGCTTTTTAGTATAATAATAGATTAATGAGTATTTGTTAGTAATATTGATGTTTCTGAAGTTCAATCATCTTATTAAACCATTTCAAAACCTTGAGAATCAATTTTATGGTTTCAATCAGTGCTATCATTTGAAAATCACTTTTTCATCAAAATAAGGGAGTGTTTGGTTTGGTATTGTTCAAAAGGTTTTACTATGTTTCAGTGAGAATACTTGGTTAAACCATGTCACAATAGTTTCTATTAGTCCATTTCTAGCATAAAACCCAGTGTTTGTTTATTAAAAGTCAAAATCACCATCCATTCTCCCCAACAGTTAACTGTTGGGAGATTTTGACCCATATTCCACCATATCAATGCATAAGTAGGAGTTTTAGCTTAAATTAAGTTACTTTTATCTTATTATAACATATTAAGTTGATTAGGACCTGTAGAAGTTCACAAAAGTCAACTAGGTAGTTTATATCATAAAAGTCAATTTTTACCCTTTGCAGAAAAACCAAATCTTGTAGGATTTTTGTGGATTTTTGTACTAGGTTTTAGGATTTAAGCTTTTTAGGACTTGTAATCTACCACCTTAGCTTTAGGAATCAAAGTTCACTTGATTTTTGCCACTGTTTCTGTGGGCCCACACTTGATCAAAGTAGGCTGCAGGGGAACTGAGTCCCCTGTGCATCAGACCAGGCCACCACCACCACCACCTTTGGTGGCTCATTGTGGCCACCCCAGTGGGTCCCACAGTCCATATTTGGGTTTTCCCAACCCCCTCCTGGCACACTTCAAAGTTTGACAAATAGTTTGACCTGAGACTCAGTGGACCCCACCTTAAATAAGCACTTTAGTCTGTCCCAGTTTTAGTGTTCAACTAAGAAACCAATTGCTTATTTATTGCTTATTAGCTTATTTTGTGAGCTTATCTTGTAAAATATTGCTCAAACATGTCCAAGTAATTTGTGTGTGCCTGAATTAGCCATAGTGGGCCCCACATAAGTTCATTTGAGCTTATTTATTTGTTTGGTCAAACAAAGTCAACTGTGGAGCATATACGCTTCCACAGTGCTTATTGTTAAGTTATAAAAAAGTTGTTTTCATTAAAGTTGTTTGTTTTTAGGTATAAAATAAGTTTGTAAAAGAAAAATCCAGAAAAATCAAATTTAAAATAAGTGATAGTTTCTATTTAATATAATTTAAATTTTAATTTTCATTTTTAGATTTTTATTAAGTAACCTATATTTTTATATTTTCATTAATTTCCTTTTATATTAAAGTATTTTTAATAATTTTCTCAGATTTTTATTTTGTCATTTAGTATTTATTAGAATTAAAATTAGTTTTATTAATTATTAATCAATAATTAAGTTTTAAATAGCATAATTAGTTTTTATAAAGTAACACCTAGTTTTTATATTTTTCCTAGCTCTTATATAATATAATATAATTTTAGGATTTTTTCCATAAATTTTACTGTTCATCTTATAGTTTTTATAATTTAATTAGTTTAATTGGTAATTAATTAATAATTAGAATAATAATTAGTAAATTAGTTTAAAAATACATAAAATAAACTTTTTATAATTTTTTAGGATTCCTGTGATGGTTAATTAGATTTATAAAAATCTTCTTAATTATCTAAGTCTTTTTAGTATTTTTAATAATTTAAATCAATATAATTAGTTAAATAATACTTAAATAGTAATTAATTAATAATAATTAGATAAATAGTGTGAAAAATATAATTTTAGATTTAAAATAAGTTTTATAATATTTTAGACTTTTAGAAATTTTAATTTTATTTTTCTAAGCTTATTTCACATTTTCTTAGTTATTAGTGAATATTTAAATAATTAAAAATAGTTATTAAATAATAATAATTAATTAAATAGTTATTAATTATAAAATAAATATTTTAAGTTTATTTAATTTGCATTCAAGCCCCTAAGGCATGCAAACTCCTACTTTAGTTAAAATCGTTTTTGTTTCGTAAGTTTACGTAGAATTAAATTAAACATACGCGTTTTTAGATTTTAAACGTTTTTAGATATCTAGGTTTCACGTAATCACTAATATAGCTTATTTAAGCTATTTTGTTTTATAAAACCTTAGTGTAATCTCTCACTCACACTTATACCCTTTCCTGTTCATAATCACTCGATCACAGATTCGTTTTTAATATCTTCGCATACCTCGTTGGGACATAACGACCCGAGGAAACACTGTATTCCACGGGAGCATTAGTCTAAGCTGTTTTTGACTTGTTAACCATTTAAACTTGGTTAATATTATCTGACTGTTTAGCACTGATCAACATCTCATGTATACAAGACTCGAATCAAAAAGAAAAAGCAGCTAAAAGAGATCTCAAATTCAAAACTTGCTCACAAATCAATTAAGCTTTACAAGTTTGTGTTAAACCCATCATAGATCTATTAGAACATAACATCTCTTTTATTATCCTAAATTCATAAAGAAAGAACAAAACAAAAGTGTTTCATTCTTTTTTTGGGTCTAATGATAAACGAAACACATATCAAACCTACCCGAGACCTTCTACAAGATCTTGAAGCCGTTTATTACTTGATCTCTTCGTGGGTTTTGTATTCGAACAAGCGTGTTCAACGTTTAGAAGAAGAAAGAAAGAAGTGGCAAAAGGTTTTGTATGTTTTGGTGGTTAAACCTCATGGCTGATGAGTTTTGATTTAGATAGATGAAATGAATGTGTTCTTGCAAGATAGATGAAATTTTGTTTAGATAAAAATTAGGTTGGAGAAAAACACAGATGGGGGCGTGAGTTTTAAGTTTAGGTTACTAATGACCTAAAGTTGGTATATGCACTTAGATCAGATAGACTTTGGACCAGGTATTGGGGAATTGAGATAGACCGGGTATAGAGATTTTTTTGTGGGCCTATAAATTCGTTTATGCTAAATGGATTAACGATTTCAGGTTTTTTTAAATGGCAATGCACTTAAAAGACAATCATATAAGCATAACTCAAGCGAACAATTCCTAGCCATCACTTTTGACTTTTGATGTCGTTAACATTTTTTTTAGGGTACCCGCTGCTGCAACGCGCGGGTACCCTACTAGTACAATCTAACAAGTTGATGGTACATATAGTTTTGAAAACCAGACCGGACCACGGGTTTAACCGGAACCGATGTCACCACTGGTTCGGCTAGCCAACAAAAGCCATCCGAAAATGGACCCAAGAGGACCCGTTGGAATCGATACAAACTTGTGAGCCATGTCTCATCGGGATCTATTTCTCTGGATAATTGTCACAGGGTACCTGCCGCTGCAACGCGTGAGTACCCTACTAGTCAATAAATATGTGTATAAAAGTAAAACAAACTTAAACCATAATAGCCAAACTCACTAGTGTTTTACACAAATGATAACATTGTAACAATCGAGAGCCCAAGAAGTGTGAAGAATACAAAACATTTAGATTAATTAGGTTTAAATAACCTTTTAGAATACATGTTCAATTATTTACAAAGTAAGTCCTTATAATTATGTTAATACTCAAATTATCCCTAGTTAGTTTTATGAATTTATAATGGAAGTATGTTTATATTAAAGCTTGAAAAAGCTTGATAGGAGCTCGAGACGAGTTATCAAAAGCTTGAGCTTGGCTCGTTATATGTTTCGAACTAATTTTTGGGCTTGAGCTTGATAAAAGCTTGACGCGATCGAGTTAAGCTCGAGCTCGAGTTGCTTGATAAAAGCTTGACTTGATTGCAGCCCTATCTTTGACCATATTTGCCATTAGTTTATCTTGAATAATATAAGTAAATATATAGTAAAGTATTTTTATTTTATCTTTCAGAAAGCATTAGAGCACCGGATGATGTTCGCTTCATAAGGCCATGTTATAGGAAAAAAGTATTGTCATATCAGATTTTAACATTATAACTCAAAATCTATAGCTCATCACAAAAACACCACCCATCCTTCCCCATCATTCAAGTTATAAGACACCTCCGAACCTTACTGTTTTTTTTCTTCATTTATTCAAATAAAAACACAAATTAAACTAAAAAAAATCATTAATAAAATAAAAAGACTTAAAAATAAAAGTACATGAAATATAAATAAAAGAAAACTAGTTCTGGGTTTTACGATATTTCGCTCAAATTTCACATTTTACCTCCTCATTAATAGCTGCGTCCAACGAGTCCATCCCCTCGGTGTTTATTGCAAGAAATAGGTATTTGATTTTGCGAATTGTTGAGCATTTGATTAATCCATTCTTGGTTATTCATTTTTGTGAGTTGGAAGTAAAATAAAGAGCGGTATTGTAGAGATTTGATGTTAGATATGCGTTAAAAATTGGTGATTCAAGGGTATTTATAGAATTTTTAAAGAGTTAAAAAGTTAGAAAAGAGGGGTATATTTAAAAAAAAATTAAAAAAAAAATGCTACTTCTTTTAATATATATATTTTATACACAGGAAATCTAAAAAAGGAAAGAAAGGGAAAATGCATATGGCCAGGCTAGTGGGGGTGGTGTGGCCCTATAAAGCGACCACTGTTATGGTAGTTTGCGTCGTATGCAGACGTTATCGCCTATAAGGCACCCTCACTAGGTGCTCTTAGAGTGTTAAGTGAAGTGCGGGTTATTCACAAGTTATTTGCATTGTTACCTCAGCACTTACACTATAACATTCTTAAAAAAAAAAAAAAAAAAAAAAAAAAAAAAAAAACCCAACCTCCCCAATAACATTACTATAACACACCATAAAAAGAACCTCACTTTACACTAAAATACAAAAAATAAATGGCACACACAAACCGTGCGATATGTGTATAACATGGGCGCATATAACTTACTTATAACACAAGTGACAGTGTAGTTTAACATGATATAGGTACCAAATTTCTATAACCCACTACACCGAGCTCTCTTAGGGTGTTTCTTTTCCACTTAATGGGTGTGCTCAAAACCTTTATATCCTCTTATTGGGGAGGTTTACAAAAACTTATTTCTCTTAATTAAGAGGCTAAAATAGATATCTCTTTAAACCACTTAATTTAGTAAACAACCTTTTATTACAATATATACTTTTGGTCCTAAAATGGTCAATAATATTTAATATTACAGAATGTGTGTACTCATAGTAATAAAATAGTAACACACCACTACAAGAAAAAGTGCTTTTAGTGACGAATTTTTTTGTGACCACTCATGATTTGGTCTCTATTATCATGGATTAGTCACCAATATATTTGTCGTCACTGCATTTCCATCATTGGCATAGAATTAGTGACCGTTACAAAATGTGGTCACTAAGTTGTCACAAATGACAAGTATTAGTGACGACAAATAATGGTCACATAGTCCCTAAACCATGAATATAATATTTTCAATGAAATATTAAGTTGCCGAGTTAGACTAGAGACCAAAAGTGGTGGTCACTGCCGAAAAAAGTATACTAATTAAGTTTAAAGACCAAGTATTAGTGGTCACTAGTTTATCAAATTAGAGACCAATGTTGGTGGTCACTGATTTACAAAATATTGAGACAAAAAGAGTGGTCACACAAACCGTAACCCTTAAACTAAAACCCTAACCCCTAAACTTTAACCCTAACCCCTAAATTTTAAAGACCAAATATTAGTGGTCACTAGTTTTTCAAATTAGAGACCAAGGTTGGTGGTCACTGATTTACAAAATATTGAGACAAAAAGAGTGGTTACATAAATCGTAACCCCTAAACTTTAAAGACCAAATATTAGTGGTCACTAGTTTTTAAAATTAGAGACCAAGGTTGGTGGTCACTGATTTACAAAATATTGAGACAGGCAGAGTGGTCATATAAACCCTAACCCCTAAACTTTAAAGACCAAATATTAGTGGTCACTAGTTTTTAAAATTAGAGACCAAGGTTGGTAGTCACTGATTTACAAAATATTGAGACAAAGAGAGTGGTCATATAAACTTTAACCCCTAAATTAAAACTCTAACCCCTAAATTTTAAAGACCAAATATTAGTGGTCACTAGTTTTTCAAATTAGAGACCAAGTTTGGTGGTCAATGATTAACAAAATATTGAGATAGAAAGAGTAATCACATAAACCGTAACCCCTAAACTAAAACCCTAAATATATATTAGAAACTAAAATTAGTGTTCATTAAATTATTAAATTTACGCAACATCACAAGTCGATCAGATCGAGATTTTTTAAAATATCGGCAAGGTGAATAACTAAAATGACAATGCATCAGTAATAAAAAAAAAAACGGTAAGGTGATACGCTAACAATTTAAGGTATACTCCTTACTCATAAGATTATATTATATTATGTACATTTTTATTTTATCTAAATAACTTTGATTAAATATTATGTACATTTTTATTTTATCTATATTATGTACACTTAAATATTTACATTTAATTTAAACAAACAAATACTTAAATTTACCATACCTTATTTAAATAACTTTGCATAAATTTAATTCATTCAAACAAACAAACCTCACCACAACTCACCACCCCAAACAATATGAATCAGTATTAACGCCTGTCACTACCGTCTCTCACCACCTCAACCACCGTTTATATTAATCAGTAATTTAAGTTTAGCTGTCAAATTCAACCGCGCCTCAACTGTCGTCGCTCACCACAACATCTCACCACCTCAACCGCGCCTCTCACCACCACAACCGCTATCGATTTGAGGTATTTTATTTCGTCAAATTTATCATGTAATTTAAGTTTAGTTGTCAAATTCAAGTTCAATTTCTGTTTATCATGTAGTTTAGCTGTCAAATTTATCATTAGTAATTTTTTGTTTGTGCTGAATAACTGCTCGACGAAATGCCTGACTTAGTTGTGTGTATTTTTTTGCTAAAAGTATTGGGAATTGGATGTGCTGATCAAGTGTTTGATGAAATGCCTGACTTAGTTGTGTGTATTTTTTTTAGTAATTTATTGTTTGTGTATTATGCGTATTGTGTAGTTATGAACTAGTTCGTGCGTTGCCTTAAGCTGCTAACTAGTACTTTAGATGGTGATTTTGTTTAAGTCTTTCGTTTTATAGAAGCGGTCGTGAAATAACTTGAATAATATCTATATACAAGTAGTCGTGAAATAGTTTGAGTTTGATGTGTATAAGTAATTGTGTGAAATGATTCGAAATAAAGTCATGTTTTGTTTTGGTGTATGCATGATACGATATACTGGTGTATGCATGATACGATATACTGCATTTGTTTGTTAATTTTCTTAAACGATAGCAAATATGAATAGATTTACAAATGTGATTTTCTACATGAATAGATTTTATTGTACGAGTGAATATGGACAAGTCATGGATGAACATAGCTCATAGGACAAGTGACCCAAGATATGAGTTAGGTGTAAATGAGTTTCTTGATTTTGCATACCGTAACAAACAAGTGTCATCAAAAGTGCCTTGCCCTTGTAAAGACTTCAACAATTATCGCAAACGTAGTAGAGCTACAATATTTGACCATTTAATGAAAAGAGGAATTAGTGTTGGTTATGAGAATTGGGTTCATCATGGCGAGCCATATGATGATTTAGATGATAGTGATGACGATATGGCAATTAGTGAAGGTAGTGATGGTGATAATGATATGGATGATGATGATGACCTTGGCGAGATGTTAAATAACATAGGTAAAAGTAGAGGAGGTACTAATTGGCAAAGTGATGGCGAATCTTCAAGTACCTTTAATAAAGATGTTGAAACCCTTCGACTCTTATTAGCTGAATCACACCAAGAACTCTATACGGGATGTCAAACTTTTTCAAAATTTTCGTTTATTGTTACCATATTGCATTTAAAGACAAAAAGTGGTTGGACTACCAAATCATTTGATTTAATGCTCGATGTCTTTAGAAAAGCCTTGCCAGCTCCATCATTAGTTCCGAAAAACTTTTATGAAGCCAAAAACTATGTATGTGATTTAGGGTTTTATGGAGAAAAAATTCATGCATGCGTTAATGGTTGTATTCCTTATCGAGGTAAGTACAAATCTCATACCCAGTGCCCAAATGTTCAGTGCAAAGAGCCTCGTTTTAAAGATAAACATCATAAGGTACTACAAAAGGTGCTTTGATATTTTCCTCTCAAACCTAGACTACAAAGATTGTTCATTGATAAACAAGTTACTTGTGACATGAGGTGGCATAAAGAGAAGCGGGTTAATGATGATAACATAATTAGACATCCCGCGGATAGTGAAGCTTGGAAACACCTTGATAGAGTGGACTCGTCATTCGCTAGTGATCCGCGTAATATACGTTTAGGGTTAGCAACAGATGGATTTAATCCGTTTGGTAACCTAAGTAATCCGTATAGTATTTGGCCGGTATTTGTTGTCCCGTATTTGTTGTCCCGTATAACCTGCCACCATGGAAATGTATGAAAGATCCATACATGTTCATGTCGATGTTGATTCCTGGCCCGAGTTCACCCGGAATAGATATTGATGTTTATTTACAACCTCTCGTAGATGAACTAAAAGATTTGTGGGTTGGTATAAAAGCTTATGATTCACACAAAAAAGAACACTTCAAACTATGTGCAGCTTTGTTATGGACGATAAATGATTTCCCTGCATATAGTATGCTATCTGGTTGGGTTGGCAAGGGCTACGATGCTTGTCCAACATGTATGAATGAAACTTCGTCTCGTAACTTGCATCATAGGAAAAAAAATATGCTATATGGGCCATCGAAGGTTTCTGCCGGCTTCAAATCAATGGCGAAAGGATAAGAAGAATTTTGATGGGAAAGTGGATTATAGGGAACCAGTCGCACATAAGTCTGGAAATGAAATACTGAAAGAAATTTATTATTCTCTTAACACGAGAAAGAGTAAGTCTTTAAAGGATAATCGGGGTTGGAAAAAAAAAGAGCGTGTTCTTCCAGCTTGAGAATTGGGCTAAACTAAAATTGAGACATAATATAGATATCATGCATTTTGTTAAGAATGTGACAGAAAGTTTGACTGCCACATTATTCAACATTAAGAGTAAAACCAAGGACACATGGAAATCTCGTAGGGATTTGATGGATGAAAGGTTGAAGAAAAGCTTACACCTGCAACCACAATCAAATGGTCGCTCATTCATAATGCCTATGGCTTGCTACCATTTGACAAAAGATGAGAAACAAAAAATACTAGGTTTCTTGAACTCACTAAAATTCCTATATGGATATGCCTCTAATATATCTAGATGTATAGTGGGAGGAGAAGTCAAGTTGTCTCGCATGAAAAGTCACGACTTCTATGTTTTCATCCGAAGAGTGTTACCTTTATCAATTAGGGGCTGCTTGACAAAAGAAGTTCGCCTTTTGTTGTACGAGCTAAGTGAGTTTTTCCGAATTTTATGCGCAAGAAATATGTACCTAGACGTTCTTGATAAAGAAGAGGAAAGAATTGTTCTTATCTTGTGTAACTTGGAGCGGATATTTCCTCCATCATTCTTTGACATCATGGTTCATCTTTTGATCCATTTGCCATACAAGGCAAAGATAGCTAGTCCACCTCAATATCGATGGATGTTCCCATTTGAGAGGTAGTTATATTCCCGACATCATTCTTCATATCGAGACTAACATCTAATATGTTATGATACTAACTACTTGTCATATTTATAGGAAAATGCGTACTTTAAAGGGATATGTTCAAAACCAAGCTCGCCCTGAAGGATGTATTGCTGAGCGATACATAGAAAGTGAATGTCTAACTTTTTGTTCCATGTATTTGAACAATGTTGAGACCGCCTTCAATAAGGTTGAGCGTAACAATGAAATGACAGAAAATGATAGTGAAATTTCTGTTTTCTCATGTAAAGGACGTCCCTTAGGCGGTCCCAAATTACATGATATTGGTGAAATGGAGTTGAAGAAGATCCATACATACATTTTAAATAATTGCCATGTATTGGAGGAGCTAATAACGTAAGTGCTTTATCAATTTATGATAATTTATATTTTTTTGGTTTTTAAGATGAATGTTCATAGTCTTTTACTTTATGTAGCACACATAAAGTTGAACTTGAGGAACAAAACTATGATGATGTAAACGAAGTTCATGACAAACAATTTTCTTCATGGATCCGACAACGTGTAAGTCTGTAAGATTGTTCTTAAAATTTTGATGTAATATTTCAAATTCAGTTAAATCGATAATTTTGACATTTTCTTATAATTTAGGTGAATCGTTGCCCACAATCATTTGCAACTGAAATTCGTCTTTTATCGCGTGGACCGTCAAAGTCAGTGAGTCAATATAGTGAATTATGGTCTATAAAACTTTATTATATATATATATATATATATATATATATATATATATATATATATATATATATATATATATATATATATATATATATATATATATATATATATATATCTGAATTATGGTTTCTATATGAAACAGAGAAGGAGAGAAGGGAAAGAAGTGACTGCAATTGATGGCTTTCATATTGCACATTATTGTGAGTAGAAAAAAATGGTTAATGAGGAAGCTGATGTGGTTTTGGTATGCTCTGCTACTATGTACTTTGTTTAAAATTTGAAAAGGGCAATTAAATTTTATAAACTTTAACTACTGTAATAGTTAAAGTGACCTAAGTGATGTGGGTAAAACAGTGGGTTACATAGATACATTTGTCAATACTAGTTATCAGAATGTGACAATGGTGCTGTAGAGAAGTATCTTTACTTGTTTTCACTAATAAATAGATATTATATACAAAAAAATTTACGAAGTGAAGAAGCTGCTGGTTCGGGTACACCAGTGGAAATATGTTTGAAAGTGTGGAAGCATGTTCCGGGACATCTAAGAGGACGTTCAGCTCCAAAGAAAGAGATTCTTGCAATGGAAAATTTAAGGACAACTGTCGAGTTAGAAAAGAAGAAATTAGCAACTTGAGAGGAAGAGGTACGAGTACTCAAAGAGGAGCAAGTCAAACATCAAAAGGAGCAAGCTAGCTTTAAAGTGGAGCAAGACGAAATGAAGAAGAATATGGGATTAATGATCGAAGAGACAAAGCGTTTGTTTGGATTGGTATCTCAAAATTCTGTAAGTTAACATAATATACTGAATCTGACGTTAATATTGGCTATTTGTTTGATATAGGGTTGTTTAGGACTTGCTTATTAAGATTGAAAATGACTTACTGATGGTAATTACTTATCCCTGCTCTTTTAAGATTAGGGGTTGCTTATTAGGATTACGGATTGCTTACTGATGCTAATTAGTTATCCTTACTCTTTTAAGATTAGAAGTTGTTTATTAACATTAGGAGTTGCTTATTAGGATTATCGGGTCTTCATTTCAGTTTTTTGACTATCTATTTCAATTACGTTTCTCAAATCGGTTTTCAAATTTTATCGAATTGTGGTGATAGTTTTAGGTAAATTTAGACTTTTGTTAAGGTCAAATAACCAGAAACTAGAATTCTTTTTTTAAAATTGATTCTGATTCTATACAAAACAGACACTGGAGATACAGTTTAGCAGATAAGCATGAAAATTAGCCTTTAGATAGATGAAATTAAGTATAAGAATTAGAGCATTTAAGTTTGTCCATCTTTCTAGGGACCATATTCTATGATAGATGAAGTTGGCTCGTCAGGAATTTGATTTCTGGTGTTTGAAGCAAGTGTTGTTATGAGCGTGTCTGTCATAAATTCATAAAATTGATTTTCTTATGGTCAAAGTTATTGATATTGAGAGGACATCAGGTAATTTTTACACTATAGTCTTAAGAATTTGACTCTAGACTATTAAAAGTTTCGTTACAGCACACATATAGGAATGGTTAGAACTGAACTCTAGGAATCCATTTACATCTATGCATATAGTTAAGTTTGAGTCTTTGACTATCATATTGTTTATAGGGTACATGTTAATAAACGCTGAAGCTAGCCTTTCAGAATCGAGTATTATAATCATCTTTTGCATCAGTATGCCTTTTGTCCCAATCTAGCCTTTTCATTTCATGTTCTAGCATTCATTAATTGCCAAAAAATCCATAAGTTTTGCTTTTTGATAATCTTTCCTAGCTTGTATTAACATATCATCTGCTATTATCCACTATCTTTATCATTTACTAGCTTGAATCTCAGCTCAAAAGTACCACATTAGCCTATTTTTGTAGCTGTAGTTTAACTTTTTTAGCTTTTTATAGTTGTAGCTTATATCTTAATAGCTTATTTTAGGCCTATAAGTAGCCCACTCAGCCCTGTTTACCCTTTGTGCAGCCCTTAGTATAGTCAGTGCTTATATAGTTTCACGAGTGTGTCTGACGTGAAGTATAGCGTAAGATTTATGCTTGGGGTAGGTTTTAGAACTTTGTTGCCAAAGGTAATATTGATTTAAATTGATTTAAGTCAAATGTCTGATTGAAAATTTTCCTTAGATGATTAAAAGCTCTATGTGTGTTTATAAGCAGAAAAGGATCATGGTGTTAATGCATGCTTTGTTTCTCATTTTGACCAGTTCTGTGTGTGTTGCCTTAGATGATTATAGCAGACACTATTATTGAGTTTTAAAAAAAAATTGTGTAAAAGGGTGTCTGGTCAATTTGGCCAGTTCTACCCGTACACAAATGGGTTATTTTGACTTTTTAACCTACCGAATCTGCTGAAGCCAACTATATTTTCCATCCTTAATAGTACTACAATATCACATTGTAACTTGTTAGTTGATTACAAAGAAAACAATGTTGTTTCTAGTGCTAAATGATTCTAGGTCTCAGGACCCTTACGATGTTTGGTGTCTTATTCACTTTGTATTTTTTTTTGGATGATCTTGTGCAGATGTGGCAAAATGGCCACTCATTTTGTAGTGTTTTAGGTTGCATCGACTCAATATACTTTTTTGTTTAAAACTTACTATTTTCTAACAAGTACTTATTCTGTCAAATAACACAATCCCTGATGTTTATGCCTTAAATTTACACTTTTGGGTGATGACTATTTATTGCATTATTTGTAGGGCGAGTAAAAGTTCAGTTGGATGCAAGGGCGAGTTGGATGCAAGGGCTGTTTGGTACTGAGTTGGATACAAGGGTCGTTTGGTACTGAGTTTTGTTCAATTGTCATTCATTGAGGGTGGATATGATTCAAGCTAGACATGTTTTATTAACAATATGTTAAACACTTGAATGTTAGGTTTTTTTTATTTATTATTTTTTTTTCTTTTGTGGTTATATTTGTTTCCTTTGTTGTTCAAAAATTATATATGTTAAAAAGAATCTTATGTAGTCATAAGTAATATTTGATATCTTTGTTCAAATTCTTTGGTTTTAATTTTAGTGCAGTTATATATTTTGTGAAATTGCTAAATCGTTTTGTAAATTTGTTTGAGTAAGTGACCACTTTTTGCTTTTAAAACTAAATAGATGGTGACCACTGGTTGGTCTCTAAATTAATATGAAGTGACCACACATATGGTCACTGATGGGTGTTAACGGTGTGTTAACGGGCCCGTTATCTTTAAAAAAACAGTGACCACTTTTATGACAACCGTTATTGGTCACTATCTATCAATTTAGTGACCACCTTCACCTCTTAGTGACCAAAATTAGTGACCGAATATATGGTCACAAATATAGTGACCAGTGTATCATGGTCATTCGTTAGAGACGGATTTTAATTTTTGGTCTCTAATAAAAATAGTGACGGAGCTATAGTGACGAAAAGTGACCACCCAGATTTTGGTCACTAAACAGTGTTAGTGACCGATTTTATACTGATAGTGACCATATTCGTTTTGTCACTAAATCCAGTTTTTCTTGTAGTGCACTCGCTTGACTAGGCATTCCATAATAAATTTATGCTCAAAATGATGTTTCTACAATGCAACTACTTGAATTAGAATTTTTGCTCTTATTTATTTCTTGCATCTTTGCCATGTCTAGACCAACTCTTAGCTTATTTGGAAGAGATTAAGCTGTTTTAAAAAGTTCCAAAAAGGTTTCTTCATTAATGAGCCAACAAGCTCAAATATAAGCAGCATTTCCTTGGCTTACTGTGTTTTGAAACTGAAATAATCTAATAAACTCCATACATCAGCTAAGCTAAAGACCCCAAAATACATAATACGAGTATATATATATTGTTTAACATCCTTTGATTCACAGCTGTTTCGTAGACATCGGTGTTGTAATCAGTCCGGTTTATGAAGTGCTTTACAAACAAGGATTACAAGTTACTCGAGTATAGTAGCGATGCATCCTGAGATCAATCACTCTTTTAAATTTCGGTACATATCAATACGGGCCAACATAATAACTAAACCAATACGATCAACATATTTTGAGCTCAGAAATTCGACTTAGGAAAGTGTCACTACAAGAAAAACTGGATTTAGTGACAAAACGAATATGGTCACTATCAGTATAAAATAGGTCACTAACACTGTTTAGTGACCAAAACCTGGGTGGTCACTTTTCGTCACTATAGCTCCGTCACTATTTTTATTAGAGACCAAAAATTAAAATCCGTCTCTAACGAATAACCATGATACAGTGGTCACTATATTTGTGACCATATATTCGGTCATTAATTTTGGTCACTAAGAGGTGAAGGTGGTCACTAAATTGATAGATAGTGACCAATAACGGTTGTCATAAAAGTGGTCACTGTATTTTTAAAGAAAACGGGCCCGTTAACACCCATCAGTGACCATATGTGTGGTCACTTCGTATTAATTTAGAGACCAACCAGTGGTCACCATCTATTTAGTTTTAAAAGCAAAATGTGGTCACTTACTCAAACAAATTTACAAAACGATTTAGCAATTTCACAAAATATATAACTGCACTAAAATTAAAACCAAAGAATTTGAACAAAGATATCAAATATTACTTATGACTACATAAGATTCTTTTTAACATATATAATTTTTGAACAACAAAGGAAACAAATATAACCACAAAAGAAAAAAATAATAATAAATAAAAAAAAACCTAACATTCAAGTGTTTAACATATTGTTTATTAGCAATAAAACATGTCTAGCTTGAATCATATCCACCCTCAATGAATGACAATTGAACAAAACTCAGTACCAAACGACCCTTGTATCCAACTCAGTACCAAACAGCCCTTGCATCCAACTCGCCCTTGCATCCAACTGAACTTTTAATCGCCCGACAAATAATGCAATAAATAGTCATCACCCAAAAGTGTAAATTTAAGGCATAAACATCAGGGATTGTGTTATTTGACAGAATAAGTACTTGTTAGAAAATAGTAAGTTTTAAACAAAAAAGTATATTGAGTCGATGCAACCTAAAACACTACAAAATCAGTGGCCATTTTGCCACATCTGCACAAGATCATCCAAAAAAAAATACAAAGTGAATAAGAAACCAAACATCGTAAGGGTCCTGAGACCTAGAATCATTTAGCACTAGAAACAACATTGTTTTCTTTGTAATCAACTAACAAGTTACAATGTGATATTGTAGTACTATTAAGGATGGAAAATATAGTTGGCTTCAGCAGATTCGGTAGGTTAAAAAGTCAAAATAACCCATTTGTGTACGGGTAGAACTGGCCAAATTGACCAGACACCCTTTTACACAATTTTTTTTTAAACTCAATAATAGTGTCTGCTATAATCATCTAAGGCAACACACACAGAACTGGTCAAAATGAGAAACAAAGCATGCATTAACACCATGATCCTTTTCTGCTTATAAACACACATAGAGCTTTTAATCATCTAAGGCAAATTTTCAATCAGACATTTGACTTAAATCAATTTAACTCAATATTACCTTTGGCAACAAAGTTCTAAAACCTACCCCCAAGCATAAATCTTACGCTAGACTTCACGTCAGACACACTCGTGAAACTATATAAGCACTGACTATACTAAGGGCTGCACAAAGGGTAAACAGGGCTGAGTGGGCTACTTATAGGCCTAAAATAAGCTATTAAGATATAAGCTACAACTATAGAAAGCTAAAAAAGTTAAACTACAGCTACAAAAATAGGCTAATGTGGTACTTTTGAGCTGAGATTCAAGCTAGTAAATGATAAAGATAGTGGATAATAGCAGATGATATGTTAATACAAGCTAGGAAAGATTATCAAAAAGCAAAACTTATGGATTTTTGGGCAATTAATGAATGCTAGAACATGAAATGAAAAGGCTAGATTGGGACAAAAGGCATACTGATGCAAAAGATGATTATAATACTCGATTCTGAAAGGCTAGCTTCAACGTTTACTAACATGTACCCTATAAACAATATGATAGTCAAAGACTCAAACTTAACTATACGCATAGATGTAAATGGATTCCTAGAGTTCAGTTCTAACCATTCCTATATGTGTGATGTAACGAAACTTTTAATAGTCTAGAGTCAAATTCTTAAGACTATAGTGTAAAAATTACCAGATGTCCTCTCAATATCAATAACTTTGACCATAAGAAATTCAATTTTATGAATTTATGACAGACACGCTCATAATAACACTTGCTTCAAACACCAGAAATCAAATTCCTAACGAGCCAACTTCATCTATCATAGAATATGGTCCCTAGAAAGATCGACAAACTTAAATGCTCTAATTCTTATACTTAATTTCATCTATCTAAAGGCTAATTTTCATGCTTATCTGCTAAACTGTATCTCCAGTGTCTGTTTTGTATAGAATCAGAATCAATTTTAAAAAAAGAATTCTAGTTTCTGGTTATTTGACCTTAACAAAAGTCTAAATTTACCTAAAACTATCACCACAATTCGATAAAATTTGAAAACCGATTTGAGAAACGTAATTGAAACAGATAGTCAAAAAACTGAAATGAAGACCCGATAATCCTAATAAGCAACTCCTAATGTTAATAAACAACTTCTAATCTTAAAAGAGTAAGGATAACTAATTAGCATCAGTAAGCAATCCGTAATCCTAATAAGCAACCCCTAATCTTAAAAGAGCAGGGATAAGTAATTACCATTAGTAAGTAATTTTCAATCTTAATAAGCAAGTCCTAAACAACCCTATATCAAACAAATAGCCAATATTAACGTCAGATTCAGTATATTATGTTAACTTACAGAATTTTGAGATACCAATCCAGACAAACGCTTTATCTCTTCCATCATTAATCCCATATTCTTCTTCATTTCGTCTTGCTCCACTTTAAAGCTAGCTTGCTCCTTTTGATGTTTGACTTGCTCCTCTTTGAGTACTCGTACCTCTTCCTCTAAAGTTGCTGATTTCTTCTTTTCTAAATCGACAGTTGTCCTTAAATTTTCCATTGCAAGAATCTCTTTCTTTGGAGTTGAACGTCCTCTTAGATGTCCCGGAACATGCTTCAACACTTTCAAACATATTTCCACTGGTGTACCCGAACCGGCAGCTTCTTCACTTCATAAATTTTTTTGTATATAATATCTATTTATTAGTGAAAACAAGTAAAGATACTTCTCTACAGCACCATTGTCACATTCTGATAACTAGTATTGACAAATGTATCTATGTAACCCACTGTTTTACCCACATCACTTAGGTCACTTTAACTATTACAGTAGTTAAAGTTTATAAAATTTAATTGCCCTTTTCAAATTTTAAACAAAGTACATAGTAGCAGAGCATACCAAAACCACATCAGCTTCCTCATTAACCATTTTTTTCTTCTCACAATAATGTGCAATATGAAAGCCATCAATTGCAGTCACTTCTTTCCCTTCTCTCCTTCTCTGTTTCATATAGAAACCATAATTCAGATATATATATATATATATATATATATATATATATATATATATATATATATATATATATATATATATATATATATATATATAATAAAGTTTTATAGACCATAATTCACTATATTGACTCACTGACTTTGACGGTCCACGCGATAAGAGACGAATTTCAGTTGCAAATGATTGTGGGCAACGATTCACCTAAATTATAAGAAAATGTCAAAATTATCGATTTAACTGAATTTGAAATATTACATCAAAATTTTAAGAACAATCTTACAGACTTACACGTTGTCGGATCCATGAAGAAAATTGTTTGTCATGAACTTCTTTTACATCATCATAGTTTTGTTCCTCAAGTTCAACTTTATGTGTGCTACATAAAGTAAAAGACTATGAACATTCATCTTAAAAACCAAAAAAATATAAATTATCATAAATTGATAAAGCACTTACGTTATTAGCTCCTCCAATTCATGGCAATTATTTAAAATGTATGCATGGATCTTCTTCAACTCCATTTCACCAATATCATGTAATTTGGGACCGCCTAAGGGATGCCCTTTACATGAGAAAACAGAAATTTCACTATCATTTTCTGTCATTTCATTGTTACGCTCAACCTTATTGAAGGCGGTCTCAACATTGTTCAAATACATGGAACAAAAAGTTAGACATTCACTTTCTATGTATCGCTTAGCAATACATCCTTCAGGGCGAGCTTGGTTTTGAACATATCCCTTTAAAGTACGCATTTTCCTATAAATATGACAAGTAGTTAGTATCATAACATATTAGATGTTAGTCTCGATATGAAGAATGATGTCGGGAATATAACTACCTCTCAAATGGGAACTTCCATCGATATTGAGGTGGACTAGCTATCTTTGCCTTGTATGGCAAATGGATCAAAAGATGAACCATGATGTCAAAGAATGATGGATTAAATATCCGCTCCAAGTTACACAAGAAAAGAATAATTCTTTCCTCTTCTTTATCAAGAACGTCTAGGTACATATTTCTTGCGCATAAAATTCGGAAAAACTCACTTAGCTCGTACAACAAAAGGCGAACTTCTTTTGTCAAGCAGCCCCTAATTGATAAAGGTAACACTCTTCGGATGAAAACATAGAAGTCGTGACTTTTCATGCGAGACAACTTGAATTCTCCTCCCACTATACATCTAGATATATTAGAGGCATATCCATATAGGAATTTTAGTGAGTTCAAGAAACCTAGTATTTTTTGTTTCTCATCTTTTGTCAAATGGTAGCAAGCCATAGGCATTACGAATGAGCGACCATTTCATTGTGGTTGCAGGTGTAAGCTTTTCTTCAACCTTTCATCCATCAAATCCCTACGAGATTTCCATGTGTCCTTGGTTTTACTCTTAATGTTGAATAATGTGGCAGTCAAACTTTCTGTCACATTCTTAACAACATGCATGATATCTATATTATGTCTCAATTTTAGTTTAGCCCAATTCTCAAGCTGGAAGAACACGCTCTTTTTTTTTCCAACCCCGATTATCCTTTAAAGACTTACTCTTTCTCGTGTTAAGAGAATAATAAATTTCTTTCAGTATTTCATTTCCAGACTTATGTGCGACTGGTTCCCTATAATCCACTTTCCCATCAAAATTCTTCTTATCCTTTCGCCATTGATTTGAAGCCGACAGAAACCTTCGATGGCCCATATAGCATATTTTTTTACTATGATGCAAGTAACGAGACGAAGTTTCATTCATACATGTTGGACAAGCATCGTAGCCCTTGCCAACCCAACCAGATAGCATACTATATGCAGGGAAATCATTTATCGTCCATAACAAAGCTGCACATAGTTTGAAGTGTTCTTTTTTGTGTGAATCATAAGCTTTTATACCAACCCACAAATCTTTTAGTTCATCTACGAGAGGTTGTAAATAAACATCAATATCTATTCCGGGTGAACTCGGGCCAGGAATCAACATCGACATGAACATGTATGGATCTTTCATACATTTCCATGGTGGCAGGTTATACGGGACAACAAATACCGGCCAAATACTATACGGATTACTTAGGTTACCAAACGGATTAAATCCATCTGTTGCTAACCCTAAACGTATATTACGCGGATCACTAGCGAATGACGAGTCCACTCTATCAAGGTGTTTCCAAGCTTCACTATCCGCGGGATGTCTAATTATGTTATCATCATTAACCCGCTTCTCTTTATGCCACCTCATGTCACAAGCAACTTGTTTATCAATGAACAATCTTTGTAGTCTAGGTTTGAGAGGAAAATATCAAAGCACCTTTTGTGGTACCTTATGATGTTTATCTTTAAAACGAGGCTCTTTGCACTGAACATTTGGGCACTGGGTATGAGATTTGTACTTACCTCGATAAGGAATACAACCATTAACGCATGCATGAATTTTTTCTCCATAAAACCCTAAATCACATACATAGTTTTTGGCTTCATAAAAGTTTTTCGGAACTAATGATGGAGCTGGCAAGGCTTTTCTAAAGACATCGAGCATTAAATCAAATGATTTGGTAGTCCAACCACTTTTTGTCTTTAAATGCAATATGGTAACAATAAACGAAAATTTTGAAAAAGTTTGACATCCCGTATAGAGTTCTTGGTGTGATTCAGCTAATAAGAGTCGAAGGGTTTCAACATCTTTATTAAAGGTACTTGAAGATTCACCATCACTTTGCCAATTAGTACCTCCTCTATTTTTACCTATGTTATTTAACATCTCACCAAGGTCATCATCATCATCCATATCATTATCACCATCACTACCTTCACTAATTGCCATATCGTCATCACTATCATCTAAATCATCATATGGCTCGCCATGATGAACCCAATTCTCATAACCAACACTAATTCCTCTTTTCATTAAATGGTCAAATATTGTAGCTCTACTACGTTTGCGATAATTGTTGAAGTCTTTACAAGGGCAAGGCACTTTTGATGACACTTGTTTGTTACGGTATGCAAAATCAAGAAACTCATTTACACCTAACTCATATCTTGGGTCACTTGTCCTATGAGCTATGTTCATCCATGACTTGTCCATATTCACTCGTACAATAAAATCTATTCATGTAGAAAATCACATTTGTAAATCTATTCATATTTGCTATCGTTTAAGAAAATTAACAAACAAATGCAGTATATCGTATCATGCATACACCAGTATATCGTATCATGCATACACTAGTATATCGTATCATGCATACACCAAAACAAAACATGACTTTATTTCGAATCATTTCACACAATTACTTATACACATCAAACTCAAACTATTTCACGACTACTTGTATATAGATAGTATTCAAGTTATTTCACGACCGCTTCTATAAAACGAAAGACTTAAACAAAATCACCAATCTAAAGTACTAGTTAGCAGCTTAAGGCAACGCACGAACTAGTTCATAACTACACAATACGCATAATACACAAACAATAAATTACTAAAAAATACACACAACTGAGTCAGGCATTTCGTCAAACACTTGATCTGCTCATCCAATTCACAATACTTTTAGCAAAAAAATACACACAACTAAGTCAGGCATTTCGTCGAACAGTTATTCAGCACAAACAAAAAATTACTAATGATAAATTTGACAGCTAAACTACATGATAAACAGAAATTGAACTTGAATTTGACAACTAAACTTAAATTACATGATAAATTTGACGAAATAAAATACGTCAAATCGATAGCGGTTGTGGTGGTGAGAGGCGCGGTTGAGGTGGTGAGATGTTGTGGTGAGCGACGACGGTTGAGGCGCGGTTGAATTTGACAGCTAAACTTAAATTACTGATTAATATAAACGGTGGTTGAGGTGGTGAGAGACGGTAGTGACAGGCGCTAATACTGATTCATATTGTTTGGGGTGGTGAGTTGTGGTGAGGTTTGTTTGTTTGAATGAATTAAATTTATGCAAAGTTATTTAAATAAGGTATGGTAAATTTAAGTATTTGTTTGTTTAAATTAAATGTAAATATTTAAGTGTAAATTTAATCAAAGTTATTTAGATAAAATAAAAATGTACATAATATAATAAAATCTTATGAGTAAGGAGTATACCTTAAATTGTTAGCGTATCACCTTACCGTTTTTTTTTATTACTGATGCATTGTCATTTTAGTTATTCACCTTGCCGATATTTTAAAAAATCTCGATCTGATCGACTTGTGATGTTGCGTAAATTTAATAATTTAATGAACACTAATTTTAGTTTCTAATATATATTTAGGGTTTTAGTTTAGGGGTTACGGTTTATGTGATTACTCTTTTTATCTCAATATTTTGTTAATCATTGACCACCAAACTTGGTCTCTAATTTGAAAAACTAGTGACCACTAATATTTGGTCTTTAAAATTTAGGGGTTAGAGTTTTAATTTAGGGGTTAAGGTTTATATGACCACTCTCTTTGTTTCAATATTTTGTAAATCAGTGACTACCAACCTTGGTCTCTAATTTTAAAAACTAGTGACCACTAATATTTGGTCTTTAAAGTTTAGGGGTTAGGGTTTATATGACCACTCTGCCTGTCTCAATATTTTGTAAATCAGTGACCACCAACCTTGGTCTCTAATTTTAAAAACTATGACCACTAATATTTGGTCTTTAAAGTTTAGGGGTTATGATTTATGTGACCACTCTTTTTGTCTCAATATTTTGTAAATCAGTGACCACTAACCTTGGTCTCTAATTTGAAAAACTAGTGACCACTAATATTTGGTCTTTAAAATTTAGAGGTTAGGGTTAAAGTTTAGGTGTTAGGGTTAAAGTTTAGGGGTTAGGGTTTTAGTTTAAGGGTTACGGTTTGTGTGACCACTCTTTTTGTCTCAATATTTTGTAAATCAGTGACCACCAACATTGGTCTCTAATTTGATAAACTAGTGACCACTAATACTTGGTTTTTAAACTTAATTAGTATACTTTTTTCGGCAGTGACCACCACTTTTGGTCTCTAGTCTAACTCGGCAACTTAATATTTCATTGAAAATATTATATTCATGGTTTAGGGACTATGTGACCATTATTTGTCGTCACTAATACTTGTCATTTGTGACAACTTAGTGACCACATTTTGTAACGGTCACTAATTCTATGCCAATGATGGATGCAGTGACGACAAATATATTGGTGACTAATCCATGATAATAGAGACCAAATCATGAGTGGTCACAAAAAAATTCGTCACTAAAGGCACTTTTTCTTGTAGTGGTGGATAAGAGATAATTTCATGCAGAAACTTGTTTTAAATCACATATAACTACGTACATAGACAAACGGGAAAACGGATCAAGCTTTACTTATTCGCTATAGAGAATGCGAGTCTTTGACTCAGATTCGTTGTCTGACCAGGGAATCTCCATGACCATTTCCGAACCCTTTCCATGTCCACCCCCAAGATATTTACTTATAGAGGTTTGAGCCTAATACATTATATGAGGAAATCAGGATGCCCGGCTATTATTTCACTTGGGTGGTGGCTTTCTGGTATGTTGAGTAATACAAGAATAATTCATCTTATTGTAACTGTCGTTTCATTTCAGCTGGAGCAATTGGTGTTACCACGACTCCATGATTCTGTCTAGCCATATTTCCATTCCATCCTGAATACGAATAAAAACTAAAAATCAGATTCTTATATGCCAAATGGACGTGTAACGCTTGTGGATATTACCTATTTTTTTTTTATTTTTTTTTTTATCTAAAAGCAAAAACTTTTACCAAGATACATATCAAATCCACGATTCCTAAGCTCACGATACTCTTGGCATAAGGCACATGGTTCACAACACCAATGAATAATGCAATCATTGCAGGGATCGCCGGGCAACATGTATTGATGCCTCATTTTAGACCGATACAGCCAAGAATATATCCATTGAAATCGAGTGATGTAAGCAAGTATTGCGTAAAAAGCCCCGTGTACTGCGCAAGCTGTTGATACACATAAAAAAAGGTTACAAAATTTGTTCATCGCTCATGTTTCTCCAACCATGGTGTGTTATCTTGTACGTTTACAAGAAATACTATTTATTTATGTACTGTAGATATTGTGTATTTTTGTCATGTTAATTAATCACTCTAAAACGTTTTGTCAATTGGATGTGTTAACACTTACAAGTATTTCCCTTGTCTAGAATCTCAGCAATTTGTCCGAAAGTAACGCATGGACACCACCACGTAATGCAACCTATAGTTATTTAAATCATAATACAAAACATTGATAAGATATCTTGTGTAAATTGTTTGTACGAAATTATACTTAGTCGATATAGTTAAGTTACAAGCTTACAATTGGAAAAATCATCGCCGCAATCACAAAGGCCAGTGGACCACTGGCCCGAAGGAACCGTAGGTAATTGTGTTGGAACACCGGTTACATACTGTCCATTTTGTTCATGACCATAAGGTTGTGGTGGCGATGGTGCTGGTAGCTCGATGGAAGAGACCATGATTGCAAAATTATGGATTACTTAGTTTGAATTAGTGGTGATGAAGGATTGTGGATTTATAGGCATTGAGTTCTTGTTGATATATTGGTATTGGTAAAGTCAAAACTCAAAATGAGGAGTACTTATCGCATGATAATGAAATTATAGCGTTGATAAAGTCAAACTTGAATCGCTTACCAGTATAAGAAACTATGCTAAGTTGGCAACAGAAAAGATATAAACATAAATTTCTACTTCCTCCGTCTCATATTAATAGTCCATATTTCCTTATTGGGATGTCTCAAAATAATTGTCCACCTTCCTAATTAAGTAAAAACTAAAGAATTTAGTGTGGAAATATTCTATTTGAGTGGTTAAAAATTAAAATGGACCCACTTTTATTAAACTTTGTAATTGTTGTATCCTGACAATAATTTTGAGACGGAGGGAGTATTTTATTATTATTATTATTATTTTTATTTTTAGAAATGCAACATTTTATTAGGAACCAAAAAGAAAACATACAAAACTATTACGTACAAAAATACATATGTAGACCAATCAATGACACAAATAAAAACCACAAGTGACAAAATTATTTGAAAGTCTTCTTAACCACTTTAACTTGCAGACCAATCCCAAGCACAAAATTATTTGCAGCAGTACACAAGCAAAACAGATATATTAAAGCCTTCTCAAGCAACTGAACTTGCAGACGAAAGATATCAACTTGTAGACCCAATCCCAAACAGCAGAAACAACAGGAGCCTATATCACAGAATTACATGCAACTGTACACAAGCACAAAACCTGATGAAAATATTCACTGATAGCAGACTGAAACTGATGTACTGTTACTGATGTCGACAACCTTAAAACTGCAGGCAACCCACAAGACAAACCGACCAGACACATATCACAGAAAGCTTAGCTTGAGATGACATACTAAACATGATATTTCAAATCTTTACACTCTCATGATGACAAATTTCTTCGATATTGTTATTAAACTAACGTTTCATTTCTCCCGGACCAACAGGTGGCATCACTACTCCTTTACTTTGTCTTGCGAGATTTCCTTGCCATCCTGAATATTGCAAAATGAGCAAAAACTCAAGTTAGATAACAACATATATAGGTTATAACTTATATTCTAATGTATTGAAAGAGTTTAATTACCAAGAGAAGGTTCCAATCCACGGTACTTAAGCTCACGATACTCTTGGCAAAGTGCACACCCCTCACAAAAACAATGGACAAGGCAATCGTTACATGGTTTCTCGGTTAACATGTATTGTTGCCTCAATTTAGAACGATACATACAAGAATATATGCATTGGCAGCCAGTGAATAGACACAATATTGAATAAAGAAATCCACCTACACTGCAAGCTGCATTATACACCAAAATATTGAACTAGTTATTCCTCGTGTTAAATCAATTGTCAGTTCAATGTTTATTTACACTTCTATGACCTAAATACGAAAGTTAATACAATTAATCTCTTGAAAATAAACACTTACAAGTTGTTCCCTTGTCAACAACTTCAGCAATTCGTCCGAAAGTAATGCATGGGCACCACCATGTCATGCAACCTATTGATCGCGTAAACAATACAAAACTTCGATAAAACAATCTTTTATAACAAGTTCTAACCGATTAATACATGATGCCAACCATGTAAATGACAAATATAAGTTTGAAACTTACAACTAGACATATCTTTAGTGCAATCACAAAGACCGGTGGACCATTCACCGGGGGTGGTCATGTGATGAGTTGGGATTCCGGTGGCATATTGTGGTGGGGGCGCGGTGGAAGAATGCATGATTGAAAATTAGTTGAGTTGTTGGTTTGAACTTTGAAATGGTTGTGAATGTTTTGATATATTGAAGTGTTGTGAGATACCTATTTATACGGACAAAGTTGGTAATCATGTGTTATCGGTTTGCATAGAATAGTCAAACAAAGTTACGACAAGAATAATGTCCAATCTTGCTGGAGTGAGGTATTGGGGGGATGAGATATAGAGAGTCACACCCCTACCCGATGCTAAAAAGACTGCTTAAAAAAAAATTCGGCAAGTGTGTATGTGCAAGCAAACAGACAATAACTAAGGTGTACGTGTGCGAGGAAAAAGAGACAATGACGTAAATATATAAAGCAAATGCATACAAACGAGAAACAAAACGCATGTTTACAAAAGAAACCAGAAACCATGGTTGCCAGAATAAGGATAATAGTCAAACAAAGTTGTCCAATTTGGTCTTTATCTTAATATTTATACAAGAAATGAAGAAAGTATCTTGGCCAATTGTTGAATAACACCTTATGAAACGTTTACTATGGCCACTATAATATTAATGATTATTATTTGAAAACTGCACTACTACAAAAACTGGTTTTACCCGCAACTAAATCCATGGAAAATCAGTGTGAAACGGCCGTTATCCACAGATTTCACACGGATTCGTTCCGTGTGTAAAAACCCCGTGGGTAAATATTTCCCACGAAAATTCCCACGAGCGTTGACTATTTTCCCACAAATATTACCGTAGATAATCCGTGGGTTTAATTTCTCACAGATTTCTCACAAATTTCCCACAATTTTTAATAGCCATTTTTCACACATATCCGTAATTTTTTTGCCACAGATTTCCAACGATTTTCACACAACAATTTCTCACGAAATTTCCCACGGTTTCTAGTAGCAATTTTTCACACATTTCCGTGGTTTTTTTGCCTCGGTTTTCCAACGATTTTCACACTACAATTTCTCCCACGGATTTCTCACGAAATTTCCCACGGTTTCAAGTAGCCATTTTCCACACATATCCGTGGTTTTTTTCCCACAATTTTACTACAATCTCTCCCCACTAATTTTTCATGAAATTTCCCAAAAATTTTATATAATGCTAATAATTTTTTATATTTTGTATAATTATAAAATTGTAATCTAAAAATGAAATGCAACAATACATCCTATTATAACACAATAACTTACAAATACACTCAAACCCACTTCTCAATCTATTTCATACCAAGTATAACAAGAATTCTTTTATAACAAATTCAAGGTCCAAACATAATCTATTCTGCGATCTTCATAAGAATCTTTGCCACTTGACCGGACCTGTTCCTGTTCAACAAAAATACAAACGCAAATTAGTTGATACAACCAAAATTAAAAAGCCAACAATGACAATATGACAACAACAATAACAATGACAACCAATCGGACCCTATGAGTCCTTGGCTGCTACATCGACCCCAAACCACAACCAAGCCAACTACAAATCTAATCCTAACTCCACCACAAAGGCACAAACCAATGGTTTCAAATCCAATCCGACATCTAAATTGAAATTCAACCCGAAATCCAAATTCGAGCAACCACAAGCTACTCCAATTCGGCCTAAAATGATACCCAAGACTCGACACCAAATACACGAATAGTAACCGAGACTATGACATGACAATCACCCAAAAAACCCTTGGCCGCGAGCTTCAAACCCACGACCTTCACTTGATTTGACCAGTATTCGACACAAAAATGATACCAAACCCTTTTTAAGCATTATCTTTATTAAACTTTAATTTTTATTGGTGTGAACGTGGTGAATTCGTAGTGTTAAAGGTGGGTGTAGGGCGCGTGGAGTATATGAAGGTGTCGGGGAAGACGAGAGGAGCAAGGTGGTGATGGCGGTGTATGGTGGTGGCCGGCGGTGAAACTCCAAACGGCCGGAGAGTGGCCAGAAATGAAATGGGAGGTAGGCGGCTGAGATTTGGAGAAGAGGGTGACAAACCCTAGTTTGTTATAAATGGAATATATATAGGGCTCTAGTTGGGACTTGTGGTAAACCCTAGTGCTCCCCTAAGGACTAAAATTGTCAATCTTCTTATATTTTTAACGAAACTCGAACGAGACCAAATAATCATATTATAAATATTTCCCGAGCATCCGAAATCTTTCCAATAATCTTAGAAGTATCTTTCCATGAACTTTGACAATAAATATGTATAACTTTATATTCCATCGTCCGATTAACTTAATATTTACGTTTTAATTCATTTTTGTGCCAGGTCGCGAGTGAGATATTCTAGAATACGACAAATACTTCCGAAATTTAAATAAGAGTATCTAGAAGGAAATGTATGGGAATCCGAAATTTGGGAGTTGTCACACATAAAGGCGGTATTTTTGTGGGAAATTCGCGGGTATTTAGACACGTGTTTCCCACGTATTTATCAAATTGGTAGGTAATATGTGGGAAAGTACCCACATATTTCCCACGGATATAATTGTTATTTTTTACTTTTTTGATATAATTGAATATTCACGCATGTACACGTTCACGTTCACGCATATAATATGAAACTACAAACACGTTCACGCATATACAAGTCGATATAGATAGATACAAAACATCTATAGATACAATGAAGGTAAAAAACAAGCATACGGAACATATACGTGTAGATATGCACACGCATATAATGGTTTGTTATACAAAAAGATTATTCCTAAACATACACATACACTTGTGATACTGACATAAATATTTATATTAATTAATAAATACATATAATATGAAACTACAAACACATATAAAGACATATTAAGTAATGTGAGAATTTGTAAGTAAGCAAAATGTAAAAACGATATTTTCTGTGGGAAATATGTGAGTATTTACACACGTATTTCCCACAGATTTATTAAATTGGTAGGTAATTTGTGGGAAAGTACACACATATTTTCCACGGACATAATCGTTTTCTTTTACTTTTTTGATATATTTACACGTTCACGCATATATACATCGATATACCTAGATACAAAACATCTATAGGAACAATGAAAGTCATAAACAGACATACTGAACATATACGTATAGATATGCACACACATATAATGGTTTGTTACACAAAAATATTATTCCTAAACCTATACATACACTTGTGATACTGACATAAATAGTTATATTAATTAACAAACACATTTAATATGAAACTAAAAACACATATGAAGACATATTAAGTAATATCAGAATGTGTAAGTAGACAAAATATAAAAACAATATTTTATGTGGGAAATACGTGGGTATTTACACACGTATTTTCCACGGATTTATTAAATTGGTAGGTAATATGTGAGAAAGTACACACATATTTTCCACATATATAATCGTTTTCTTTTACTTTTTTGATATAGTTACACGTTTACGCATATACACATCGATATACCTAGACACAAAATATCTATAGGTACAATGAAGGTTATAAACAGACACACGGAACATACACGTGTAGATATGCACACACATGTAATGGTTTGTTATTAAAAAGATTATTTCTAAACCTACACATCCACTTGTGATACTGACATAAATAGTTATATTAATTGACAAATACATATAATATGAAACTACAAACACATATGAAGACATATTAAGAAATGTGAGAATGTGTAAGTAGACAAAATGTAAAAACGATATTTTCTGTGGGAAATCTGTGGGTATTTACACACGTATTTCCCACAGATTTATTAAATTGGTAGGTAATCTGTGGGAAAGTACACACATATTTCCCACGGATATAATTGTTATTTTTTACTTTTTTGATATAGTTGAATATTCACGCATATACCCGTCCGTATACCTAGATATAATACATCTATAGATACAATGAATGTTATAAACAGAGATATGTAACATAAATGTGTAGATATCTACACATATACAACGGTTTGTTGCTTAAAATGGTTATACTTTAACCTACACATACACATGTGATACTGACATAAATAGTTTCATTAATTGAAAAAGACATATAATATGAAACTACAAACACGTTCACGCATATACAGGCCGATATAGGTAGATACAAAACATCTATAGATACAATGAAGGTCATAAACAAGCATATGGAACATATACGTGTAGATATGCACACACATATAATGGTTTGTTATACAAAAAGATTATTCCTAAACCTACACATACACTTGTGATACTGATATAAATAGTTATATTAATTAACAAATACATATAATATGAAACTACAAACACATATGAAGACATATTAAGTAATGTGAGAATGTGTAAGTAGGCAAAATGTAAAAACGATATTTTATGTGGGAAATCTGTGGGTATTTACACACGTATTTCCCACAGATTTATTAAATTGGTAGGTAATTTGTGGGAAAGTACACACATATTTCCCACGGATATAATCGTTTTCTTTTACTTTTTTGATATAGTTACATGTTCACGCATATACACATCGATATACCTAGATACAAAACATCTATAGGTACAATGAAGGTCATAAACAGACACACGGAACATACGCGTGTAGATATGCACATACATGTAATGGTTTGTTATACAAAAAGATTATTTCTAAACCTACACATCCACTTGTGACACTGACATAAATAGTTATATTAATTGACAAATACATATAATATGAAACAACAAACACATATGAAGACATATTAAGTAATGTGAGAATGTGTAAGTAGACAAAATGTAAAAACGATATTTTCTGTGGGAAATCTGTGGGTATTTACACACGTATTTCCCACGGAATTATTAAATTGGTAGGTAATATGTAGGAAAGTACACACATATTTCCCACAGACCAGTTAAATACTTACCTTATAAAATAAACCGTGTGAAATCTGTGTGAGTAATGTAGCTAAAATTTGCCACATACTTTTGGTCGTGGCTAATATGTGTGAAATGTGCCACAAATTTTCCACGGACGTCTAATAAACACAAATAGTGTGAATATGGTCGCAAATCTGTGGGAAATTTGCCACGGATTTCACACAAAAACTTGGTCAACAATTTAGTGTATAAAGAGTGGGAAATCCGTGGGAAATTTACGACATATTTCTCACCAAAATTTGGTCAACAATTTGGTGTGTAATTTGTCGGTATCCCGTGTGAAATTTCACACGGTTTCATTTCCGTGGGAAAAACCAGTTTGTGTAGTAGTGCTGTACTTTAAGTTAGGGGCGGAAATTCGGGTCGGGTTCAGGTTGGCGGGTCAGAAAACCTCAACCCGAACCTGACTCATTTAAATCATCGGGTCAGCTACGTCAACCCTAGCCTGTTTACACGTAACTTGAACCTGACCCATTTAACCCGTATATATACTTGGGTTGACAGGTTAAATAGGTTACACGAGTTGAATATGCAAAATGGGTTTCGGGTTGACCCATTTAACCCGTTTTTTAAACAAAAGTTAGCACACTACATGAGTTAAATGGGTTAAACGGGTTAGCGGGGTGACCCGTTTAACCCATTTAACACATATAATTAAATATAAATAAATTTTAATTTAAGAAAAAAAAAATCTTAAACGGGTTGACGGGTCAACTCGTTTATTTTATTCACAACCCGTACCTGACCTGTTTAATAAACGGGTTAGATATGTCAACCAAAACTTGACCTGAAATCTATTTAGCTCAACCCGAACCTGTTAATTCTCGTGTCGGTTTCGGATCAGAATTCATGTCGGGTCAGAAATTGCCACCCCTGCTTTAAGTGTTTGATTATTTCTAAGCACGCATTTCAAAACAATAATGCTAATTGTTGAATAAACACATTATGAAACTTTTACAATGGCCATTATAAGATTCAAATATCATATCCAGTATTATTTTCGTCTATATAATGATTTATTAATGATTTTTTTAAAACAAATTTATTAGTGATTATTATTTGAAAAATGTACTTTATTTTATGTTCAAGTCTAGTTAAAGATTATTGGCCATTGAGTTAACCCAACAAATTTTATTTGAGCCTTCTAATGTCTCGATATGTTCTTGTTAATGGGAATATGTCCATTCAGTTTATATCCAGTTTGTGGTTTTGGACTTTTGGCCAAACTCGATGGCATTATCGTTTTGAAATGAGTGCTTAGAAATAAGAGCACAAGGTGTCGTAACACAATAACACTTCACTTTTTGTGTCACATCAATATTTTTACTTTTAACACCAACACACTAAAATACCCCCTTACTAGTAGCGTATTAAAAACACTCATTTTGAGACTCATCATTTTATTTTCTTTTCCATTTTCTCAAACAAATTAATTTTTCATTTATTAAAATAAATATACAAATTACAAAAAACTAAAAATAAAATTCAAGAAAGTGAAAGATTAGGGTAAATTACAAAAAATGTCCATGTGGTTTATCATTTTCGCACTCCATGCAACTACCAAACTTTAATTACAAAAAATGTCATTGTTGTTCACAATCATATGCGTTTTGGTTACGAGTCACAAGGTCACTGGCATTTAGCAACGGTGGCTTTCAAGGTTATTCACCTTTCATGAAGGCAGAAGATACTCGTACCCATGACAAGTGGAATTGTACACAAGGAGGTTCTTCAAGATCTTCTTCAATTTACTATCCATCCGGCTTTTATTAACCGAAGATCAAAGTTTAGAGGGCAGGGAGTGGTAACACCAAATAACACTAACACCACTGTCACGTCAGCGCTACATCATTTTAACACCATATAACATAACACCAAAAACACCAGGAAATCATAGCATCCAATAACACCACTTTTGAGACCCACTTAAAAAAAACAAATGGAAAAACACAAAAATGGAAACGGCGTTGGGAAAAACACAAACAAAACAAATGGGGAGTGATAACTTGAGTTGCCATGTTAACACCATAACTTGCGTTGCCATGTTAACGCAAAATGAAACGCAGGACCAACGTGCTCGACCTAGGACTGGCATTAACGCCATAACGCCGTTGAAATCCTTCCAGCTCGGATGAAATTGCGAAACGGCGTTACCACTCCCTGCCCTCTTACAGACGAGTTAAAGTATTTAATCATAATCTACTTGATAAACTACTTTTTCGTTGTTTTTAACTTAAAGACTTAGATTTTGAAACTTATGTGTATTTGCAGCTTTAGAACTACATGAAACTGTTTTATAAACGATCCTTGAATAACGTATAGCTTGGTGGAACCTTTTCCTTAGCTTTTCGTTCTTGTTTAGTCGTTCACTTTTGGTATTGCATGCATGTTTTTGGCTCATTTGTTGGTTTTTTGAATCTAGTTAACTAGAGAGTGTGAATGATAATTACATGAGCATTATTTTATGTGTTTATTCTAAACTATTCTATCATCTATATTCATTCTATAGTACTAGCTTTATTGTAATGCATGGGTTTTTAGGATGATGTTAACACATCCACTAAGTAGTCCAGTTTGTAACGTGTCAGCACGTTCGATCAATTTATAATATGAGTTGAATCATATTGTATCAAAGCCATAAACAATTCCATGCTCTTTTTATCCATGGGGTCATATTCTCCATCTTTTCCAATTCATTCTAACAAAATTTTGACATTTTATAAAGTTTATGCATATCTCCATCAGATCATGCATAGTTTAAAAGAAAGATGATATGTACACCATTGTAATTACATTGCAAACAACACCCATCTATAGTGATAGTTTAACTCGCTTTAGTACTACTAATGAATGCAACTACATATGTACTATTATTTCCACTGAGGGTAAAATTGTAATAAAAAAAATTACAAGTTAGTTGGGATGTGAAAGTAATAACTGTGGTGTACAATGTTGAAATAATTGGAAGTTGATAGTGGTAGGGTTCATAAATCACTAGTGATCAATAATTTTCATAACAATCAGTTTGTTGTTACTTTATTATTGTGTTAATCAAACGTGTATGGTGTATGCCTCCCCTTATCCTATCCTCCTATCCTCCTATGACTAAACTTAATCAAGCAATTGGTGTAATTAAGATTATCGGAGACCAAAGTGTTTTTAAGTTAAGTTTTAATATAAGTTAGGAGGTGCGGAGTGCACACTTCTATAAACTAATAAACTTGATTTCGGATACGATGAATGGCAAAGGTTTTTGACAGAAAATTCGTCACTAGGACGTTGCAACTATTTAATAGATGTGATTGTTATAAATAGTGAGAGAAAAATTATACCTATATACTAATAGCCGTGGTTTCCTGTTCCCTTTTAAGCCAAACGACGTCGTTTTTATCTATAGTGATTTTGTGAGGGCAGCTACAGGAGAATGTAGCAGGTGTACAAAACTTCTCTCCTCTCTCTCACAGATTCTAGATCCGTCCATTTTCCACAAACCACAAACACACTCAATCCATGGGTGAATCTACCGCAAATCAAAAGAATTTTTTTTTGATACAATCATCGAGTAACCCTAAATCAATTTATGAATTTCCAGAGAAAGAAATACCACCATCCAATTTTTTTGTAGCTATAATTGGAAAGGTAATAATCTTTAGTATATTTTTAGAATTCGTATTCAAGTTTTTTATTTTTATCTGTTTTTTAGGAAGCCGTTGTGATATGATGATGTATAGGTGCAGAAAAAGTGGAAAGAGTTGGTGTTCATAATTTTGAGAATAAGCTTGGTCAAGGGATTTTTGGACCTGATTTTAAGGTTAGATTGTAAGATTATTTTTTATGATTTCACTTCTATAATTTCAATTAAAGATTGTAATGTTGGTTTGAGCAATTTTGGATTTAATAAAATTTTGCAGGTGCCTATATTTTGGGATAGGATCATCAACAACAACGATTACACAAGGTGTGTTGTTTATTAATAATGTTTAGGATAAATTGGGAATTGGGGTTGTGTCTGATTGGTGTGGAAAAGGTAAGTGGAAGTGTGCCTACCATGTGTTTGATGAAAGTTTTGACACAAGTTAAAGTATTTGATGAAATTCCTGAACTTATTTTTTTATAGTTGAATGTAGTAAAAAATGTATGATAAAATTGTATATGAAGGACGTCGACGTCTTGAGCTGTGTCGGCTTATTTTGTAGTAAAATGTATGATAGAATTGGAGATGGTTAATGCTATGAAAAAAGAAAAGGTGCTTTAAAAAAAGATGTCATCCTGATGTATAACATTGTTGGTTTTGGTTTTTGTCTTGAGATTGAGTTGTTTTACTATCAATCTGTAGTAATTATTACAATGCAAATGTTAAAGTAACTAAACAAACTGAAAGTCATTTTTGAGTTGTGTCATCCAGTTTTTAAGTGCGAATTAAGGTTTGGATAGTATGGATTAGATGTTTTGTTATTGGTTGTTTGGATTACCTTAATTTCCCGACTACTGAGCTTATTTGATTTTGGGATATAAGCTCATAACCAAAAAAAAAGTTAGCTAATAAGCTTTTTCAAATTCAGATAAGCCCTTAAGCCAAAAAAATAATCTATTCTATGAGAAGATGACACATTTATTCTATCATACTTATATATGTTTATCAGTCACATACTTATACACCAGAATCGTTAACTTTCATGCAGTAGCCGTTCTAAAATGGGTAAGTTTTGGGGTCTGTAATGGATGTTGGAGTGCGTTGATGATATGGGGCCTGAAGTGGACGCGTTTGGCTGCTGGAATGGGTGGGTTTAGGTGATAAAATGGGACTGAAATCATTGTATTTCGTTCCTGAAGTGGGGGCTAAATTGGGTAACTTCTGTGCCTGTAATATTGTCTTTGCGTATGGTTTTTGAAAAGCGATTTTAAATAAAAGCATACTTTTTAGCCCTTTAAAAACATTTTTCAAGAGAGTGTTTGGATAAGCAAAAATAAGCACCTAAATAAGTTAGCTAAAAACTATGTGTTTAGGAAAACTTAAATAAATTAATCCAATCAATTTATCTTACAATGTGTTTTGACACCAAATAAGTTGTTTTTATGAATAAGCATTATCTCTTTAAATATAAAGAGGAAGGTACCGCTATTGCATCTGATGTTTTTTTTTATTTATTTAACGTAGTATGAGGGGAGGAAGAGATTTATTCCATTTGTTGCCTGATGCATTCAAAGGTATGAAGCAGATTGGTGTTATTGGATGGGGTTCTCAGGTTTGTTACTTTTCATTAATTAGATTTGTTATTTTTTATTTCGATTTGTAGCAAGTTGCTTAAAATAATAGATCAAAAGTTGAATATTCTCCTCTGTTCATAGTAAGGTTGAAGATTGTGTCAGGTGTGGAAAGGGTCAATGTTGTAGAACTGATGTGTATAATAAGTTGGAAGGTTGATTATTTTGCTAGATACATGTTTTATATTAATGAGCTTTATATGGGTACTTTGCGCACAGTCCCGGTCAAGCTCAAAATCTAAGAGATACTCTTTTAGATAACAGATATAAGTAGTAAATTAATGATTGAATTGATGCACACTAAACTTGGACTAGACAATTTTATGGTAGCACTTATTGTTTGAATGGCTATCCGTTGATTCATCACAAGAATGGACATTTAGTATCTTGAATATTAAATGTAAATGTGAATTTACTTGATGGAATATTTTTTAATATAAATGGCATAAGTTGCTGATCGTTTTTGTTGCAGGTCGTTGTTCTATGTGTGGCATTCTTCCGATCCTTGAATATTTTAATCACCTCTAGCCAATGGATAGATATTCAAACTCAGCTTGGGGTTATGAAGCATTCTAAAATGTCTCGATTCAACAACATACACAAGCATTCACACATTCTTGCTACTGAAATTCATCTGGCATCAAGTCCATCTTCGGCTAATGTAAGCTTTTCATAACCTCTCTCAACCATAAACACCAGTAATCACTTGCAGAACACTAGCACACTAGCACACGAGAAAAAACAACTTGGAGTACTTTAGCGTAATTGGTAAGGAATGTTTAAACTATTTTCTTGAGGTGATGTTTTTGAACCATTTACAACTGAATTGGTCGCCTGGGCCTATAAACGGGGTCAAAAAAAATTGCCTAATAAGGTAGCATATCAAATGGGTTAAAACTCACCCAAAATGTGTTTTGGAATAAAGATGTTGCTGCTCAAGCCATTTAAAATTACCTATTTTACCCGTTACTCGATAAGCCTTTTTTTTGCCACATCTACTGAAATATTTTGGATGACTGTTGTTGGTTCTTTTTGTTTTTGCTGTCTGTAATTCTATTCGTCATCGCGGTTACCTGTCTTCAATTCACTTTACGTTAACTCAACCCCTTTTTGGTATTCTAGACACCGTGCAACTACACACAGGCAAAATTAAACCAAATAAGTTTTGAGAATATCTCTCTATATAAAACATTGGAAGTAAGATGTCTCAAGTGTTTTGTGCTTTATTACGCCTCTTGATCCACATTCCCTCTAAAAGGAATTCATGTTACAAATTTCAGGTATTTCCCTAACAGTTTTCTTTTCGCTACAAGCTATATGGACTAAGTAATCACTATGGTGGAATGGTTGGTGGTCACTACAGTGCTTTTGTGCAAGTAAGTTCGCCTTTGAGTTACGTATTTGCTTATTAGATATCTTAAGCAGGAAACAAATAAGTTTATTGACCATGACCCATTTTTTTGTTTTCATATGCTTCTATACATTGACCCAATTCATTGTTTCGATATGCTTATAAGCTTAGACTTTAGAGCTTATTAAAAGGGGTTTAGATTAGTAGAAAATAAACTTAGGCCTTCATTTTAAACATCTCTTACCACACATAAACTTTATAGTAGTACAAATATTGAAGGCCCGATTTTATTTCCAGTTGGCACAGTTCCGTTCTAACAAAGACCGATTATACCCTGCTAATAGACCAAAATCAAGGGAGGCATTTCGGTTCACTTTCGGTTCACAGTATTTCAAAATATCGTGGTTTAGTTCTGGATTGCTCGGGTCGGCTCGGCCTTCGACTTAAGCTCAATCCTACTTTTGTGTGTCAATTTATCAGGAGTTATTACTTTGTTTAATCACTTAAATGCATTTGTCATAGACTCTATTTAAGCCACTATTTTGCAAATTAACTCTAACGAAATATAAGTGAAATGCTTATCATAGTTATCTATATTGCATGTTCCAAATCCACCTGTTTACCGATTACTTTTAGATTAGTGTAAACCCTCCATGCATTGTAAAATGTTGATTAGAAGTGAGTTTGTTATGAGTGGGTTTGGGAATTTGGTTTAATTGTTGCAATACTATAAGCTAGAGATGATAAAGTTGCAATTGATTTTGGCACATGGAAATCGATTATTGGAATACATTAAGGCTCACTGCTAACTGTTCATGTTAGTTACTTCGCAACATATCTATTTTGTCTAGGATTATTGGTAGCAAATACAATATCTATTTAGCATGGAACAAGATGTTTGGACTGGCTAACATGTCCAAATAGGTTCGCGTGGTGTTTGACTTGCGGATTTTTTTTCAATCTTATTAGAAAAGTTGTTGAATTGATATATTAACAGAAATCTTCCACCAATTCACCAGCTGCAATGAATGATCTGATGTAGTTACCAATTTAGTTAATGGAAGTTGTAGTTGCAAGCTATATCTTTATGTTTTACGTAATAATGGTGTATGGTAGATTAGCTCTAGCTTTAGAACAAAAATTGAATGCTTCCATAGTAGCATTTTAAATATGAAAGCTTTAAGGTACTACATCTAAAGAAGTATTATTCTTTAAAAGCATAATCTAGAGCGGTTTTTATACAGTAATGGTAAAATATATTTTGAATTTTACATGTGTATGAGAATTAGTTGTATAAAAACACCCCGCGGCAACGCGCGAGTTTAAAACCTCGTTGTCACTATTAAGTGTCACTATATTTTATATGGAAAGTGGTTACTTTCCAACAAAGGGTATTCATGAAGGATTGTGACTATTAATAAAAAGTCACATTTTCTATTATATATAGATACCATTTTGATCTTTCATTATAAAATGAACAATAATAAAAAAAACAAACAATATTATCCATGTTTTTGCTCTCATTCTTGTGTTTAGAATTTGAGTGTGTTCTTGTATTATCTCACATACGAATTTCGTGTAATCTAAGGTACCAAATAAGGTCAAAATATTGTATTCGAAAAATGGACTATACACGATTCAAGAATTATCCAAGCAATATTTGATTATCAAAACCCTAATACCGATACGTAATGGGACCGAATGGTCCGGTCCTCTTTGCCAAAACACACGTGTCCCCCTCTACGGAGACCGAATGAGACGCCCCACTCCCCCCCCCCCCCCCACCGGGCCCCAAATGCATTTTTTGATCTGTTAGTGGACCGAATGAATGAAATGGTTTGTGTGTGTGAGTAGATCGAAGAAAAGAATGGTTTGTGTGTGTGAGTTGTTTTTTAATATATTTGTGTAACGTATGTTTTTTTGTTGTGACTACGGTCCTCTTACTATGAGTGTTTGTTCTATATTTAATTTAGAAGAGAAAAACCTGAGTTAACACTTATATGACGAGATTGTGGCCTTATTACTACCACTCTAATATATAGGATCATCTCTTTTTACTCCATCCTTTTTAACAAACACATAACATACTTGCTTTTATTTCCACCAATTCAAAAACACCACCTTTCTCTCAATAATTATTCTACATGCATTTTCTGCGGGAAGTGATATGTACACCATCAAAAGTGATGTGCACAAGTTATGCATATGTGATGTTGTACTATGTACATCACCAACGTATTTTTTTTATGATCATCACTTTTGATGGTGTACATATCACCTCTCATTTTTTAACCTCTTGCCTCCACGCACATACCAACCTGGTAGCTTCCCCAAAACAGAATAAAATACAAAGTATATACTTTTTAGTTTTATTATCAAACACAAAATATTACTGTATAAAACAAAAATAACAAAAAATCAACCACAAAATTTAAATTTCACAGCAACAACCAAAACAAAAAATTTGTGAGAAGAAATCTCCATGCAAGAAAGCTTGGACTTAAAAACAAATGGGCATTACAAAGAAGGCTATGGATGTATTAGAAGATGCAAAACAAAAATAAAGTAAAATCAACAAAACGTTGGCCCACAAATTTTGGCCGCTGGAGGTTAATTTACCGTAGTGGCGACATGCCATGGTGGTGGAATGAGTTATGAGATGGTGACGGTGAAGATGGTGCACAACATGTTATGATGTTGTAGGATTTTGCATTATAAGATGAGGTGGTGACCATCACATATTCATATTTTGTTGATGAGTTATGCATGTTTTTATTTTTGAGTGAAAGAGCCAAAAGGAGAGTAAATAAGTACAATGTCTCTTTAGTTGGATAATATGCAAGTGCAAGTGTGCAACGGTGCAAGTGATATATGTGGTTTTAGGTTGCATGGACAATATATTTTTGTTGAATTATAACTCAGGCTGGAATCAGGGGCGGAACTATGAGCCAAGTTTAGGGGTAGTGAAATACGAAAATTTGTTTAGGGGTAGCGAAAATTTGTTTCAGGGGTCGCGAAATCGCCAAAAAATGGCCAAAAATCGCCAAAAATTCCACTACCGGGTAAAAGTTCAGGGGTAACGACCGCTACCCCTGAACTACATGTACATCCGCCCCTGGCTGGAACTATAAATTGAGGGACTAACTTTGCCTTGTTTGATTTTCGATTATAAGCTGTCTATTATGTCTTGGCTGGTTTTGACTGAAGTTATGAAATTAAGGGACTAATGTTGACATGGATGGAAAGATGGAAAGGCTGCTATATAAGCCCGCATAAAAGCTAGGGTTTCTCATTATTCCACCATTGATAACACATAGTTTTCTCTCTTGTGATTCAATCAAAAGCTGTTATTGTAATCTTTTGATCATGTTAATAGTTAGTCATTGTGAGTTGAGTGATTGTATATGAACTATTGGCAATATAGTCAATAGGCTTGCACCTGAGTAGGAGTGGCAAGCTTGTGTGATTCTGGTTGATCCTTTTATGTTCTGATTGAGATCAATATATGTCTGATCTTGTACTTGGCTTTTGGTTGATAATGAGATTGACTTGAATTGAGATTCAAGTTTTGGTTCGGGACTATTCATTGTAAGCGTTTCACATATTGTTTATCAAGAACAAAGCCAATGGGTTCGAGCCCGAACGGGCACGGGTTATACGAAATTCTTAATATCTGTAAATTTATTGTCAAAAAGAACATAATAAACTAAAATACATGATTAACCGAAAAATTTTATTTCAGGTTACCCGCCGCCGCAACGCGCGGGTACCCTGCTAGTTATAAATGGAAAGGTATATTCATTATCATTTAATTAGTTGTTCTACTTGCTCATGTTAGTTTTTAACCATGTGTCTGTAGGTGACAAATGTGGTTCGGATTTGTTAATGCAATTAAATGAGATGCAAACGATGGTGAATAATAACATCTATAAATTTATTTTTGTTAATATCAAAGTATTAATTTTAAAATTTTCTTTAATAATAGGTTAACTACTTATAAAGAGCAAATAAAAACTTTTAATCCCATAATTTTCTTAATTTTGTTCTATACTAATTACACCCTTCTAAATTACCCATCTTAATTCCCATACTTTAAAATGAAAAATGAAAAACGCACACATTCACTTTAAAATGAAAACTTAAATGGAGCTTAGCACACACGCACACACACATTTATCAACTCTATTCATTTAAAAATTAGATAGCACAAAATGGAAACTTAAATATAAACTTTACAATACACATTTGAATATTTGGTTTGTGAATTGGTTTTTCTCTCCCGAAGGATTATAAGCGGCAACATCCAAAAGGCTAGTACCTGCCTTACCGTGATCAATACCAGCCGCTAATTCATCCTGCATCCCCTTCACAATAGCACAACTTAAAGCTCCCCCCATATAGTCGCAAGATATTCCGGAGAGTTTAAGCATTTAGTAATAACAAGCTTCATGCCGCGTGTCAATAGCCACTGTCGGCTAGCTGTAACAGTGAGCAGATGAGGATAAAATTTCTCATCAAGGTGCAGGGCTATTTCCGTAAGATAAATATCTAGCTTGGCCACTTTGCCGACAACTTCATCTATCTGAGAATCCTGAATCTTCTCAAACTCATCCCTCAAACCCTTCAACGTAGTCTCTAGCATATGTACCTACGACAAAGAGAGACATACAATAGATAAGTATAAAAAAATAATTAAAAAAAAAAAAAAAAAAAAAAAAAAAAAAAAAAAAAAGAGAAGAGAAAAGAAGAGAAGAGAAGAGAAAAAGAACGCGATGTATGTCAAAATTAGAAGATGCATACCTGACCCGCAAGAGTATCATTATGAGACTTCATAGTTGCGACCACATTGTTATATGAAGGCTCTAGATTCCATTAAGAACCGGAATGATCATTTTTTCTGTGGTCGCAACTATGAAGTCTCATAATGATACTCTTGCTGGTCAAGTATGCATCTTCTAATTTTGACATACTTGACGTTCGTTTTTTCTACTTTTTTTTAATACTTATCTGTTGTATGTCTCTCTTTGTCGTAGGTGTGTATGCTGGAGACTACGTTGGAGGGTTTGAGGGATGAGTTCGAGAAGATTCAGGATGCTCAGATGGATGAAGCTGTCGGCAACTGCACAAATGAAAGTAAACCGTTAGCCTTACCGTGGGGATGAACCCCACGATTAAGCTCCGGCGTAAGAGTAAGTAATCATGCTTGTCAGAGAATATGTGTGTATTGGTATGTGTGAGAAATTCATACCTCGCAATTGTGTTGAAAGGTTGCCTTTTATAGGCGAGTCGGGTACTAGGGTTTCCTAGTATTTCGCTTGTTGTTATTAGTGGCCTAAGTGGGATCCTTGTTGGTCAAAGGTCCGTAACTTAATCGTGGTTGCGGACACAGATCATCTTCCGCGGCCATTGGTTGGTCCGCTAGAGTACTGCGGAAGTATTATTCAGATGATCTGTGTGCGTCTTCGTGCATCCGGACCGCGTCTTACTCATTGTTGGGGTTGGTGGCGTCCGGTGCAAAATCATATAATGTATTACAATGTTGTAGTGATTGTGAAGAATCAACATATCTGCATATGCATGAGTATCTATTGTTTGGTATTGGTTTATTTGTTCATATTTTGATCTCTTTGAACTATTCATGTTGGTGATTGTGAAGAAAGATCTACTTTAAGTAGGTAATGATCTATAGTAGGATTGTTGCTAAATTACTATGGTTCCCTATGAATACAGATGGTATATAGTTTGAAAGAGCTACTTTAAGTTGGTTTATTAGTTAAAAGATGATGTGTGAATTAGTCTGAGGCAACTGGCCACACATCCACCATGATAATATCACGTTTGGCAATGCATCTTTGCTATGTCTAGACCAACTAATTTTAGCTTATTTGGAAGATCGAGATTAAGCTGTTTCAAAAGGTTCCAAGAAGGTTTCTTCATCAATGAGCCAACATGCTAAAATATAAGCAACATTTCTTTGGCTTATTGTGTTTTGAAACTGAAATAAGTTAATGAACTCCATACATCAGCTAAGCTAAAGACCCTAAAATACATAATACGAGTATTGTTTAACATCCTTTGATTCACAGTTGTTTAGTAGACATCGTTGTTTCAATCAATCCAGTTTATGAAGTGCTTCACAAACAAGGATTACAAGTTACTCAAGAAGCGAAGGATCCTGAGATCAATCACTCTATTAAGTTTCGGTACATATCAATATGGACCAACATAAAAACTAAAGTCTAAACCAATACAATCAATATATTATGAGCTCAGAAATTCGACATAGGAAAGTGTAGTGGATAAGAGATAATTTCACGTAGAAATTTGTTTTACATCACATAACTACATAGACAAGCGGGAAAACGGATCAAGCTTTACTTGTTCGGGTGAGAGAATGCAAGTCTTTGACTCAGATGTACTGTGACCCAACCAGGGTATCCTTGTGAGCATTTTTTAACCCTTGATGTAGCCACCCATAAGATATTTTACTTATAGTGGTTTGAGCCTAATACATTATATGAGGAAATCAAGATGCCCGACTACTGTTTCACTTGGGTGGTGGTTTTATGGTATGTACCCACAATACGTAATACAAGAATAATTCATCATATTGTAACTATCGTTTCATTTCGGCTGGAGCAATTGGTGTTATCACGACTCCATGATTCTGCCTAGCCATATTTCCATTCCATCCTGAATACGACGAAAAAAACTAAAATTTAGATTCTTATATGCCAAATGGATGTGTAACGCTTGTTGACATTAAATTTTTTTATCTAAAAGCAAAAACTTTTACCACCATACATATCAAATCCACGATTCCTAAGCTCACGATACTCTTGGCATAAGGCACATGGTTCACAACACCAATGGATAATGCAATCATGGCAGGGTTCACCGGGCAACATGTATTGATGCCTCATTTTAGACCAATACACCAAAGAATATATCCATTGAAATCAGGTGATATAAGCAAGTATTGCGTAAATAGCCCCGTGTAATGCACATGTTGTTGATACACATAAAAAACGTTACAAAATTTGTTCATCGCTCTTGTTTCTCCAACCATGGTGTGTTATCTTGTACGTTTACAAGAAATACGATTTACTTATGTACTATAGATATTATGTATTTTGTCATGTTAATCACTCTAAAATGTTACGTCAACTCGATGCGTTAACACTTACAAGTATTTCCCTTGTCTAAAATCTCAGCAATTTGTCCGAAAGTAACGCATGGACACCACCAAGTAAAGCAACCTATAGTTGTTTTTTTTTTATCAGAATACAAAACACTGATACGATATCTTGTATTATAATATGTTAGTACGAAATTATATTTGTAGTCGATAAAGCTAAGTTACAAGCTAACAATTGGAGAAATCATCACCGCAATCACAAAGGCCGGTGGACCATTGGCCTGAAGGGACCATAGGTTGTGTCGGAACGCCAGTTAGATATTATATTGTTCCTTCTGTTCATGACCATAAGGTTGTGGTGGCGATGGTGCCGGTAGCTCGATGGAAGAAACCATGATCATAAAAATTATGGATTACTTAGTTTGAATTAGTGGTAATGAAGGATTGGGGATTAACATTTATAGGCATCGAGTTCTTGTTGATATCTTGGTATTGGTAAAGTCAAAACTCAAAATGAGGAATAATTATCCCATGATAATGAAATTATACCGTTGATAAAGTCAAACTTGAATCGCTTACGAGTATGAAAAACTATGCTACGTTGGCACTTGGCAACAGAGAAAATATAAACATATATTTCTAATTAATTTTATTGAGATGACACAATACAAGTCTTACAAGTGAAAACAAATAAACCCGATATTTCAAACCTATACACTCCCATGATGACAAATTTCTTCGACTGATATTAATCTAACGTTTCATTTCTCCAGGACCAACGGGTGGCATCACGACACCTTGACTCAGTGCCGCAATATTTCCTTGCCATCCTGAAAATAATTCAAAACGAACAAAAACTCAAGTTAGATAACAACATATATAGGTTATAACTTATATCCTAACGTATTGAAAAAGTTTAATTACCAAGTGAAGGTTCCGGTCCACGATACTTAAGCTCACGATACTCTTGGCAAAGAGCACACTGTTGGGTAATCTTGATAGGTTAAGTCCATGGAGCGGGTCAGCGGGTTTTACTAATGTATTGGGTCATGCATTAACCACATGTATACGTGAAATCAGGATTGCATGGGGAAAAGACCAAGTCTCTAGGAAATAAATAGCTACTTGGTTATCCCACGTTTTAGTTAATTAGTTTACTACTGCAGGCTTATAAATAGGGTAGGTTTACTTTTGTTTTGTAAGTGTAACCAGTTTCTTCCATTTAAGATATAAAACCATTGAAAACCCAATAACCTAGCATATCAATTTCACATAGCTGTTTGGATTGGTGTTTGTGGGTGTGAGTTCAAGGTTGGGAAGGGACTGATTTCCTTCATTTGGCATCAGAGCCGCGTTCAATTAAAGGGCGGGTTTGAGAGTCGACTTTTTGAAGGTGAGGAGCCTTCGGGTGCGAGGCTGCCATTGCAGCAGAAGCATGAACAGCAGGGGCTGTTGTCAGGACTGTTTTACAGCAGAAGACGGAGACCAATAAGGTGTTTCGGGCGATCGTTGTCGTGGGAGAGACGGGGAGTACCGTTCAAGACGACGGGGTTGACCGGTGATAAACATAGGCGGTCCGTAGCTGTTAGTCGTGATCAAAGGGGCTGTGATGTTATGATCACAGGTTCGTGGAAGGGGTTTAAGCAACCTTGATCAGTTGTTTCGTGATAAGAGTCTAACCGATGGAGGTGCGTGAAAAACGAACGTGAAGGATCCGTCAAAGCAGGTGGCTTTGGATTTTGTTCGTTTAGCAAGTTAAAGAAAACGGTAAAAGCGGTAGCTCGTTTTCTTGGTCGGTGGAATAGGGCTCTTGGAACGGGTTTGATCGGAAAAGGGTTGAAGCTGTCGTAAAGTGAAGACATAGAAGGCGATAAGTTGTAGGTCACCGGAAAATGGAGAGATTAACCGGTTCGCGGGATAAACGGACGTGAAGAGTCGTGAAAAGCAGGGAGCTTTGATTCGGTTCGTTTGGCGGGTGAAAGAAAACGGTAGAAGCGGGTGGCTTTGTTTTCTTGATCGGTGTAATGCTCTCGTGTCACAGAAGTGTTATGAGCAAACGGGTTCTGTGTGGTGACAAAAAATAGTCGGGTGGTTGGAGACTTTGGACGAGACCGAGGTAGGTCGTGAGTCCGGGAAAAGTCAGGAACAATGGAGAATCAACACGTTGTGAACATTATGGCGGTGGAAGTTCAAATCGTGTGGCTTTGGATGTGGTCGAGGAAGAGGCCGTGGATCCGGGAGAAGTCAAGATGGTAATGAACGTGTCCAACGGGATGCCATGTTACATGTTACAAGTGTTGTGAAAAATCAAAAGGGTTGAGCTATAGAAGACTTTGGATGTGACCATGGTGGAGGTCGGGTGTCCGGGAAAGGTCTTGAACGAGAATGAGAACCGTGGTAGAGGCTTGGGTCGAGATCATCAAGATTACGGGGGTGAATGTTGGGTAATCTTGATAGGTTAAGTCCATGGAGCGGGTCAGCGGGTTTTACTAATGTATTGGGTCATGCATTAACCACATGTATACGTGAAATCAGGATTGCATGGGGAAAAGACCAAGTCTCTAGGAAATAAATAGCTAGTTGGTTATCCCACGTTTTAGTTAATTACTCGTAGTTTACTACTGCAGGCTTATAAATAGGGTAGGTTTACTTTTGTTTTGTAAGTGTAACCAGTTTCTTCCATTTAAGATATAAAACCATTGAAAACCCAATAACCTAGCATATCAATTTCACATAGCTGTTTGGATTGGTGTTTGTGGTGTGAGTTCAAGGTTGGGAAGGGACTGATTTCCTTCACACACCACTCACAACAACAATGGACAAGGCAATCGTTACATGGCTTCTCGGTTAACATGTATTGTTGCCTCAATTTAGAACGATACATAAAAGAATATATGCATTCACAGCCGGTGAATAGACAAAGTATTGAATAAAGGGCTCCGTGTACACCACAAGCTGCATTATACACCAAAGTAGCTAGTTATTCATCTAGCTAAATCTAATGTCAACTTTCAAATTTATAATAACACTCGATCTACCTTGAGTGTTTGACCTAAATACGATAGTTAATACAATCAATCGCTAGAAAATAAATACTTACAAGTTGTTCCCTTGTCCACAACTTCTGCAATTTGTCCGAAAGTAATGCATGGGCACCAACAAGTCATGCAACCTATTATTCGCAAAAAAATACACAAACTTGATTAGAACAATCTTTTATAACAAGTTTTAACTGATTCATACACGATGCCAACTACAAAAATCATAAATATAATTCTGAAACTTACAACTAGACATATCTTTAGTGCAATCACATAGACCGGTAGACCATTCACCGGGGGTGGTCATGTGATGAGCTGGGACTCCGGTGGCATATTGTGGTGGTTGCGCGGTGGAAGAATGCATGATTGAAAATTAGTTGAGTTATTGGTTTGAACTTTGAAATGGTTGTGAAGGTTGTGAGATACCTATTTATATGTGTTGGAAGAAATTCAACAAACCGGTGTTCTAGAGCGGAACCACGACACAAGAACTCCAACAAGGATGTCGACAGTGGATTTAATAACCTGTATGATTGACTAGATATTCACACACATGCACACGTTATACCTCGAACACCCCTTTATTAAAACCTAATAAAGTTTACAATTCGAGTCAAGAAGAATAAGAATACTAGCAGCCCCCCTCACCTCTATTTATAGAGATGAGGGGGTAGGAAACCATGTAAGAGTCAGTTTAGAAACTCCCTAAGATCCTAGCCGATATCCTCATGAATCCTTGCCTTGCAAGGCAAGCTAAACACTTGCTAGTTTTAGTCTAATCCTAATCTACATTACAACGTACACTTAAGTCCCTATAGTGTTTAAGTTTGCTCCTAATATCCAACAATTTCCACCTTAGGAGTAACACTTAAACATAATCGATACTCAGCACCTTTTCCTCGTACTGGAACCTCGGATTGGGGACCACCTTGTCGACCAGGCATTGTACTTTAGTAATTTTCCAAGATTAGCTTTGGTAGACTCCTTCACTTTCTTCTTTTCAGCAACATTACCCTATGCACCCTCTTGACCAGGTACTCCAGTTACCGTAATGTCTGCCCCAACCTTTATACCAAGGTGTACCTTTTCCTGCTCATTTACCAAGCAGCCAGTGTTTGTCTTTTCTTCAAGTTGTTTAAACTCCAACTTTCTTTGAGCCACTGCAGCATCATCGTTACTAACCTGAACATCCTCAGCTTCACGATTCCCTTGAGCTCCCTGCAGTTCCACCTCAAACCAAACACGTTCATCAACATGTACTCCATGGACTCCTGTTTTAACACCAGGACCAAGTTGTTTGAACCCAACTTGTTTATGACCAAGTTGTTTGAGACCAACTTGTTTATGACCAAGTTGTTTGAATCCAACTTGTTTTGAACCTCCATGCTTTTGTACACCAAAAGTCGTCACTTTTGCTTCAAGAGTATACACACAGTTCTCTTTCCTGATCCCAGTCATCATAACCCGACAACCTTTGATCACCTTGACTCTACCCATCTGCATCTTCACAGTATAACCCTCTTTTTCAAGAGTACCCAATGAAATCAAGCTTTTTCTTAACCCTGGAACATACCTGACATCTTCCAGTATAAAGCTTGAACCATCATGCAACTGTATCTTCACTTTTCCTGTCCCTCTGATAGTGCATGTCCTGTTATCACCTAACTGAACCGAACCACCATCAATATCCTTGAAGTCATACAAGAAATCCCTCCTAGGTGTCATATGATAAGACCCACCTGAATCCATTACCAATTCAGTCATCTCATCATTCCCGACTACCACCAAGGCTTCTCCAAAGTAGGCGTTACCCTCGTCATCAGAAGAATCAAAATCCTGATCATGCTTACCCTTCCTAACGAACCCACTTGACTTCTTCTTTGGACAGTCTCTCTTCAGATGACCCTCTGAATGACATATGAAGCACTTGAGTTTACCAGTTCCACACCTTGACTTAAACCGCGAACTTCCACCAGAATGAGCTTTCCTTGAATGATCTGACCCTCCCCTTACGTATAACCCATCACCAGTTTCTTCCTTTGTGTCTTCAGTTCTTTTCTTCAACTCTCTTGAATTCAGAGTCGCCAGAACATCATCCATTGTCAAGGATTCCCTCCCATACAACAATGTCTCCACAAAGTTTTTGTAAGACGATGGCAACGACGTAAGTAACATAAGTGCCTGATCCTCATCCTCAATCTCGATATCAATATTCGCCAAATCAAGTATCAACTTATTAAACTCGTCTATATGATCACCCAGTTTCGTACCTGGACTCATATAGTACGTGTACAGCTTCTTTTTCAGATACAGTCTGTTTGCTAAAGACTTAGTCATATACAGACTAGTCAACTTCGCCCAAATTCCTGCAGCAGATGTTTCCTTGGTAACTTCCCGTAAAACCCGGTCTCCCAAGCATAGAATCAAGGTACTGTATGCCTTCTTCATCAAAGCAGCCTTTTCTCCTGCTTCCACGTCCGCGGGTAATGTCTCTAATGCAGCATCACATCCCAGCTGTACCATTAAAGCACGCATCTTTATTTGCCATAACCCGAAGTCATTCTTCCCATCGAATTTCTCGATGTCAAACCTAGTTATAGAACTAGCCATTCTTCTTATACCTTGCTAAAAACCTTGTCAAGTTGTTTATTAACCAACTTTACCGACAAGCCTCACAAGCCGTGTGCAATATTCTCCCTTGTTGCTATAAACCCTTCTTGCAAATCGAGTTAATTAGAATAACCCTAAACCCTCGATTTCGAACAAGCAAACCCCGATCGTAAGCTTGAACCCCAAGCAAACCACGATCGAAACTTGTACTACAAGAAACCCGCAACAAGAAACGTGATACAATATGTAGAATATTATAGTAAATATTCTGTCACTTTTGTTTTAGTAACAAAACACAATGACGCCACGTTCTTCTTCTTCGTTGAAACTTTTCGTCAACCTGCAACTCCAAAAAAAAAAACTGATTCGAAATAACTTGAAACCCTTTTTTTTTATTAATCCACAAATCCTCGAAGCTAAAAAACCTGTAAGTCGACACCTTTGAAAAGCTCTACACCGAAACCTTCCAAGAAACCTTGTGCCCTAAAATATCGATCAACCTAAAAACCCTAAGATGACCGAACGATCCCTTACAAAACCTTGCTTCGAAAAGGACACTTCCTTGTTGCCCAAGATTCTTGATCGCAAACCTAGCACCATCGAACCCGCGAAACCGAGCTCTGATACCACTTGTTGGAAGAAATTCAACAAACCGGTGTTCTAGAGTGGAACCACGACACAAGAACTCCAACAAGGATGTCGACAGTGGATTTAATAACCTATATGATTGACTAGATATTCACACACATGCACACGTTATACCTCGAACACCCCTTTATTAAAACCTAATAAAGTTTACAATTCGAGTCAAGAAGAATAAGAATACTAGCAGCCCCCCTCACCTCTATTTATAGAGATGAGGGGGTAGGAAACCATGTAAGAGTCGGTTTAGAAACTCCCTAAGATCCTAGCCGACCTCCTCATGAATTCTTGCCTTGCAAGGCAAGCTAAACACTTGCTAGTTTTAGTCTAATCCTAATCTACATTACAACGTACATTTAAGTCCCTAAAATGTTTAAGTTTGCTCCTAATATCCAACAATATGCACAAGGTTGATGATGTTTTGATAGAACAGTCAAACAAAGTTGTACTACATATATTGTTTCCTTGCAACATCTTTGGACTTTCCTCAATATAATATTGATACCAAGTTGGCATGTAGCAAAGATATTTCTATGTAAGTCGATTTTATATGACGAAAGTGTCTTGTCCAATTGTTGAATAACACATAATAATGAAACGTGTACTATGACATTTAAAGATTTCGAAATCATATCCAATATTGTTTTCATCAATATAATAATCTATTAGTGGTTATTATTTGAAAGTTGTACTTTACGTTGGAAATTTAATTCAATTGGGGTTTCATGTCAAACCCGATAATAGGTTTAGAGATGGAGTGCATTTTCAGTAAGTCATTGAACCACCCTAAATTTGATAGTGATAAAATAGAATTCATTTAGTTGAACGGATCAATCAGGCTGATGAGTTCAGCTTCATACTCTTCACTAAGTCCACGTAAAAATATCTCATCAGGGAGTAGTTTCTTCAAGAGGATAATCTCTTCAGTGAGTTAACTCCTCAGAGTGCATACTCTAGGAGCTAGTCCATTCAGGGAGCTAGTCCGTCATTGAGTAAATGTGTTGGAATGAATTCAAACTAACTTGTAACGTCTTTGACTTACTAATGAGTAGTTATAACTGCAACTTAATGATCACTTTTAATTGGTCGTGTAACCACTAATCCCTATAATAAAGGAATATGATGATGTCATTAACGGGTCGATTAATTATCATAATTCCATTGGGCTTAGAGTTTTCCTGCAAATAGGAACATACGTCTGTATGGAAAACGGACAAAAAACAAAACACTTAGAAGCAAAAAATTTAGGTTTATGCCTAATTCAAGAACAAAGATTGGTCTTGTCCCAAAGAGATATTCGTAACACCCTAGCATTTTGGTCGAATAGTTTCTTTTGAAAAGTGACTACACGATTCTAAGTGATATCCATCTACATTGATTATCTTCACCCTATTGCGTAAGCTGATCCCACATAAAACCACCAACACTTTCAGGATTCTCTGCACTCATTGCAAAACAATAATGCCACTAATTTATCTAGATCTCAGTTTAGTTGAAAGTCCAAAACCAAAAACTGGGTTTTCTTTTCTCTTCTTTTACGCAATAACAAAACGGATTCTTGCTATTTGGTTTTCTAGGGTTTTATAAACTAAAACCAAACTGTGAAAGTTGTCAAACCATACTGAACGATCAACGTAGATATCAGAAAGCTCTAATAAACTTCTTGTCGATGGGGTGAGCGAATGATTGAATTCTATTAGCTAAATCTAGTGCGTAACTAAATCTAATTCTATTACTAAGATTCACGACCATCAAAGTTCTTGCAAATTACATGCACCAGACTCGTCTCAAAGCAATTTCTTGTACGACAAATTGTGTTGTTTACTAATCACTTTGGAACCAACATGAAGTAGCTTATTATATCAATGCAAAGAATAATTAAACGGAAGTAGCTTATGTTCGTTCTATCCTTGACTTAGTTTATTGGATGGAGAGAGTTCGTCTTACGAGTTTTCAGAGATTGATTCTTCAGGTTATCGTGTTGACAAAAAGTTGGTTGCTTTGGAAATTCAGGAACGCTTAGATCTTTGATGCCAAAAAACCGAGGAGAGATATGCTAATTGATTCTATAATTGATTTTTTTTTTTTTTTTTTTTGGTTTGCTAATAGAAATAGAAAACTCTGTCCCAATCAAACATCGTGGCTTCAAAACCCGCTTCTTTATATTTCCTTGTAATTGTCAATAGCTTTTTGCTATTTTTTTTTAATAAATTGCAGCCGTTATAAAAAGAATATGAAGTGAGAACTATGAAGCACATGGAATGAGTACCCCAAGTGATTTAAAACAACGTGTTGACCAAGTCATAGCACATCACTTTTTTTTTGGTAAATAAATGACACCAAAAAGGTAAACCGATTCGGCAACCATGCATGGTCACTTTTACATTCTATTTTTTTCGTTTCCATTTCAATTCTTTGTTATTCGATATCGGGGCTGGATTTGAGCATGTGCGGAGTGATCAACGGCAAATGGCCTCCAAATTTACAGGGGCTCCATGATTTTAGCCATGAGTGCTCATTTGTTTCGAACTTTAGCATGAAACTGTTAGGAGTGTGTTCTGAAACTAAAGTTATTTTGATTTATAAAAAATGTTAGAAGAAATGGGTTGATTCAAGTGGTTTCAGAACTTTGCTTTGCATGAACAGGGACATGGACATGTCATGTTGTGAGGAAGATGAATATCTTTGGCAATTTACATTTTACACCCTAGAGTTTTGTTGGAAAATTTTAGTGAAAAAATGAGTTTTCACTAACTTTAGACATAGATTACTATTAGTAAATATAGTTTTATGGTTAAAGTCTTATATGGTTACGTTCTCGGTTGTGAGAACTTCGTAACAAGACTTTATATGTCCAAAACGGAGTTAATGTGAATGAGATATCGAGTCTCAAGGTAGGGTATTTGGAATGAAGCTTAAGGGAAATAAAGGGTTCATGTTTATCCCACATTGGTGGGTGAACAAACTGTTATGAGCAATCAATGGATTTGTTGACCCAAAGTTTGACCCACTTTAATTCCTTTAAATTGCCAATTATTGAGAATCATAACAGCAATATGAAGTTTATGTTACGGGTTTATTTTTAAGCTCTGTAATAGTCCATTAAATGGGATTTAACAGGTTTAATGTGATTTGATTTACCTGTTATGTTTGTTTTTGCTGTATATATACAAGAATTCTCAATCATTCTAAAAAACCAACTACTTCACAGCTTCTATACATCCCAGCATACTCACAATAATTCAACGAAGTTTCAGGCAATTTGTCAATTCTGGCAGTATACCTGCTCCGGCCGTTGTACCCTGGGAAACAACCGTGGTATTGTACATGGAATTGTTTTAAGGGAATCGTGTTCAACACGAGACTATGTCACTTGTGCTTTATTCTCTGTTACATCTGTTCATCTGGTTACGTGTTCATCGACATTTTCTGGTTTGTATCTTAATTTTGTACTCATAGTTGGTTTCTGTTATTTATCTATTATTTATCTTCCTTATAAACGGTACCCTTTTCCTACAAGTTTATAGTGTTTTTACATTTATATTAAAGAGGTTAAAATTTGACATTTTTAACCTAAGTTTAAGAAAACTACCGTAATCATGATAAGAAATTATGTAACGCGGAAGAAGGTCTTCAAAAAGTGGTTCAACAATACTATTGTGACAAATTTATACCATTTGCCCTTCTTTTATTGTTTAGATTTACTTAAAACACATTTTTTTTTTTTGCTATTTTTATGTTCTCTTGTACATGTATAAATTTAGTTTGTTCAAAACGTATATTGTAATTTTGGCACAGGGCCCCAAAAAATCACGGGACAACCCTGTTTGATATCTTTACTAAAATTCATAAGTACAAGAGTCTGTATGTAGCATTAAAACCCATTATTATCGTGGACATTCAGGTTACGGTTTGTTTATATGAGGCATGCATCATTTGTTTATATGAAGTTACAAACAACGGTCACGAAGATAAATCTGTTAAATCGTATACATGTGAGTTAAAAACTCGTCTTTCGTAAGAAACCTGAACAGAGAAAATTCCATACATTTACCTATATATTACTACATAAAAGCGCAAAGAAATAAATATATAATAAAATCATTCACTATTAGTTTATTTGTATTCAAACAAACAAGCTGCCAATGCAATCAAGCAACTATACATGGTACGGGGACAAAATAGAATTACTCAAGGTTTAATGTCTATTATTTTTTCCTTTAAAACAATTGTAGAACATTTCAAACTTTTGCGCCTAACGTTTCATTTCAGCCGGAGCAAATGGTGGCATTGCAACTCCTTGATTCTGTCTAGCCATATTTCCATGCCATCCTGAATATGACGTATAAGAACTAAAATCAGATTCTTATATGATGAATGGACGTGTAGTATAGTTGTGCATATTAGCTTACTTATTAGAAGCAAGAGAGAAAATGTTACCAAGAGACATATCAAATCCACGATGCTTAAGTTCACGATACTCTTGGCATAAGGCACATGGTTCACAACAACAATGGAGAATGCAATCATTGCAGGGTTCGTCGGCCAACATGTATTGTTGTCTCATTTTAGACCGATACATACAAGAATGGCCGATGTTAACCACACCCTCCCCTAAAATTTACCCAAACCCTCCCTAAATGGGAGGGTGTACCTTTATGGTACAATTTTGAGTTTTTTGAATGACCATTGTGTTTATAAAAAGTATTTAAGAAAATGAGTACATCTAAAACTATTTAAGATAAAAAGCAATTTTTGAAAAACTCTTGCATAAATAGCATGCTGCACATGCATAATCCTAAAAGTTATTCAAGTAAATGAGCATCTGTAAAAAGAAATAAATGAACCAAAAAACTTTAAAATTGGCATCGTCCACCACAATTTCATTTTTTAAACTCAATTTACATAAATTAAAATTTAGAAAACAACAAATCAAGCACTTTAATTTAGGGAGGAAGATATTTTAAAAAAACAAGAACCATTAAACTTGTGCAAAACTGAGAATTCTTATTATTTGCAAAAAAATAAAATAAATAATAATAATAATAAAATAAAATAAAAAATAAATAAAAACAATCAAGCACTCTATGATTTGGATCACGAGATTGCTTCAAGTGATCTTAAACACACTGCTTCGTTTGAGTTGCTTCTTGATGATCTCCACTTGGTTATTTTAATGAATATTGTTATTCTTCAACAAAAATGGTGTTATAACTGTTTGAAAATTATCATTAAGCTGCTATATATATGTACGGTGGTTCGTAAAATTGTCCCACTTTGTTTAGATCTTTTATATCTACTATTCTATCCATTTGATTTGAGATAATCTGTCTTGACGTTTTTTATTTAAGTTTGTTGGTGCATGCATACGTTCATGTGTAAAGAAAAAGAAATGAGGATGTTGATTATATGAAGTGTAGTGTGCTTGTTAATAACAAGATCTGCCGATAAAGAAAACAAAAATGGAAGATCGGCTTTAAAAAACGGTTTTATGCAAGAGTTTTTCAAAAATTGCTTTTTATCTTAAATAGTTTTAGATGTACTCATTTTCTTAAATACTTTTTAAAAACACAATGGTCATTCAAAAAACTCGTACAATTTTTGTACTTTTTTTGTCTTGTAGTTTTTTTTTTTCTTATATTTTAAGTTTGTAATGTTTAGGTATTGTATTGTAATGTTTTTTGTTGTATTTATTTTTTTGTAATGTTAATAACTGCCTATATTACGTTATAAAAAAATATAACGTTATAAAAAAAATATGACTTGGACTCATTTGCATTTAAAAACTAATGTTTGTAATGTTTTGTGTTGTGTATATTTAATTAATAATTGCCTATATGACGTTATAAAAAATATGACGTTATAAAAAAATATGACGTTGATTCATTTGCATTTATAAACTACTACAAGATCAGTGTTTACACCTAAACTTAAATTATTTAAAAACAACTATTATTATAAAATTAAACGTCAACGTTAACATATTATTTAAAAACAACAATATCCACGACATATGAAGATTATTCATTTCGGTTAAAAGATCATGGAGCCTTGCACCCGACTAACAAGCGTGATCCTCAGGATTCCTTGCCAATTCTAACTCCATCTCCAACGTCTTTATTCTTGCATTCAACAACTTGTTCTCATTATCTTTAGCAACACAGTTTGAGTACTGCGTTGAAGAAGAGGCTTGATTAAAGTACTCTTCTTCAAATTCATCTTTCCACTTGAAGTATCGACACCCATAGTCTTTTGTACCTGGCTGTTACATGTTAAGAAAATAATAAGAAATGTATTTTTAACAAACAAATTATTTACATGACTAAGCAAATGTATGATTATTTACCACTGAAAGAGGAGATGCATAAAACGGTCGCCCACGACTACCATCTTGCCAGGATTTCCGTTCTATAATAAATCCTCTATCACATCGACACCAGAAAGGATTTCTTCGGCCCACCTGACAAAAGAATTTGCATAATCAATCAATAATGTTATTTACTAATTTAAATAAATATTTAATTATTTACTATATAATACAAACAGTTATTTACAACATAAATCAATAGTTATTTACAATGTTTTGTCGGTAAAATTATTCACAACATAAATCAATAATTATTTACAATGTTTTGTCGGTATAATTATTTACAGCATAAATCAATAATTATTTACAATGTTTTGTCGGTATAATTATTTACAACATAAATCAATAATCATTTACAATATTTTGTCTGTATAATATTTACTGCATTAGTCGATGTTGATATAAAGTTATCCATTCTTCTGCAATTGGCTCTCGGAAAAACCTCCATTGTGGGTGGTTACGCGGAAGTGGAAAAGTTGGGTCTAGCGTCGGTAAAATGTAGTGAGCACATGAGCTCTCCCCCGCATGGGCAATCACAAGGGGGTCGATTCCTTGTGTGTTGTTTGGCCCGGAAAAAAGCGGAAAACATGTGTTCCAACCACGCTCGGATATAAATACAATCGGTCGGTTTATCATTGAAGCGATAACCAGACCCGTCATTGGCATCACCATCCAGTGACCGTCAGGTAGAGCCGACATAACAGGTTACACGAACCTGTTAAGGCCAAACACGAACATGACCTGTTAACTAATCGTGTCATTTTTCTCAAACACGAACACGACACGAAATAAACAGGTGCGCCTGTTAAGACCTGTTAAGAACCTGTTAACATGCATATGACCAAATCGAATGATACAAGAACCTGTTAAGACCTGTTAACCTGTTAACATGCACCTGTTAAGAACCTATTAACATACATAATGATACATAATGCAAAAGTTCATGCAATTTCAAAGACCCACATGAAAGGATAATAGAATAGATTTAGGATTTTAGGGTTTTTAATTTTAAGGATTATATTATTATATATATTATAATATTAACAGGTCAAACACGAAACCTGTTAAGAACAGGTCGTGTCGTGTCGTGTTAACAGGTTTCGTGTCAAAATTGCAGGCTCTACCGTCAGGTGCACCTCCATTGAATCAGTCTATTGTATGCCAAAGAAAGCCATTGTCTTGTTGCCCCCACATATCTATGTAAGTTTGCCTATGATAATCTAACTCTTGCAACAACATATGTCTGGCTTCGGCCCACCTATTTCCGTTTTGAAAAATAATGTGAGCAACGCACTGAAACCCGCAATTCCCATCACCCCCGACATTACATATACTTATTACGTATGGAGGGTAACTCCGTGGAATTGCCTCAATAAAACCATTGCTCACAGTATCTCCAACATATAATCTGTGGCGTAGACTATCACCCGTGTAAGAACTATGTCTTGGAGGCTCTTGCCGCAAGTTCGGGACTTTCGTAGATCTTGAATTTGTACTTCTTCGGTGATCTACGATTGGTACTTCATTCAAGTCCGGAACTTTTATAGCCTTGGACTTTTTGTCCTTTGCGCTCGGACGTCCACAGGTATTTTCCTGAATATATCAAGGCTTTCCAATGGAATGGGCACACCTGCATTTATTAAAAGTGACTTATGTAAAACCATTTCGTGAAAGCATTCATTAAAATTGACTTTAATATACTTACCATTAATTCGATACCACATCATTTGACAAAAGCACGGTAGTCCAAAAATTGATCGCAACTGATGGTTACAATCTTCTGCGGCGAACTTCGTTTGATGGAGTTCTTTGTGCATGAGTGTAAAAGCATATTTGGAAATGTTATACCACAACTCTGAAAATATTGGTATATCACATTTATTTATTTTCTCATTTATGCTTCTATTAAAACACTCTTGTATCACGCTCTTTTGAGAAGTAAGAATATTATCAATCGAAATCAACAACGTGTTTAAGTTGGACTGTGTGCCGCCCAAATATAATTTCAACAACGCATGTTGAGCCTCTACTCTACACGTTGTTGTCTGGCCGTAGCTGCGATATTCATCAGTAACACACGAGACAAACATGTGGCCGTAATCTCGCAGCCAGTTATCCAGATACCGAGCAATATCTGAAAAAATGATGAATTAATACAAGGTCAATTAGGTGCATATTTGTTAAATAATAAAAACACTGAATTAATAATTAAGTACCCGGTTTGTTGACCAATTTTTGTTGTAGTCGTCAATAATGTTGCTCGAATAATTCGCGTGTTTGAGCTTTAACCATCCAATCCCATGTGTGTTTGATGGACTCGTACTCCTCTAACGACCCACATTTACCTTTGCAATGCTGAAGTATATTTTGGGAAATATGACATCGACATAGCACTTTGTGAGCATGCGGGAATTCTGCTCTACATGCCCCAACCAAGGCTAAATCCCTGTCGGTGACGATAACACGTGGATAGTATCTTTCGTCTATCACCATCTTTACACGTTGCAATACCCATTCAAACTTAGGCCCTTTTTCACTGTTTAAAAAAACTAAACGCCATCGAAAATGTTTTATTTGTTGATGTTACTCCGACAATTTCCAAAAATGTCAATTTAAACAGCGTGGTATTATACGTGGAGTCTATTAGCATGATTTCAGGGAACGTACACCATAAAGCGTACGACGTAGGGTGAACAAAAAATAGTTCCTCAAGCTCATTATTAGGACTTACCCTATCGTAATATGTGTACCCTGATTGCTGCATGTGTGAGTAAAGGACTTGAATTGGAGTTAGATTACCCATTTTGGCTCTCCGGATCTTAACTTGTGCGTTATATATAGTTCTAACGCTAGACACGTTATCCGGATTACGACCCTGTATTGTCGAGAGTATTTTACGTGGTTTTACGGTATACTCTGTCAATTCTTTAACCAACTCGAACTCATCATCATTTAAGCGCATTGCATATGGCACACCATGCAGCGACTCTAACATAGGATGATTATGACTATCATCCTTCACTTTCAAAATCCAATATGATCTTCTTTTAAGATATTTCGCCACCAATTTGAATGGGCAATCGGTTTTAGAGGTACTGGTATTTCGTTTTCCAGTACCTTCGGGTGAATAAATCCCACCATTTGTACACCCATAATTGATTTCGTTCATAATACCGTTTTCTGATTTAGTTCTTCTTTTAACAATCACAAAACCGAGTTCCCGAGCTATGTTTTGCACCCAATCCATTAATTGCTCGTGAGAACCGAACCCCTGAAAAAACATTAAGAATTTACCTTTTTTTTAATACTAACAAATAACTCTTTTTTTTACAATAAATTTTACAAATAACTTTTTTTTAACAAATTTTACAAATAACTTTTTTTTAACAAATACTTTTTTTTACAAAACTTTTTTTTACAAAACTTTTTTTTTTATAAACAATACTTTTTTTTTACAAATAACTTTTTTTACAATATTTTTTTTTTTACAAATAACTTTTTTTTTACAAATTTTACAACTTTTTATAATAAAAAAAATAAGTAATAAAAACGTACGCGGGGTGGACAGCTGTCTCACACCCACAGTACTATTATCACTTATCACCACAGCTGTCTCGCACACACCACACACTCACAATCTATCTCTCTCTCTCTCTCTCTCTCTCTCTCTCTCTCTCTCTCTCTCTCTCTCTCTCTCTCTCTCTCTCTCTCTCTCTATTTGCTCTCTTTTTCTCTCTCTATTTTTAGATCTAAAAACGTTTTTAGATCTAAAATCACTAATATTGTGATGTTGTTGGTGATTTGTGAGAGAGTTTGTGAGTGTGTGGTGATGTTGTTGGTGATCTGTGTTGGGGGTTTCTCCCTGATTGGGGATTATTCAAAAATTAGGGTTTCGTACAAGTAATTTGGGGGTTTTTCTGTGGTGATAGGTCTTAATTCTGTGATAGATCTTAATTCTTATGTGATTTGCTGGTTCTGTGATAGATCTTAATTCTTATTCAAAAATTAGGGTTTCAAAAATTTTTGAGGGTTTTTTCAATCTGTTTGGATTTACTTCATATAAAGTGTGTTAATTGAAAGTTGTATATGTTAATTTATCAGATCTAGATTTTTTTAAGAAACCCTAATTTTTTGAAATTTAAGGTTTCGTGGTGGCTGGTTCGGGGGGGGGGGGGGGGGGGGGTCTGTGGTGGTGGTTCTGTGGTGCTTAATTGTGTGTTCTTATGTGATTTGCTGGTTCTGTGATAGATCTTAATTTTTATTTAAAAATTAGGGTTTCAAAAATATTTAGGGGTTTTTCAATCTGTTTTGGTTTACTTCATATAAAGTGTGTTAATTGAAAGATGTATATGTTAATTTATCAAATCTAGAATTTTTTTTTTAAGAAACCCTAATTTTTTGAAATTTAGGGTTTCATGGTGGCTGGTTCTGTGGTGCTTAATTGTCTGTTCTTATCTAGATTTGTGCTTAATTTGTGGTTCTTAATGGTGGTTCCTAGTGGTGGTTCTGTGGTGCTTAATTGTCTGTTCTTATATAGATTTGTGCTTAATTGGTGGTTCTTAGTGGTGGTTCTGTGGTGCTTAATTGTGTCTTCTTATCTAGATTTGTGCTTAATTGGTGGTTCTTAGTGGTGGTTCTGTGGTGCTTAATTGTGTGTTCTTATCTAGATTTGTGCTTAATTTGTGGTTCTTAATAGTGGTTCTGTGGTGCTTAATTGTGTGTTCTTATCTAGATTGGTGCTTAATTGGTGGTTTAGTTAAAAAGTAGGGGAGGGTGTGGTCAACACTGGCCTTTATCATATCTAGATTTATTAAAAGAAACACTTATAGTGCTGGCTCTTATGTGATTTGTGTGTGAGACAGCTGTGGTGATAATAGTGTTGGTTCTGTGGTGCTGGTTCTTATGTGATTCTGTGGTTGTGGGTAGATTAACACCTTGATCTGCCACCTTTGAGTGGTATGAATACCTGCTCTGGCCTACCCCCAGTCCACAGGGTCTAGCTATAATAAGCATAATGAAACTGCTTAAGCAGTTTGTGATTAAACTTGATAAGCAGTTTGTTGTTTTAAAAGCATATTTGAAACTTGGTTTTTTTTTTATAAAAAATACCGAGATACGGCAATGATGATTTAAAAAATGATTTTGGCGTGGCATTTTCAAATGGACGGCAATAAAAACTTTGGAACATTTGAAGTTGCAGCCATATATCATGAGACTCTATTATGTCAAACTGCTTATAATCTGAGCCAATTGATATCTTGATGTAATATTGAAAAGGTGTAAAGCTTATTAGTACTTCTTGTGTGTAAAATGGTGAACTAGACATTTCGGCAGCCTTGTTACAATGTTGTTGCCTTTTTGTGCTACTCGGCCCCAACCCTTGTTACAATATTGTTGCCTTTTATGATGCTTTGCTTCTTTGTGAGACTTTGGTTGCTCAGAATTGGTTACCTTGTGATACTCTGCTTCTTTGTGAGACTTTGGTTGCTCCAATATGGTTACCTTCTTTGTGATACTCTGCTTCTTTGTGAGACTTGTGTAGCTCAGAATTGGTTACCTTGTGATGATTCTCTGTTTCTTTGGTTGGTGGTTATGTGGTATAGTGTTTGCTGATTGTAGTATTTGCTGTAATGGTTATACTCTGCTTCTTTGTGAGACTTGTGTAGCTCAGAATTGGTTACCTTGTGATGATTCTATGTTTCTTTGGTTGGTGGTTATGTGGTATAGTGTTTGTTGATTGTAGTGTTTGCTGTAATGGTTGTGTTTGTTGTGATACTGGTTGGTTGATTGAGCTTTGTTTATAATCCACCAAAGCTGCAATTTGTGGAATCTTACTGTTGAGCTTTGCAGTTTGTGGAATCCTTACTGTTTGGGCTTGTGACATGCCTGTTTTTGACAGCCTTGTTGTGGGTTGGTTTTGACCACACCCTCCCCTGCTTTCTAGTGATACTTGAGTGTGGAATCTGCTGTTGAGCTGTTGAGCTTTGCAGTTTGTGGAATCCTTACTGTTGAGCTTGTGACATTCCTGTTCTAGTGATATTGTGGAATCTGCTTTTGAGCTGTTAAAAAAATGGTTTTTAAAACCAAGGCGATGACGAATGGTTTTTAAAACCGAATGGTATAGCGGAGTGATATTTTTATCACTTTCGCAACCTTCAAATTCGAGCCTTGTAAAAATCTGAGCCTATAAGGCGATGACGAATGTATCATTTCATCCGAGCCCGCAGTTGTGTTTTGTGTTTACTTTGTGTGAACCTGCGGTTGTGTTGTCTTTGTGTGAACCTGCAGTTGTGTAATGTTTGCACTTTGGACTTGATCACTTTGTTGTGGTTACTGCACTTTGTGCTTTGACAAAAAAAAAATAGGACTTGGCGATGACGAATTTAACAATGATCCGAGCCTGCAGTTGTGTTTGTGTTTTGTTTGCACTTTGGACAAAACAAAATATTGCACTTTTGTGCTTTGACAAAACAAATAGGACTTGGCTGCATTTTGTGCTTTGACCCAAAAAAATAGGACTTGGACAGTTGGACAGCAAACAGATAAAAAAATTAAAAAAAGAAAAAAAAAAAAAAAAAAGGACAAAAGCTGCACTAGGTAGGTCCCACTAGGGAGGGTTTGCAGCCTACGGCACTAGACCCCCGTCCGGTCAACACAACCCTACAGGAATATATCCATTGACATCCAGTGAGTAAAGCAAGTACTGTGTAAAGAGCTCCGTGTACTGCACAAGCTGTTGTTACACGTAAAAACAAAATTATCAGTGATCAAAATAATATAAAATCATCAAAAATCATTTGGTAAGTGACCATCAACTAAGAGCTTGTAAGTTCAAATCTCGATTGAAACATGTATGAGATTAGTTTTCTCCAACCAGGACGTGTTTTCTTATACGTTTACATGATATATGACTTATTTTTGTACCATAAATTATTGTATGCATTAAAACTTACAAGTAGTTCCCTTGTCAGCAATCTCAGCAATTTGTCCAAAAGTAATGCATGGACACCAAAACGTAATGCAACCTATAGTTCGTTAAAATAGAACACAAAACATTAAGAAAAACTTGTTGAAATTGTTTGTACAAAATAGTTAGTAGATACAGTTAATTAGAAGTTTACAATTGGAAACATCATTGCCGCAATCACAAAGACCGGTGGACCATTTTCCGTTAGAGACCATAGGTTGTGATGGAACACCGTTTGCGTATTGTGCCATTGGTGGTTGACCATATGTTGCTTGTGGTGGTTGACCATATGCTGCTTGTGGTGGCTGGCCATATGTTGCTGGTGGTGGTGCCAATGGTGGTTGTTGCCCGTTGGAAGAGTACATGATTGCAAAAGTAAAGATTGCGTTGTTTGAATGAGTAGTGATGAAGGATTGTGGAATAGTATTTATAACGTTATGGGCATCAAATTATGTGTATTTGAGACTATTGGCAAAGCCAAAAATAAAGAATATTATCATATACTGAATCACATGATAATGATTTTAATGAAATTATATATATTGATGCCAAGTCGAACTATGACACATGAAATTTCATTTCTTTTTCTTGAACATCAGATTTTTATTGATTTATTATAGACAACTCAAATGAAGGTAGATACTTGTGATTTTTTTTTTTTTTTTTTTTTTTTTTTTTTTTTTGAAGAGAATAATTTTGTAATTAAAATTACTAAAAGGAGCCACAAATTTTATACACCCAAACCATCAAGAAGTGGCGAACCAACAAATAACTCACTGACTCGTTTAGACTCTTTAGGGTGCGTTTGGTTTCCTCCTAAGGGAATCAAACTATCACTATGAAAGTGATAGTTTGTGTTTGTTTAGAATGTCTGGGCCCACAACTATGACTATGAAAGTCTAATATATTCCATACTCCATATACAACTCTTGAGGGGGAATGGATCTTTCATAGTTGAGGGACCCACCGCTACTATCAAACTCATACCCATTGTCATTCCTCGCAGCATACCAAACGCACCCTATTTTTACTTAACCTTTAAAATGAAATATATCGTTCTCTTGAACTTTGCTTTTAGGCATGATGCGTACGGATTTTAAGTTTAGTTTCATATACTTTTCTTTGTTACAAATTTTCTTTTAAACAAAATATGCAAGACATCTAAAGTGCATCATTAATTAATATCAAATAACAGATGTGAATCACCCATGTCTTCTAATCGAAATACGGATAATACACAGTTAAAAGTTCATATAGATAACACCATGTCATCTTTTTAACATAAACTACAGGCCTTGAACTTAGTCAATCATAGTAAAATTGGTAACACACTTACAGAACTTAATGGACAAGCTAAGTAGAGTAGTGGTAGTTAAAATGGCATGTATCAACGGCCAAGGCTAGTTCAAAGATTGTTGAACTTTCATCACACTATATGTATACATCACATTTCATTTTTACATAGTATAAGGTCTTGCCATATTTGAATAGTACGTACTAGAGTTGGAGCTCATTCATGTATAGCTTTTATCGAGTTCATGTCAAAGCTTTTGAAATAGTTTTTGGCTCACTTTTGTAATCTAGTATAAAGTTTACGTATATTATATCTACCTATATTATAAAAGAAACCCTTTGTTTTGCTGTAGACGCTTCAAAATTTTACACATCAGCACATAATAGTGTGCAACTATTGAGCCCTCTTGACTTGTGATGAGAGCCTTTTGTATCATTTTTTATTTGACAAATAGTGTATACTTTCTCAAAAAAAGGACGTCACCCATGCTTTATCCTTTATTTCCTTGACTTTTTTCAATTATAGATAATGATATATTATGTGGGGATATGTAGATGTAGATGAAAAGTGTGATATCAAGCTACCGGCTGTTTCTTTTCTCTCACCATCAAGGTACTGTATTTGCTAAAGATTTTCTTCTATATGTTTCTTATGATGAAATTTCAGCACTTGCTAATCCATTTCTTTGTCTTTGCAAATTATGCATGCTTTCTGATCCAAACGTCAAATGTATAACGATGGAGCGGAAGAGATGGCTCTACCCAGTTTGTTTGTTTTTTTTTTTGGTAGTGTGGGAACTCTTCTCATCGTGTATACTATTTTGTTTTTATAAAGCTACTCAGTTAGTGTTTTGTTTTTATATTCAATTTATTTTGCATCATCTTTTTGAGCAACAACCTGTATTTCTGTTTTGGAACCTTTGAATTGTTCTTAGTGCCAATAGTTATTGAGATATGAGTTGATATGTGTATGTAACTAAGAAACTACTTTTTTCCCCTTTTGCAGGAATGCTTTACGTGTAAAATCTAACTCTATATCTATATTATGGATCTCGAACAGGTGCTAGAAGGCTACGCTGAATTGTAATACTTGATCTCTAATCCTTCGAACTTGAACACTATCAAGGTGTGGGTTAGTTCTAATGTAGCATACTCTTTTTGGTGTATCCTTTTTTCTATTTTTTTCCAGATTGGGTGATTGGGTCTCCTCCTTGGAGTTGTCGGTGTTTGGCAGTTTTATGTTGCATTTTTGTGTTAAAGTCTTTGATCTTTACGAACAGTATAACCTTTAGCATTTATCTTTTGTTTCCCACGATGATTTGAAGCTACTAAGTATGGACATGGTTCATATTAGTTTTAAGCTTCATATTTTTGCTTTAAAGAACTTTCTTTAGAGAATTATATTTGTGATTTGTATTGAAATTAGTTAACGAATACGTTACGTTAAACAATACGAAAGCTAAGGGCATCCACTATGGATGAACTTATTAAAGGTTTATGAAATTGCCACATCCTATAATGTCATTAATTCTTAAAACTTTTTATGTTATGAACCTATTGTTACTATGGATAAACCTTTTGAGATTTATAAAATTTCTTCAATATTTGAATGTCATTTATTATTTAGTTGAAAAAATAAATAAATAAATAAATAATTTTTGGACCTTTTCAAGATCCTAAACCTTTTCATGCCACATAGGCATGAAATGGTTCCTCACTATGGTATAAAAATTCTTAGACCTCTTCATAAGTGTGTAGACCTATTCTTAAACTTTCATAGTGGATGCTCTAAATATCTATGTTATGTTTATCAATGATCTTAGAAATGTGTACATGTTATGTTATTACTGTACTTAATTTGGAAGCTGATGATTGACATTATACGCTAAAAAATGGAAAATAAATAAATAATGTGTTCTTATTTATGAAGTGACAAGACATGTGAATGTTTGGTGAATTGGTGGTAACTTGTAACAGTGAGGAGTGATTGATCTTTGGTACGTAGCTCGGCAAGGAGGTGTTGACCTTTCCCCCATTAATATGTTAAATAGTAAATAAAGTTAACTATGCTAAAACCTTAGCGATGATAAGCAAAGTTAAAAACTTAAAATGAAATGTGTCATATAAAAGATGAAGCATTTCCAAAGAAATAAATAAGAGTAGCGTCATGAGTATTTTTAACACTTTAAACTTGTTTAGAGTTAACTGAACATAAAATACAACTTATTTCAATATGTCCAACTAAGACTATTAACCAAACATGAGGAAAAGGCTATTTGTCTCCACATATACTATAAATAAAAGAGATATATCGTTTATCAAAATGTATTCTAACATTTATTATATGTTGCTATCACTTAAAAGAAGTGTAAATATAGTACTTGGCTTTATACATCTCGTAGCCAATTTTTTTCTGTATAAACAATTAAACCGTAAAACTTAAGGTGGTTACTGATAGTAATTTAGAGTAGCGGACATTTTTCAAGAAAGTTGTATAACTTTAAAGAAAGTTGTACAACTTTAATTGTGAAGTTAAGTGGGAGTCTCAATGAAAAAATAATCAAATATCTTTTTATGTTTTGTTACGCTACTCTAAAATAATTAGGTAAACTTTTTTACTTGCTATATCTTTAGAAAACTGACACTTATTAGTCTTAAAGTCGTTAATATAACCTCTCATGGGCCGTGCTTAGCACGGCCTAAAAGAATTGCCTAGTTTTGTAAATAGAAAGCAACGAGCATGTAAACCCGCGCGTTGCCGCGGAAATGCTTGGTCGATATTAATTTTGTTATATGAGTGCTTGAGCCACGTTATTTGTTTTCCGTTAGTTAATGTATATGTTTGAGAGTGTGTTTTTTTTAAGTAGAATGTATATGTTTGAGAGTGTATAATTTAATTTTGTTGTCGATTTTTTTTTAATATTTATTAGTATTATTTTTTTGTGTTTATTTTTGTTTTTAATATGGAAGTGGGTAATTTTGTAAAGAAAAGTGGGGTAACCCGCGCGTTGCCGCAGGAGTGCGTTGCCCCATATTAGTTTTGTTATGGGAGTGTTTGTCGTAGATTTTTTGCTTTCGGTTTTATAATGTATATGTTTTAAAGATATTATTTTGTTTCGTAGTACCAACAACCAAATCATTCAATAATCCCCATGACAGACTTTAACAACAAATTTGGCTAAGTTCAATATCATCCCATTTTTGTTAAGGCCATTAAATTACCAGTTAAATTTGGCAGCCCAACATGATAACTTAAACTTTTTGGATAAGCCCATGTTAAGTTCAACAACACTAACCTAATTATTCAACAAACCAACGCCTCCCATAATTCTTTGAATACCCAGTCAAACAAATCTCCTCCTTATCTCTCCAAGGAAAATACGCAGCACCAAATCCACTTATATTTCCACTTCTTCATCCTTATATTTCCTTTTGAATGAACACAAACATCAGATTCGACCCTTTCTTCTTTATCACTTCACCACACACGAAAAATCAAGCACATTTGTCTACTGTTCAAAGCTTGTTATCACGAATGACACAAACGTGTTATATTCAAGTTCCAATACGCGTGTCTCGGGTAGGTACCTTTTGATGTATTTTCGCTTTTGTGTTAACCGAATATAAGAAAGTAACAAACAGCTTGGTTTTGTTCTTTTTTTGACTTTCGGATAGTGAAACGAAGCTATGCTTCAAAGAGATTAATGATGGTAATGGTCACCTACTTAAAATCTTTAAAGATTAGTACCATGGTGAACCAAAAACTGAGATCTTTTGATTTTTTTTCGAATCTAGTTTGATTTGAGTGTTGGACTGTGATGAGTTTAGAATAGATTGGATTTGTTGTGGGTTTGGTGCTTTATCAATTAGGATTTTAGTTGGTTTGAAACTGGTGGGATTTGTTGATTCCATTTTTTTTTATATATTAGATGAATCTGTAAAGTTGATTGAGACGGTTTTTTTGATCTTAGATGAATCTGGGATTTGTTGATCGAGTTTTATTTTTTAATTTTTGATATGAAATTGGTTTTTTTTATTGAGAAGGGTTTTTTTAATCTTACATGAATCTATTTGTTGATTGAATTTTTTTTATATGAGATTTATTTATTTTTTTTTAAGATGGTTATTTGAACTTAGATGAATCTGGGATTTCTTGATTGAGTTTTTTTTCTAGGAGATTGTTTTTTATATATCTATAGTTATGTACAGTACCAAACAGTGTAAAATAGTGCAAAACAGTGTTACTATTCATCATGCACTGTAGCTAATATAAGTGATTAACTCCTTCAACCAATAGTCTTTTGCCTCTTGTCCTGAAGAACCAATAGTAGGCTGAATTAGATTGTTAATCACTCTTTAATGATCCTGCTGTGAGCCCCAGTTCCCAATGATTTTTAGAATATATTATAATAAGGACCCAATTGATATTTTTCAAAATAAAACACCCGGGGACCATATTTGCCAAATTTGCAAAGTTGAGGGATTAAAAGTGTATTTTCCGAAAAGTTATAAAAAAGGACTTGATTTGCCAAGATAAATAGTACAAGGGCCATAGATGTAATTTTTCCAATTTTTAATGCCCAAGGACTGTTTTTGCCATTTTTGAAACTTCAGGGACCAAATTTGTAAATTCCTTATATTTTTCATTCAAGGGTCAAACTTGATAATTTGTGAATTCCCAAGGACCATTTTTGACTTTTTCTTCCAAAATAAACTTTCAGGGACCAAAACTGTCATTTTTTAAAAGTTCAGGGACTAATTCTGCCAAGTATGTAAACTTTGCTTGTTTTTCATCTGAAGTAAGAGAGAAAATGTTAACAAGAGACATATAAAATCCACAATGCTTAAGTTCAAGATACTCTTGGCATAATTAAGGCACATGGTTCACAACAACAATGGAGAATGCAATCACTGCAGGGTTCGTCGGCCAATATGTATTGTTGTCTCATATGTATCGTCGGCCAATATGTATTGTTCGTCGGCCAATCATTGAGGGTTCGTCCATTGACATCCAGTGAGTAGAGCAAGTACTGTGTAAAGAGCTCCGTGTACTGCCCAAGCTGTTGTTACACGTAAAAACAAAATTATCAATGATCAAAATAATATAAAATCATCAAAAATCATTTGGTCTGAGTGACCATCAACAAAGAGCTTGTAAGTTCAAATCTCGAATGAAACATGTATGAGATTAGTTTTCTCCAACCAGGGCGTGTTTTCTTATACGTTTACATGATATTTGACTTATTTTTGTACCATAAATTATTGTATGCGTTAAAACTTACAAGTAGTTCCCTTGTCAGCAATCTCAGCAATTTGTCCAAAAGTAATGCATGGACACCAAAACGTAATGCAACCTATAGTTCGTTAAAATAGAACACAAAACATTAAGAAAAACTTGTTGAAATTGTTTGTACAAAATAGTTAGTAGATACAGTTAATTAGAAGTTTACAATTGGAAACATCATTGCCGCAATCACAAAGACCGGTGGACCATTTTCCGTTAGAGACCATAGGTTGTGATGGAACACCGGTTGCGTATTGTGCCATTGATGGTTGACCATATGTTGCTTGTGGTGGTTGACCATATGTTGCTGGTGGTGGTGCCAATGGTGGTTGTTGCCCGTTGGAAGAGTACATGATTGCAAAAATAAGGATTGCTTTGTTTGAATGGGTAGTGATGCATGAAGGATTGTGGAAGGCCGGTGTTGACCATACCTTCCCCTACATTTTACCCAAACCCTCCCTAAATGGGAGGGTGTACCTCTGTGGTAATTTTTTTTTTTTTTTTTTTTTTGTGTGTGTGTATATATATATATATATATATATATATATATATATATATATATATATATATATATATATATATATATATATATATATATTTGTCTTGTAGTTGTAGTTGTAAGGTTTTTTTTTTTTTTTTTTTTTTTTTTTTTTTTTTTTTTTTTTTAATGTTTAAGTATTATATTGTAACGTTTTTTATTTTGTATAATTTTTTTTTGTAATGTTAATAATTGCCTATATGACGTTATAAAATAAGATGACGTTGACTCATTTGCATTTATAAACTAATGTTTGTAATGTTTTTGTGTTGTGCATACTTAATTAATAATTGCCTATATGACGTTATAAAAAAAGATGACGTTGACTCATTTGCATTTATAAACTACTACAAGATCAGTGTTTACACCTAAACTTAAATTATTTAAAAACAACAACTATTATTATAAAATTAAACGTCAACGTTAACATATTATTTAAAAACAACAATATCTACGACATATGAAGATTATTCATTTCGGTTAAAAGATCATGGAGCCTTGCACCCGACTGACAAGCGTGATCCTCAGGATTCCTTGCCAATTCTAACTCCATCTCCATCGTCTTTATTCTTGCCTTCAACAACTTGTTCTCATTATCTTTAGCAACGCAGTTTGAGAACTGCATTGAAGAAGAGGTTGTTGAAGAAGAGGCTTGGTTAAAGTACTCTTCTTCAAATTCATCTTTCCACTTGAAGTATCGACACCCGTAGTCTTTTGTACCTGGCTGTTACATGTTAAGAAAATAATAAGAAATGTATTTTTAACAAACAAATTATTTTACATAACTAAGCAAACGAATGATTATTTACCACTGATAGAGGACATGCATAAAACGGTCGCCCACGACTACCATCTTGCCAGGATTTCCGTTCTATAAAAAATCCTCTATCACATCGACACCAGAAAGGATTTCTTCGGTCCACCTGACAAAAGAATTTGCATAATCAATCAAGAATATTATTTACTAATTTAAATAAATATTTAATCATTTACTATATAATACAAACAGTTATTTACAACATAAATCAATAGTTATTTACAATGTTTTGTCGGTAAAATCATTTACAACATAAATCAATAATTATTTACAATGTTTTGTCGGTATAATTATTTACAACATAAATCAATAATTATTTACAATGTTTTGTCGGTATAATTATTTACAACATAAATCAATAATCATTTACAATGTTTTGTCTGTATAATATTTACTCCATTAGTCGATGTTGATATAAAGTTATCCATTCGTCTGCAATTGGCTCTCGGAAAAACCTCCATTGTGGGTGGTTACGCGGAAGTGGAAAAGTTGGGTCTAGCCTCGGTAAAATGTAGTGAGCACATGCGCTCTCCCCCACACGGGCAATCACAAGGGGGTCGATTCCTTGTGTGTTGTTTGGCCTGAAAAAAAGCGGAAAACATGTGTTCCAACCACGCTTGGATATAAATACAATCGGTCGGTTTATCATTGAAGCGATAACCAGACCCGTCATTGGCATCACCACCCAGTGACCGTCAGGTGCACCTCCATTGAACCAGTCTATTGTATGCCAAAGAAAGCCAAAGTCTTGTTGCCCCCACATATTTATGCAAGTTTGCCTATGATAATCTAACTCATGCAACAACAAATGTCTGGCTTCGGCCCACCTATTTTCTTTTTGAAAAATAATGTGAGCAACGCACCGAAACCCGCAATTCTCATCACCCCTGAAATTATGTATACTTATTACGTATGGACGGTAAATCCGTGGAATTTCCTCAATAAAACCATTGCTCACAGTATCTCCAACATATAATCTGTGGCGTAGACTATCACCCGTGTAAGAACTATGTCTTGGAGGCTCTTCCCACAAGTTCGGGACTTTCGTAGATTTTGAATTTGTACTTCTTCAGTGATCTATGGTTAGTACTTCATTCAAGTCCGGAACTTCGGTGATCTACGGTTAGTACTTTTTTCCTGAACAACAGGTTGACGTGTGTCCACAGATTCAGGTTGGTATATCCCTCTTAACTTGTGCAACATATTCTTCTTGACAAACTCCATTTTCAAACTCTCTTGTATCATCATCATCATCATCAAGCACAAGATTACTGACAACGGGCCACGGTACAGACAGGGTTCTCCAAAATATATCAAGGCGTTCCAATGGAATGGGCACACCTGCATTTATTAAAAGTGACTTATGTAAAACCATTTCGTGAAAGCATTCCGTGAAAGCATTCATTAAAATTGACTTTAATATACTTACCATTAATTCGATACCAAGTCATTTGACAAAACCACGGTAGTCCATAAATTGATCGCAACTGATGGTTACAATCTTCTGCGGCGAACTTCGTTTGAAGGAGTTCTTTGTGCATGAGTATAAAAGCATATTTGGAAATGTTATACCACAACTCTGAAAATATTGGTATATCACATTTATTTATTTTCTCATTTATGCTTCTATTAAAACTCTCTTGTATCGCGCTCTTTTGAGAAATAAGAATATTATCAATCGAAATCAACAACGTGTTTAAGTTGGACTGTGTGCCGCCCAAATATAATTTCAACAACGCGTGCTGAGCCTCTACTCTACACGTTGTTGTCTGGCCGTAGCTGCAATATTCATCGGTAACACACGAGACAAACATGTTCCCGTAATCTCGCAGCCAGTTATCCAGATACCAAGCAATATCTGAAAAAACGATGAATTAATACAAGGTCAATCGGGTGCATATTTGTTAAATAATAAAAACACTGAATTAATAATTAAGTACCCGGTTTGTTGACCAATTTTTGTTCTAGGCGTCGATAATGTCGCTCGAATAAGGCGCGTGTTTGAGCTTTAACCATCCAATCCCATGTGTATTTGATTGACTCGTACTCCTCTAACGACCCACATTTACCTCTGCAATGCTAAAGTATATTTTGGGAAATATGCCATCGACATAGTACTTTGTGAGCATGCGGGAATTCTGCTCTACATGCCCCAACCAAGGCTAAATCCCTGTCGGTGACGATAACATGTGGATAGTATCTTTCGTCTATCACCATCTTTACACGATGCAATACCCATTCAAAATTAGGCCCTTTTTCACTGTTTAAAAAACTAAACGCCATCGAAAATGTTTTATTTGTTGATGTTACTCCGACAATTTCTAAAAATGGCAATTTAAACAGCGTGGTATTGTACGTGGAGTCTATTAGCATGATTTCAAGGAACGTACACCATAAAGCGTACGACGTAGGGTGAACAAAAAATAGTTCCTCAAGCTCATTATTAAGACTTACCCTATCGTAATATGTGTACTCTGATTGCTGCAGGTGTGAGTAAAGGACTTGAATTGGAGTTAGATTACCTATTTTGGCTCTCCGGATCTTAACTTGTGCGTTATATATAGTTCTAACGCTAGACACGTTATCGGGATTACGACCCTGTATTGTCGAGAGTATTTTACGTGGTTTTACGGTATACTCTGTCAATTCTTTAACCAACTCGAACTCATCATCATTTATTCGCATTGCATATGGCACACCATGCAGCGACTCTAACATAGAATGATTATGACTATCATCCTTCACTTTCAAAATCCAATATGATCTTCTTTTAAGATATTTCGCCACCAATTTGAATGGGCAATCGGTTTTAGAGGTACCGGTATTCCGTTTTCCAGTACCTTCAGGTGAATAAATCCCACCCTTTGTACACCCATAATTGATTTCGTTCATAATACCGTTTTCTAATTTAGTTCTTCTTTTAACAATCACAAAACCGAGTTCCCGAGCTATGTTTTGCACCCAATCCGTTAATTGCTCGTGAGAACCGAACCCCTGAAAAAACATTACAAATTTACCATTTTTTTAATACTAACAATTTTTTTTACAAAACTACTACAATACTTTTATTGTAATTAATACCTTTACAAATGCGTATGGTGAATAAAAAAAAAATACAAATAACTTTTTTTTAACAAATTTTACAAATAACTTTTTTTTAACAAATACTTTTTTTTTACATAAACAATACTTTTTTTTACAAATAACTTTTTTTTACAATACTTTTTTTTGACGAATAACCTTTTTTTACAATACTTTTTTATATAAACAATACTTTTTTTTTACAAATAACTTTTTTTTACAATACTTTTTTTTACAAATAACTTTTTTTTTTACATATTTTACAACTAACTTTTTATAATAAATATATAAAAATAATAATAATAATAATAAAAAGGGTACGCGGGGTGAACAACTGTCTCATACACACCACACACTCACAAACACACACACACACACTCTCTCTCTCTCTCTCTTTCTCTCTCTCTCTAAGTGACTTGCTCTCTTTTTCTCTCTCTATTTTTAGATCTAAAAACATTTTTAGATCTAAAATCACTAATATTGTGATGTTGTTGGTGATTTGTGAGAGAGTTTGTTAGTGTGTGATGATGTTGTTGGTGATCTGTGTTGGGGGTTTCTCAAAAATTGGGGGTTATTCAAAATTTAGGGTTTCATAAAAGTAATTTGGGGGTTTTTTTGTGGTGTTGGTTCTGTGGTGCTTAATTGTGTGTTCTTATGTGAGTCGCTGGTTCTGTGATAGATCTTAATTTTTATTCAAAAATTAGGGGTTCAAAAATATTTGGGGGTTTTTTCAATCTGTTTTGATTTACTTCATATAAAGTGTGTTAATTGAAAGATGTATATGTTAATTCATCAGATCTGGATTTTTTTTTAAGAAACCCTAATTTTTTGAAATTTAGGGTTTTGTGGTGGCTGGTTCTGTGTGTGTGTGGGGGGGGGGGGGTTCTGCGGTGCTTAATTGTATGTTCTTATGTGATTTGCTGGTTCTGTGATAGATCTTAGGGGCCGTTTGGTTGGGGGGTGTCGGATTTGGATTCAGGTATGAGACACAATAAATTATGTTTGGTTAATCAAGTAATCCTTTCAAACCCGTGGGACCCACCACTTTTTCATTCCATAATAATAAGGTTGGTTTTATACAAAACCCGTGGGACCTACTATAAATCTCTCACAACATTTTTTTTTTATTAAAATATTATATTTAAATGTCATTTAATTATATATCAAATAAAATATATTTTCTCTCTCTTAATTTTCTCTCTCATACTTTTTCCCAAAATCTTTCAAACCTTTCCTAAATCCAAATCCAAATCCAATTCCAATCCCACTTGCGAACCAAACGCACCCTTAATTTTTATTCAAAAATTAGGGTTTCAAAAATATTTGGGGGTTTTTCAATCTATTTTGGTTTACTTCATATAAAGTGTGATAATTGAAAGATGTATATGTTAATTTATCAGATCTAGATTTTTTTTAAGAAACCCTAATTTTTTGAAATTAGGGTTTCGTGGTGGCTGGTTCTGTGGTGCTGGTTTTGTGGTACTTAATTGTGTGTTCTTATCTAGATTGGTGGTTCTTAATGGTGGTTCGGTGATAGATCTTAATTCATCTAGATTGGTGGTGCTTAATTGTGTGTTCTTATCTAGATTGGTGGTTCTTAATGGTGGTTCTTAGTGGTGGTTCTGTGGTGCTTAATTGTGTGTTCTTATCTAGATTGGTGCTTAATTGGTGGTTCTGTGGTGCTTAATGGTGGTTTTGTGATAGATCTTAATTTAGGGAGGGTTTGGGTAAAAAGTAGGGGAGGGTGTGGTCAACACCGGCCTTTATCATATCTAGATTTATTTTAAGAAACGCTTATAGTGCTGGTTCTTATGTGATTTGTGTGTGAGACAGCTGTGGTGATAATAGTGCTGGTTCTGTGGTGCTGGTTCTTATGTGATTCTGTGGTGCTGGTTCTTATGGTTCTATGGTTGTGGGTGTAACACCCCGCCTTATAGACCACAATATTGTCCGCTTTGCCCGAAGGCTCACGGCTTTGCTTTTGTGGCCCTCATGTGAAGACTTCCCGGCAGGTCACCCAAGCCAGTAATACTCTCACATGAGCACGCTTAATCGTATGGGCGATTAACCGTTAGAGCACAAAACGCGTTGTTGTTATATAAGGCGAATGTTAACATATGTCCCAACATCACTCCAAGTCACAGCAAATGTGGGATTTGCCTTGGGTATTACATTCACCCCCCTTAGTGGCTCATCGTCCTCGATGAGGTTTGCCCCACATCCCAAACGGCTTGGAGTGGCTCTAATACCATCTGTAACACCCCGCCTTATAAACCACAATATTGATCGCTTTGCCCGAAGGCTCACGGCTTTGCTTTTGTGGCCCTCATGTGAAGACTTCCCGGCAGGTCACTCAAGCCAGTAATACTCTCACATGAGCACGCTTAATCGTATGGGCGATTAACCGTTAGACCACAAAACGCGTTGTTGTCATATAAAGCGAATGTTAACATATGTCCCAACATCACTCCAAGTCACGGCCAATGTGGGATTTGCCTAGGGTATTACATTAGGTACTTTGCCGTCATACCTAAATCTCAAATATTAGTGCATTTGTTTGAACTTAGTCAATACAAATGGGATTCGTCAATCCCAATAGGCCTATTCACAATACTCGCGCTTACTTTTACTAGTGATTAAATGGTTCATGATAAGGGATATTGGATTAGCAAGGATGGTACTTAGTGGTAATAAAACAATCAAGCAAGCATACAGTTGAAAAGCATTGTGTTCGGTTGAAAAATAATAGCATGTATTCCCCCCAAGGGTTTGTAAAACAATTAAGTAATGGAAAGTGGGGCTATGACTCACTGTGAGGCCATGTAGCCATATGCATGGGCAGCCGTACATAACTCATTACGAGGCCATGTAGCCATATGCATGGGCAGTCGTACAGAACACATTGCGAGGCCATGTAGCCATATGCATGGGCAGCCGTACAAAACTCATTTCGGGGCCATGTAGCCATATGCATGGGCAGCCATACAATTCAAACAGGACTTGGTCCAACCACATGTTCAACACTTATTCCATTATTCGATTCCTATGTCAATTGCTATTATTGTTCAAATACTATATCAATTGCTATTGATACTTGACAACTATATCAATTTCTATTAATATTCGACTACTATATCAATTTCCTTTGATATTCGACTATTATATGAATCTCTATTGATATTCAACTATGTTATCAATTTCTATTGACACACCGTATTCTGAGACAAATCAAACTACATCACTGGTAATTCCAGACTCTAGTCCTCATAAGTAACCACACCTCTTCATCGACACCACTCCAACATATATCACACGCACAAACACCAAACACTTAGCTAGTTTACTTCAAGTTATATTCAAGAGATCAAGTGCAATATCAACACATAAACCTTAGTTAGGTTTTGATTCATCAAACTAATTCAAAACATTAGAAACTCTTGGTGATTCTCTTGAGTTTAGATCCACTCAAGTCACCTAAACCCTCATCACAAATCCTTCAAGAATACAAGAGTAGAAGGATTGCTAAAGTGAAGAGAAGTTTGTCAATCAAAGTCCTTTCCTTACTAGTTACTTTCCTTTCTCTTAGAAAGCCTAAAGTTGTTGCTCATAGAGACCTTCACGATTCAACTACCATTTACACTACTTACTACATAACTCACAGTTCATAATGAACAAGGCTGGCACGGAGGAGCACGGATATTCAAGAGGGCTATAAATTTTATTATCATTCGAAAACTCATCTAATGTAATTTGTAAACATGGAACCATTTGGGACCTCATTTTGTAATCTCTGGTATTTATATAATTTCAATGATAAATCTTCTAAAACGACTCAATTAGAGATTGTTTTCTATTATTATGACTGTTATGCCGTCGAGTAACACCCAGTTTGAATTCCGCTGCCTATCATGAAATTGGGGGTGTTACAGATTGGTATCAGACCCATGGTTATAAAGAAACGGGTCTAATCGAGACCTAAACTATAACTACAATTACAAGCAAAAACATTTTTATAGCCTTCCGCTCTTCGTGCCTTCCATCCTCCAGACGATTATGGACTTATTAAGCATGTTATGCTACATGAACATATTAGTATATTGATATATACACTCTTGTCATATTTTGAGCACTCCCCATAAACGTTAGAATTGTTTTAACATTGTAATTCTTCTCATAGAAATCATGTGCGTACCCACTTCTCCCGATTATGTTCCCACTCTATCTAATAACTTCCAAGTCTTACCACCCTCACCCGAGTTCGGATTTAACTTCGTAAATGCCTTTGCTTCTGATGACGAAGAAGAACCTTTCGAAGATTTAACCAACGAAGAAGAGGAGGAACCAATGCCAACTATTTTTGCGCCGAATACTTCTAATTATTTTGAACAAAATTGGGTTGAGGCAGACTCCGAGGAGGATGATGAGTATGAATATGTACTAGAGCCATTATCACCACCACTATCACTTCCCTTTTATATCCCTACATATGATGAGTTGGATCACTCATTATGGATCGTATCACGACCATCATTGATCCAACAAGAAAGTCAGCATGGAAACTATAGCCTCTCAAACTTCATCGACTCGTACCTCCATGACACACTAAACCAAGAAGTTGCTAATCAATCAGAGCTGCTAGGACCTTCTAACCCGCAATAGACTAGTGTGATGATACTAGTTATCTTTTGTACTACTAAACTGATTAGACTCAGTTAGTAAATGTTATGAAATCCATGTAAAAACTAGCGATAGTAAAAACGTTGTAATTACTAAACTGAAAGTATCTGTTAGTAAATTTTGAAGAAGCTTGTAATAGGTTTCGATTTTGTAAATCAACCAACGTTGTATGAATAAAACTCTTGTTTTATACTATCATGTGTTATGCCTTTAAATCTCCAACGTAATTATTCTATCATTTCCCATAAAAAATCATGCATATTTCACAACTCTCTGCTCACCAACCATTTTGAACACTACGTCAATTTCCCCCGATTATCTTACTCTCCATCTCCGAAGATGAGTATGAATATTCATTTCGTACTTTTGGAACACCAGTATCATCTCGTAATACACTACCTTGTAACTCACCGGCTAAGTATGCATGTTGTGTCGGGAATTCTTAGATAGGATGATTTATAATGTCCTTATTTGAATGGATTGGGATGCCTTTTCATTTAAATAAAGAAATTGTAAATCACCGAACCATAAGTTTATATTCCTTTATTTACATTGTTTAGGATGCCTCTATATGTAAATAAAGGATTATAAAGAAGTGGGCTTATTTTTATCCGAAATAACATAAGTATGAAGTCAATAAACACTAGGTACAACAACATATTACCTACTAGGCTATGATTGCAACAACTATCCCAATTTCCATTAGTACGAGATTTACATTTTGGTTTTCATAATGATAGTGCAATAACAAACAGAACTCATTGCGAGGCCATGTAGCCATATGCATGGGCAGCCGTACATAACTCATTACGAGGCCATGTAGCCATATGCATGGGCAGTCGTACAGAACTCATTGCGAGGCCATGTAGCCATATGTATGGGCAGCTGTACATAACTCATTACGGGGCCATGTAGCCATATGCATAGGCAGTCGTACAGAACTCATTGCGAGGCCATGTAGCCAAATGCATGGGCAGCCGTACATAACTCATTACGGGGCCATGTAGCCATATGCATAGGCAGTCGTACAGAACTCATTGCGAGGCCATGTAGCCATATGCATCGGCAGCCGTACATAACTCATTACGGGGCCATGTAGCCATATACATGGGCAGCCGTACATAACTCATTACGAGGCCGTGTAGCCATATGCATGGGCAGTCGTACAGAATACATTGCGAGGCCATGTAGCCATATGCATGGGCAGCCGTACAAAACTCATTTCGGGGCCATGCAGCCATATGCATGGGCAGCCATACAATTCAAACAGGACTTGGTCCAACCACATGTTCAACACTTATTCCATTATTCGATTCCTATGTCAATTGCTATTGTTGTTCAACTACTATATCAATTGCTATTGATACTTGACAACTATATCAATTTCTATTTGATATTCAACTACTAGATCAATTTCTATTAATATTCGACTGCTATATCAATTTCCTTTGATATTCGACTATTATATGAGTCTCTATTGATATTCAACTATGTTATCAATTTCTATTGACACACCGTATTCTGAGACAAATCAAACTACATCACTGGTAATTCCAGACTCTATTCCTCATAAGTAACCACACCTCTTCATCGACACTGTGGAAAACTAGAAGGGGGGTTGAATAGTTTACCGATTAAAAACTTTTTAACTTGTTAAGTTACCTTTGAAACTTTGCGTTTGATCAAAGATATATACACAAACAGAATATATAACATGCAAGTAAATGAAAGAAACGATCAAACCACAACACGAGTATTTATCGTGGTTCGGCTACTAGGACTCTTTTTCCTTGCCCTACGTCCACGCCCTGAGTATCCAACTCGAGAGTTTCTTTCACTAGTCAACAAGCTCCTTTCACCGGCGGAGAAAACCTTACACGTCGCTTATACTTTTACCGACACAAAGCTAGATGTCGAGTTCTTTACCAAGGGTACAACCACTCCCGTTAGTTCTTTTACAAGGGTACAACTACTCCCGATACACTTTGTATTTTGAGGACTAAAATACTAACCGATCACTACTGAAAATACACAATCAAATGAAGTGTAAACTACACAAGTCTACACGATGCTAAGCTAACAAGTCTTGCAACATTGTGTTGAATACTTGTTACTTTTAGTGAGCTCGTGAATCTCTTTGCTACAAAAAGAAACTTCACATATGAAATGTTAAGAGGTTAGATGAAAGAATGAATGTGTGTGTAAAATATGATGTCAAGTGATAAGCCAAAATTCAACTTGTGGCTTGATATTTATAGCCAAACCTTCTGCAGGTTTGGCGGATCAGGCGGACCCCTCAGAAGGGTTCCGCCCGTGTACCCCCAGGGTACCGCCGGGCTTGCAGTTGGTTTTGCAATAAATTTTGCAAACCAAACAAAGTCACATCTCATAACTCCTTGCAAACCAAACAATGTCACATCTCATAATATCAAGTCAAACACTAAACTTGTAAGCAACATCTTAGTAAGTCAAACACATTTCTTTCCATAAATGTATAATGACAAAACTTGCCATAAATGTGATGTGACAATTCTATTTTTAGAAAATAAAAAGTGTTGTGTTTTATGAAATGTAAAATGTAGCAAAAGTCTAATTTATGCAAGTCTTTAAAACTAAGATTATGTTTTACTTAGAAACTAAAGTTTACATTTTGTCGTTAACAAAACTTAGCGAAGATCGTAAAATATAAATAACGTTTTTAGGTGATATTTGTATTAACAATCTCCCCCTTTTTGTTGATGACAAAACATAAACTTTGTTTTTAAGTAACTCACAAAATCTTGGTTTTTAAGACTTAAAAAAAATTAATATTAAACTTATTTTACTTAAGTTATGAAAATCATATTAAGTTTTTAAAGTTTAATATATTTCTCCCCCTTTTTGTCAAAATAAAAAGTAGAGTAGCGAAGCGGAAAATGCACTTGCTCCCCCTTGCTTGTTACTCCCCCTAAAAAGAGTGTCAAGATGGGAAACATGGATTTTGGATCCTACAAAAATAATGGTTAGTTGGTGATATATATAGTCAAGCTTGTAGTTACCACACACATTGCAACGACAAAGATAACACAAAAGTGATCAACCAACAATGCACGAAAGTAAGTAGAAAGAACTAGCATTCCAAGTAAAATTTTGACTTATAAAAGTCAAAGGACAAGAAATGGGTAATATTCTTCTACTTCTAAAAACTAAAAAAATAAATAAAAAAAAATAACCAAGAAAGAAAAATAAACGCCTAGTTTCCTAAATTCGGGAAACGGCCTCCAAAGGTTGTCTAGGATTTGTTTGGGTGGGAAAGAGCATCCAAACGTTCAATGACGTGTTGGAATGCAAACCGGGTTTCATCTTGAAGTTGGTGAAGCAACCTTTTGATGCTTGCACACATTTGCTCACAATTTGAGCAAACATGGGGATGAGTGGGTGGAAATGGGTTGGTTTTGGTTTCTTGGTTTGAGGGTTGGTTGGTTTTTGGTTCTTGGGTGGATGATGGGTTTGGTATTGAGTCAAGCAAGGTGGTTTGAAATTCCATTGCTTGATGGAGGTGGTTCTCAACCATGCTTTGTATATCCTCATATGAGGGAAAGAAAGATTCAAAGGTTTGGGCTTGAGAATGTGGTGGAGTTGGGTGATCATGGTTTTCAAAGTTTGGTTCTCCATAAAGAGGACCATGGATGTCATTGTAGATGGGGTGAAACAACAATGGTTTGGGTTGATGGTATACTTGTTGTGGTGGTTGGGTGTGGTTAAAAAGCTCATTTTGGTCAAGAATTGACCTTGGTGAAAAAGGTGGTGGTTGTGAAGGTCTTGGTGAGAGATCATTTAGATCTTGGACAAAAGGATGTGGTGATGTGGGAGGAGACCCAAATAACTCCATAGGTTCAATTTTATGTAATGGTGATGGTGATGAAGTTTAGGATGGTTGGGTTGGAGCACTTGGTGGAGTTGGGTCAATGGGTGATTTAGTTGGTGGTGGAGTGAGCTCATTTGGTTCATTAGCTGATGGTGATGGGGATGCAAGGTTCAAAAAGTGTTCATTTTTTATAGGAGAGGTGAATTCATCCGAAGATGAGGAGCTTAGGTTGATGGGTTGATTAGACCATAGTGGTTTAACACTTATCCGGGCGGTTTTCCGGATGGGCCGTGATGGTTGAGAGGTGATTGTTGACTTAGTCATGGTGAAAAATGGTTTAGAAGTTTAGAAATTGTGATGAAGAAGGTGTGATTTGATAGTGTTTAGGATGGCTTAATTTATAGTGTTGAAGGATTGTGGAAAGGAGTGTTTGGATTTGATGTTAGTCCATACAAAAATGGAGGTTTCTAATGATTTGGAAAACTAATTGTGGGTTGTCAAATCATGGAAGTCAATCCAATGAAAATGGTGAAGTGAGAAGACAAGTTTTGCACTAAATGCTTAGTGGTTTTGGTGGATTTGTTGGAGTATAAATCTCAGGGATTTCAAGGATCCTTTAAAAGGGTTCCTTCCTTTATGTGTGAGGGGTCCTTGAGGTTGTTATGGCTATTTTTGAATTTTGGCGGGAAATGGTTTTGATGAAGTTTATGGAAGGAGAAGTACCCTATTATGCTAAACACATTGCTAGAAATCTGCAGGATTCTGGCGGAACCCTCAGAATACACAGGCGGAACCCATTTGAGGGTGCCGCCTGGTCCGTTGGGCCATTTCTGGGATTCCCAGAAATTGCACTGGCGGAACCCAATTTTGGGTACCGACAGATCCGCCAGAGCTTCAGAAATAGGCAGTCCGTGTTTTTGACCCGCGAGACGATTTTCAAAATTTTCGAAAACTCCTAAAATCAAAAAGATAAGTCATTTCTGGTTAGGCAATGCAAAAAATAGACACCTAAACACACATTTCATAGGACTTTGACCTTGAGGTCGAGAATTTCACTATATTTAGTGAAAATATCATAAGCTTGAAAATTTGACAACTTGCCAAAAGTTGTCTTCCTGCATCAAAGTTAGATAAAACATGTTCCAAATAGTATCCAACATTGTACCAACCTACAAGTACATCACAAACATTGTTTAAACAACCAAATTAGTTAGAATAGCACCTAGTGCCAAACACTCCTACACACCCGCACTCATTGACGGTCAATCTTGTTCTTGAGCTTTCCAAGGAATCTTCCAAGATTCTTAAACATCCCCTTTGTTTGCTTGAACTCCGCCGACTCATTAGGAATATCCGATAGTTGGGATAGGTATTCGAGAGGTAGGAGTCTAGAGTTTGGCAAATTGTCATCTTCACTCATTGAGGAAGATGATGATGAGGTAGGAGGATGAGGACGTTTTCCTTGGGCTTTGTAGACTCTCTTATCAATAAGTGGAACAAAGGTGTGTGCAATGAGAGTGTAGTTAAGACGAAGACCATTTGGAGTTGGTGGAATGGGTGAGATGAACCTAAAGAGACGGGTCAAGAGCATTCCATACGGCATAGCCGTTGTGCCATGCACGGGAATGTCGGCCATTCTCTTGGCCATGTAGTAGGCAAGGTTGAAAGGTTGCCTAACGGACAAGGAGTAGAGCATGTAGCAAAGGCAAAGGTTGATATGATCTCGGTTTCTTATTGTGCTAATGACATTGGCTCTAAGGACTTCCTCCCATTTCTTGAATTGAGGCTTAAGTTCATTCATTTCCATTCCATACGGGTCCTTATCGACCTCATTTCTCGAACGGGTTCTCCTAGTGTTGGTGGTCCTAACAAAGAGGTGGTCACGGAGTACATCTTTTGAGACAAGGGGTGTGTCATAAGGGTGGATATGGTCTTGGAGGTTGTCAAGAGTTGAAACGGAATGCAAGTCGGAATAGAGGCAAGTGCCACGGTTTGGGACACCTAGGATTTGAGCAAACTCCTCAAGAGTGAAGGAGTATTGATGACCACTAACCCTAAATTTGATAGACATTTGACCATAATCATCCGTGGAGAGGACGGAGGATGCATAGAACTCTAGAATGAATCTAGGACAAATAGGCTCGTCGATATTCAAAAGACACTCAAAGTTGATTGTGGCAAATTCGGCGTAAAGGTTTGTGCCTTCTAGGAAAGACGGGTCAATGGTTCTACCCTCATGGACATAGTGTTTTTCTAGGGCTTTGAAAACGTTGACTTGGTTTGGGGTAAGGCCTTTGGTTTTTTGGTGTTTTGGTAGGTACTTAATGGTGTCCTTGTGGTCGTAGTGGGTTAGAGGAGGCATGATGATTCCTAGAACAACAAAATTTCACATTTTAGTTTAAGTAAACCACTATTATAATGTGGATGTTCTAGTGTGTGCCTATATGAAAACAATGTGGAGGTGCGGTTATCTTGACTCATTTTGATGTTTCAAAATCGTTTTATGCAAGTTTTGTTATAAAATAAAAGATAACCCAAACACTCCTAGTTCAATGTAGCTTCGTTTGAATGTACCCGAAAATACATATTGGTTATGTATTCCCTTTAGCATTCAAGATACATTATGCAAGTGATGTTTTAAACATAACGTTTTGATTTTGTATTCTCAATGTGAGACGAAAAAATATTTGTCCTACTTTTGAGAAATTTTTGGAAGGATTTGACATGGGGTGTTTTAGCAAACATGTTTATACTAATTAAGGATGCAATTCCTAACTATGGGAAACATGATTAGTTTTGTTAAACACCTATTCTTATGCATGAGTTTTTCAAGTTAATGCATAACCCCAAGTTTTTGTTTTTGTGCAAGAAATAGAATTCCTAGACTCAGATCAGGATTGTAATCACGTTTACAATACTTACAATGATGATTGATTTGCAATGTAAATGGATAGAAGACCAAGAATTCGTAGGTATGGATGGATGGTAAAGTGAATAGTAGCAGTTTAGAAGTGGTGGTGTGAGATAATGGGTGTTTGGTTTAATATAAACAAAGATTTTGATTCTGCAGGTCGACGGATACGGCGGACCCCTGGAATGGGTTCCGCCCGTTATGTCTGAGGGTTCCGCCGACCCTGCTGAGGAAAATAGTTATGGATTTGTTTTGATTTTTATGATTTTTGTCTAATGTCCAGAACTATAATGTAGGTTCCATGAGTCCTAAGCCTAGCCTAAGAAGGTTAAAAGGTTCACGTTTAAGGGGTTTTGTGAGAATGTCGGCTATGTTGTCTTCGGAAGAAACTTTCTCAATTGAGATATTTCCTTTTTGAACGTTGTCATGAAGGAAATGATGACGGATTTCAATATGTTTGGTACGAGCATGTTGAACCGGGTTTTTGCTAAGATCAATGGCACCTTTGTTGTCACAAAGAATTGTGATGTCGTTGAGTTGAATTCCGTAGTCGACAAGAGCTTGCTTCATCCAAAGAGCTTGTTGACATGCCTTTCCGGCCGAAACGTACTCGGCTTCCGTTGTTGAGATAGCAAGAGCCGTTTGCTTCTTAGAGAACCATGAGGTGAGACAATGTCCAACAAAAGTACAAATACCACTTGTACTTTTTCTATCGACATAGTCACCGGCATGATCCGAGTCGGCATACACTATGGTGTCTATTCCCGTTCCTTTGGGATACCATAAACCTAAATGTGTAGTGCCCTTAATATACCTAAAAATCTTTTTAACGGCTTCGAGATGGGTAGTTTTAGGATCTTCTTGAAAACGAGCACATAGACAAACACTAAACATAATGTCGGGTCTACTAGCCGTTAGGTAAAGTAGACTACCAATCATACCTCTATATTTAGTGCTATCTACGGATTCACTTTCCTCATCCTTGGTGAGTTTAGTTTCCGTGGACATGGGAGTTTTGATAGGTTTCGAATCTTCTAATCCAAATTTCTTAAGCATGCCCTTAATATATTTAGATTGGTTAAAGAAGATACCATCTTCTAGTTGTTTAATTTGGAGTCCTAGGAAAAAGTTGAGTTCTCCCATCATACTTATTTCAAACTCGTCATGCATGATTTTTGAGAAATCCACACATAATTCTTGACAAGTTGATCCGAATATAATGTCATCAACATAGATTTGGACTATGATAATATGTGAATCTTTCTTCTTAGTGAAGAGAGTATTATCAACTAAGCCCATGGTATACTTATGGTCAACTAGGAATGTTTTAAGTCGATCATACCATGCTTTTGGAGCTTGCTTAAGTCCGTAAAGAGCCTTTTTAAGTTTGTAAACATGATTTGGTTTTTCAAAATCGATGAAGCCCGGTGGTTGAGCAACATACACTTCTTCATTAATGACTCTGTTTAGAAATGCACTTTTGACGTCCATTTGAAAGAGTTTAAAATTGTGTGCACATGCATATGCAAGTAAGATTCTAATTGACTCGAGCCTAGCAACCGGAGCAAAAGTTTCATCGTAGTCAATGCCTTCTTGTTGGTTATATCCTTGTGCGACTAACCTAGCTTTGTTTCTAGACACAATTCCATTTTCATCCATTTTATTACGAAATACCCATTTTGTTCCAATTATAGTTTGACTCTTTGGTTGAGGAACTAATGTCCATACATCATTCCTAACAAATTGGTTTAACTCTTCTTGCATTGCAATTACCCAAGACTCATCTTTAATGGCTTCATTAATATTTTTAGGTTCAATGGTTGACACGAAACAAAAGTAGTTGCTTTCATTTTGAACTTTTGACCTTAGTGTTCTTTCGTTAATATTGCCAATGACACCATCTAATGGATGACTTTTAGATTCTTTGACATTGACAAGTTCTTTGTTTAATAGTTTATCTTCTTTGTCATCACTTAAAATTTCTTGATTTTCTATTGCTTGGCTTTCAACTAAGTCATCATCTACCAAAGGTGATGTCTTAGAGGGAGGTGGACTCTCGTCAAATGTTACGTTCAATGATTCCTCGACTCTTAAGGTTTCTTTGTTCAAAACAATGTATGCTTTACTATTTTGTGAATATCCAAGAAATACACCTTCATAAGACTTTGGGTCAAATTTGGTGAGATAATCCTTGGTGTTAAGAATGAAACATTTACTCCCAAACACTCTAAAGTATCCTAATGTAGGCTTTTTACCTTTATATAGTTCATAAGGAGTTTTATTCAAAAATGGTCTAATTAAGACTCGATTTAAAATGTACGTTGATGTGTCAACGGCATTACACCAAAACTTTTGTGGAATGTTTTGTTCATTAAGCATTGTTCTACTCATCTCTTGCAATGTCTGGTTTTTACGTTCTACTACACCATTAGATTGAGGAGTACGTGGAGCCGAAAAGTTATGAGTTATTCCATTATTATCACAAAAGTTTCCAAATTGAAATTCATTATCAAATTCACGACCGTGATCCGTTCTAATAGACACAATATTAGACCCTACTTGATTTTGAATTTTCTTACTTAGAATCTCAAATTTATCAAAAGCTTCATTTTTACTTTTCAAAAATTTTGTCCAAGTATATCTTGAGTAATCATCAACTATGACCAAAGTGTAGAAGTTACCTCCATAACTTTGTATAGCGGATGGACCAAATAAATCCATATGTAAAAGTTCTAGACACCTAGATGTATAAACCAAGTTTTTAGCCTTATGGCTATTATGGACTTGTTTACCGACTTTGCAAGCATCACAAAAGTGTTGGTCATATTTCAACTTAGGTAGGTTTTGAACTAAGTCTTTGGAGGAGAGGTTTTGGATTAGTCTCATGTTAGCGTGTCCTAAACGTCTATGCCATAAAGTTGAAGATTCATCTAATGAGGGAGACAAAGTTTGTCTCTAGATGTTGGATCCATCTTCATGACATATACGTTGTTCTTAAGGACACCTTTGGCTAAGGTTATACCATCTTTAAGTATTTTACTTCCGTTTTCACTAAAAAGAACATTATACTTATTACGACAAAGTTGACTAATACTAAGGAGATTAAAACCTAAGTTATCAACATGAGCTACATCATCAATAAAAAGGGAGTCATGAGAGATTGTACCTTTTCCGATGATTTTACTCTTAGTATTACTACCAAACGTAACATTACCTCCGTCACATTTGTGATAAGAAGTGAAGAGGCTTTTGTTACCCGTCATGTGCCTTGAACAACCGCTATCTTTAATCCATTCATCCGGTTCCAAACAAACTTTGAGGCACACCTATTTTATGAGAAACACTCAAACATTTGGTCCCCAATTTCTCATGGGTCCATTTTGGTTAAGCATACTATTAACTTGTTCCAAGTATGAAAATAGAGCATAAGGGTTCCATGACATGTAATTTGGAGTTTGGTAATGTCTAGGAGTGTAACACCCCGAAAATTGATTAAGCAGCGGAAGTCTAATCGGGGTCATTACAGTTTAGTACACAGTCATACTCATAGAAAACAATTCAAAAGATTGTCAATATCATTCCATGAAAACTCAAATATTCAGAGTTACAAACATTTTTCCAAAATGTTAATTGTTTAGCAAAAGGAGTGATGAGTTTGTAAAGAATGATATAATTATTGAAATCAAAAGGGAGGTCCTGTGCCCTTTGCCAGCTCTGTGCCGCCATGCTTGCTAGTTTCCTGAGATAAACATGCTTAAAAAGTCAACACAAAGGTTGAGTGAATCCATAGTAGTTTAAATAGTAATAGTGTGAACACAAGTCAAGCATTTGAAATAAACAAGCCAAGATAGACAGGTCTTGACTAAATCGGGTGTAATATTGCTCCCAAGTCTCACGAAACGCAAGCCTTAATATTGATTTGACATATCATAAAGATAATAACAATCATCTACACCACAGCGGATGTAAATGACAAGGGGCCCTCGGTGACAGGAAATGTGCCAAATTTCCATAATACCTCGAATATAGCTCATCTCTTGCCAAGTGATCACCTTGACAGAGGCGGACTGCCATTCCAATAGATCTATCAACTATATTCGCGCTCACTCGCAAGTGATTAAGGTTCGTGATATGAGGGACTTGTAGCACGGGTGTCAACTTAGGCAATATCAGGTGATAACAGCATACAGAAAAATACTTGTGTTCGATTTATAGCATGTATCTCCCCACGGGGTTTAAAAACAATTAAAAATGTGGGACCATGAACTCACCTGAAAGGTGCGTAATCACAAGGTGCTCAAAAGTGATGGTGTATTGCTATGACTAGCAATGAAATTCCTCCGACTTGCGACCTAAATAATACATTGTAATCGGTGTTTTAGATTCGTGTTGTAAATGCCATGTGATATGTCTCGTGTACGGTGATATCCGTTTCGGGTGTCTTAAATATATTTCAAATAACTTTACGTAGTTATTGTTTGCGTTGATACGAATCGGTGTTTGATAAATATCAATTTATTCCGTGATATAAATGTCGTTAACAAAAATATTTATACGTAAATATTTTTAGTAAAGTACGTATTTATTTTAAAGTTACAAAATATCATATAAGTTTTAATATTTATAAGATTTATTGTAAAAGTAAATATATTTGTAAGAATATAATTATCATCAAAAGTTACCCTTAACTTTAACAAAGTTACACTTTTTACCCCTTGGTCAAAAATAATTTCCTTTTAGTCCTTTTTGTACTTTTGACACTTTATTCCTTATACTTTTGAATAATACATTTTCCACCCTCAATTCCTTATTAGAAAATCGGTATTGTCATACTTTACCCGAAGTTTTGTGATTTTGACGGTTTTAGTCCTTTAACGTGGAACTTTTGCAAAATTGATCCTTGATCTAGTTTTTCGAAAACTAAACTTTCCATTATACCAAAGTAGCATTTAAATTTTGTAAAGTACTTATATTCGGTCTTATGTTCTTCGTTTCCTTCCAAGTTTTTGAAACCGAAATTCCCATTTGAAAAGTTAAGTGGGCTCGTTAGCCCAAACTAGGCCCATGTGGTAATTTTTACATGCTTTTTAACATAGTTCGACTAGGTTTGATTTGGGTCTCGTTTTCATGATATAAAATCGTGTATGACTTGCATGTTTGGTTAACTCGGTTAAGCTTGAGTCGAAGATTTAGTGTGTCGAAGAAAACATATAAGTTGTACGTGTAAATACGAAGAGACGAGCCCATTCCTAGGGGTGTCGAGACATGTGAAAGGTGTTCATTGATAATGAAAGTGTCAACTAGATATATTGTGTGCGTTATATGATATGCGTACGTGATGAGCATGAAACTAAAGTATGAAAATGAAATAGGAAATGAAGACTTACTACACCAAAAGGTGGTGATGAGATCGTGTGACCAAACAAGAGAAAAACGAGCAAACTAACACTCTTCGTATAGCGACCCTTGTTCCAAATTTGTTACCCAACTCGATCTTAACTCAACCCTTGCTTGTACAACCCTTGTATTCTTCGACAGTGTTCAAGAGAGAAAAGAGAGTGTTTGAGTTTTGCAAACTTTGTGAAACCTTGAGTGTGTGAGATTTTACATTAAATGTGGCTTATATAGTGTGGTTTTGGGTGGTTCGAGTGTTTCCTCATCAAACTACAACAATCGAATGGTTGCCCTATCTAGGGACAAAGTTGTCGAGTGTTTAGAGTATTGTCAAATCGGTTTGGGGTGATGAGGGAGCAAGGAGGGTTGACTTGGATGTGTTTAGTGTTTAGCTTAGGTTTTTAGGGATTAAAAAATTGGTGTTTAGACCTTGTGTGGTATGCTTGTTGGGGAACCATGGAACATTCGAACCATTGGACAATAAACCTTTTGGTGTGCAAAGCGATGGACCAAGAGTCGGACGGCTCTTGTGGTGGCTCCTTGTCGAGGGCTAGCAAGTCAAAGGAAATGGTGGTAAGTTGTGTTGTGTGAATAGGGTGCCAAGAAATCAAACATGTGCAAAAACAAAATGCAAAGGGAGTTGGTTCTTGCTTCGGTGACATGTTACGCAAAAGGAAGAAAACAATACAAGCCATATGGGCTTGTGTAAATCCTCGGCCCAAAGTGAAACAAAAACATAAGCCGTGTGGGCTTGTGAGGGTGCTCGGCCCAACAGTGGACGAAAGAAAGAAAATAAAACATTATTGGGCTAGTGAGGTGATTCGGCCCAAAATGTCGGGGGTGTCGGTGTTCCGTGAAATTTGTGAAATAAATCCTGGTGTCGGTGTCAGTTTGTGAAAACCTTAAATATTTAAACGGTGTCGTCATATATATATATATATATATATATATATATATATATATATATATATATATATATATATATATATATATATATATATACTTATATATATATTCATATATATTTTACTCGTGTATATATATATAAATTGTAGTAATGAATTGTACTAATTAATATATATACATGTCGTTATATATATATATATATTAATAATGTTTCGGTGTCCAAAATAGAGTGTCAGGTCGCAAGTGGGAGTTACCGGTGTATAACCTCATTGGGTGACATCCAAGAGTAACATTCGGGTGATATTGGGTGACAAAACATAATCGGGTGTTAAACAAACGGTGATCAAAACATTCGGGTGTTCAAACAAACGGTGTCTCATATAAAAATTTCAAATTAGCCCGCAAAAATGGCTTAGTTTAGAATAATGTCGATAATTAGCATTAATAAATGACCTGGGATTTTACGGTGTATTACAGTACCCACCCGTTAGATTGGATTCATCCCGGAATCCAAAGTTGAATCGGTGCTCGGGGTTGTCTCATCAAATAGTTGTGGGTATTTGGCACTCATTTGATCCTCGCTCTCCCATGTGTACTCGTGTCCTCTCTTAGAGTTCCATCTGACCTTAACAATGGGAATGTGACTATGCTTAAGTCGTTTGACCTCCCTGTCCATAATCTCAACGGGTTCCTCAATAAAGTTCAACTTATCATCGATTCTGATTTCTTTCTGTGGAATCACAAGTGTTTCATCCGATAAACACTTTTTTCAAATTTGACACGTGAAAGGTGTTGTGTACTCTACTGAGTTCCTCAGGTAGTTCAAGTTTGTATGCCACGGGACCAATCCTTTCAATGATCTCGAAGGGTCCAACGTATCTTGGGTTTAGCTTCCCACGTTTTCCAAACCTAATCATTCCTTTCCAAGGTGATACCTTAAGCATGACCTTGTCTCCAACTTGAAACTCTATCGGTTTCCTTCGCACATCGGCATAACTCTTTTGCCGATCTCTAGCGGCTTGTAATCGTTGCCTAATCTTTACTATTTTCTCAGTGGTTTCAAGAATCAACTCGGGACCTGAGAGTTGTACATCTCCAATCTCAGCCCAACAAACTGGTGATCTACACTTTCTTCCATAAAGTGCTTCAAACGGTGCAGCCTTAATGCTAGTGTGATAACTGTTGTTATATGAGAATTCTGCTAATGGTAGGTGTTTATCCCAGCCTTTTCCAAAATCAATCACACATGCCCTAAGCATGTCTTCTAGGTTCTGTATAGTTCTTTCACTTTGACCATCAGTCTGTGGATGGTAAGCTGTACTCATATCTAACTTAGTTCCCAAGGCTTTCTGTAAAGATCGCCAAAAGTTAGACGTGAAACGGCTGTCTCGGTCGGAGATAATAGAAATCGGCACTCCATGCCGGGAAACTATCTCCTTAAGGTACAAACGTGCAAGAACATCCATATCATCAGTCTCTTTAATTGGTAAGAAGTGTGCTGACTTCGTGAGACGATCGACAATAACCCAAATAGCGTCCAAACCACTCGATGTCTTGGGTAATTTCGTTATGAAATCCATTGTAATCCTTTCCCATTTCCACATTGGTAGCTCGGGTTGAACCAAAAGACCGGATGGTTTTTGATGTTCAGCCTTTACTCTTGAGCAGGTCAAACACTTTCCGACATACTCTGCAATGTCAGCTTTCATTTTTGGCCACCAATACAACTTCTTTAGATCTTGATACATCTTGTCCGAACCAGGATGAATGGAATATTTAGACTTATGAGACTCGTGCATGATGAGGTCTCGTATTCCTCCATACAATGGAATCCAACTTCTGTCCTTGAAACACAGCCTTCCATCTGGTTTCTTGACAAATCCATTCGTGCTTTCTGGCATGCCGTAAATCTTCTCGTGCGGTCTATTCTCTTTCTTAAGAGCCTCAGTTTGAACTTCAAGAATTTGAGACGGCAGTGGTGATCTAATTGTCATACCCAATGACCTAACTCTGAGGGGTCTAAGTCGTTCCTTTCGACTCAAGGCATCTGCTACAACGTTTGCCTTCCCCGGGTGATAGCGGATCTCACAATCATACTCACTTAGCAACTCTAGCCATCGACGTTGTCTCATGTTTAACTCCTTTTGATCCAAAATGTGCTGAAGACTCTTGTGATCGGTGAAAACCGTACACTTGGTTCCATATAGGTAGTGTCTCCAGATCTTAAGAGCGAATACCACCGCTCCTAATTCTAGATCATGAGTAGTGTAGTTCTCCTCGTGGGGTTTAAGTTGTCTAGAAGTGTAAGCGATTACTTTAAGTCTTTGCATCAATACGGCACCCAAACCTTGGATTGATGCGTCACAATATACCACGAAGTCCTCACTTCCTTCGGGTAGTGCTAGTATCGGTGCTTCACAAAGCTTCTGCTTCAAAAACTGAAATGCCGATTCTTGCTCATCTCCCCATTCAAACTTCTTCTTTTTCTGTGTTAACTCAGTCAAAGGTTTAGCAATCCTTGAAAAACCTTCAATAAACCTTCGATAGTATCCGGCAAGACCTAAAAATTGGCGTATCTCGGTAGGACTCGTAGGTGACGCCCAATTTTTAACAGCTTCGATCTTGGCGGGATCAACATGAATACCCTTACTGTCGATAACATGCCCGAGAAATTGTACTTTCTCAATCCAAAAATCACACTTGGAAAATTTGGCGTATAATTTCTCTTCTCTGAGCAGTGTTAGTATAGCCTTCAAGTGCTCTGCGTGCTCTTCCTTACTACGTGAATAAATAAGGATATCATCGATGAATACAATCACAAACTTATCCAAATAGGGTTTGCACACTCGGTTCATTAAGTCCATAAATACAGCGGGTGCATTTGTTAGACCGAATGGCATTACTTGGAACTCGTAGTGACCGTATCTTGTCCTGAAAGCCGTCTTAGGGATGTCTTCTTCCCTAACTCTCAGTTGGTGATAACCCGATCTCAAATCAATCTTCGAGTAGACACTCGACCCTTGCAGTTGATCAAACAAATCATCAATCCTTGGCAATGGATATCGATTCTTAACCGTAAGTTTGTTCAACTCACGATAATCGATACACATCCTGAAGGTTCCATCCTTCTTCTTTACGAACAACACCGGGGCTCCCCCACGGTGAAGAACTAGGGCGAATAAATCCTTTATCCGACAATTCCTCCAATTGTCCAGATAACTCCTTCATTTCTGACGGTGCAAGCCTATAGGGTGCTCGTGCTACGGGTGCTGCTCCTGGTATCAAGTCAATTTGAAATTCCACTTGACGAGTCGGCGGAAGGCCAGGCAAGTCCTCAGGGAAAACTTCTGGAAAGTTCCTGACTACTGGCACATCCTCGAGTCGCTTCTCTTCCGACTTTTTCTCGGTGACTTGAGCTAAGAAGACTTGACATCCTCGTTCGATGTACTTCGCAACCTTGACGCAAGAAATGACGCTCAAACGTGTCTTACTTCGCTCTCCGCGAACAACCAGGGTTTCGTTATTCAGTGGAATGTGAACGACCTTTTCGTCACAAATGATCTTAGCGCGGTTCTCAGATAACCAATCCATTCCTATGACGACATCGAAACTACCGAGTCTAATAGGCATAAGGTCAATGGCAAATGGGGTATCTAGCAGTCGTAGGGTGCAACCTCGGAGTATAGTGTTAGTGCTTACTAGCTTCCCATCGGCTAGTTCAATCTCATATGTGGTGTCTAGTTGGGTGGGTGTAATATTAAGCAGGGGTGCAAGGGAAATAGATACGAAACTTTGATCGGCTCCAGAATCAAATAAAACTTTAACGAGGCGGTTGTTTAGAAAGAACGTACCCGTGACTACGTTCGGATCTTGCTGGACATTTCCATCACCCAGCACGTATGCTCTCCCACGTGCATTGTTATCCTTATTAGGGCACTGTCGCCTGTAGTGTCCTTTCTCTCCACAAGCATGGCATACCACAGCCACGGGTTGCAAGTTAGCTCCTGTCGCCTTGCAATCTTGTGTCTTATGTCCAACCCTTGAACACTTCCCGCACTTAGCATAGCAGGGTCCATTGTGATGCATCTTACACTTGTCACAGAATGGAAGAGGTCCAACATACCTAGCATCCTTAACTGGTGCGGCGACATAAGCTCTGACAGCTTCCTGTCGTCGATTCTATTGGTTGTGGTGGGTGTTTCTGTCATGGTGATAGTTACGGTTGGGGTTTCGGTTGTTGTTGTTGTTGTTGTTGTTGTTGTTGTTGTTGTTGTTGTTGTTGTTGTTGTTGTTGTTTGTCCTTCGATCATCAAACTTCCTTTTGTGATCGTTGTTCCCTTGAGCAGAGTACGCTTAATCTCCCGGTCTAGCATTCTTTGGGCAATGGACATTGCTTCATCCAAAGATTGAGGCTTAGACGAGGTGACGTTTCCCTCAATGCTCCTGGGTAATCCTTCAATGTACCTTTCCAACAACTTTTCCAAATCGGGAACCTTTGAAGGGCAAAGTGTGGCAAGCTCCTGAAATCTCCTATCATAAGCCCTGAGATCATTTCCTTTCACAACCAACGTGTGAAACTCATCTTCTAACTTCTTGATCTCACCTCTAGGGCAAAACTTTTTCAACATCTTCTCCTTAAAGTCAGCCCAGGTAATCTGATAGGCCTCCTCCACACCTATCTTCTGAGCAGTTGCATTCCACCAAGACAACGCGTCTTCCAACAACGTTCCAGTAGCAAACGAGACTCGGCTTTCAGCGGCACAACCGCTCCTCACAAACACAGTCTCAGTTCGCTCAAACCATCGAGCAAGCTCTGTTACTCCTTCAGTCCCTTTGAAGTGAGATGGTTTACAAGCTATGAAGTCCTTATAGGTACACTTCCGAGTCGCAGCGGACTCGCTCTCAGCAGTGGCTCGGTTATTGCTACTAGTTCGTGCCATTGCAGCAGCCTGCTCTTCTAAAGCTGCAGCAACACTGTCGGCAACCAACTTTCTGATAGCAGCCTGGGTCATAGCGGGTGACGAGGTAGCAGTAGCGGTTTTCCTTGGGGCCATAACTCTATAAAATCGCAAGTGCATAAGTACAAATCCCAAACATCAATAACAAGAGAAATAGTGTAGCCAAACTCATAATAGTCGAGATCATCACAAAATACATATCACAACCACTCCATAAATACATACATCAACATAAACCATATCCTTCATAAATAAACATCACGACATGTAACAACACACATGGAAATTATAATGAATCTCGATATGGGAGCATAATAAAAGATCAAACAACTAGAACATCATAAATCAATATCAATACATTACAATCATAACCAACATAGAGTTTTAATAATTTTTGAATTCATTGTTACAAAACAATAAGTTACAACAATTATTAATGCCACAGGCGGCAAGTTAAGATGTCTCTGTAAGTAATGACATGTCATAGATCTATGAAGGTCCAGGTGCGCCTCCTGATCTCCTCTCCAGCTCTCTGATGATCCTGATCATCCCCAACATCTCCATATCCCTAGATCTCTCACGGGCCTGAATCTCCTCAACAGTAGTTGAAAGTGTGTGGATGGTAGAACTAGATGCAGCTAACTCCTGTGCCTGATGCTCCATCATCTCCTGTGTAATGGCTGCAATCGCTCTCAAATCATCAATCTCGTGCCTCTAAACATCTAGTCGATGACCAAACTCAGTGATGGTAGCCTGTGCCTCCTCGATCTCTGTCCCCATCATCTCAAATACCATCTCTAAGGCTGTCCTGTGTACCACGAAGTTTGTGACCTCCTCCTGCATACACTCAATCCTCTCCAAGGATATATCCTCAATAACGCTCAACAACACATCGAGACGATCCTCATGTCTCACTAATCTAGCAGCCAAAAGAGGGATAGTATGGTGTATCGGCTCCCCAGTGACCGGTAACACCGCTGAAGAGCCATCTCCAAGCTCAGCAGCCCTAGGCGATCCCTCAACCAATCTCCATCTACGTATGTAGTCTAACAAAAACGACCATCGACGAGCATCAACCAATCTATGAATGCCAGGTGAGGTGGGTATCTCGGTGGGAACAGGTGATGGTACAGGTGATGTAGCAGGTGATGGTATCTGTACAGTGGTAGTCTGTGAGTAGAAAACTGTAGGTGGTGGCATGGGTGGCAAAACCTCAGAGGTGTGGGGTGCGGTGTAAGTAGGCAACATGTAAGGATGTAGCTCAGGTAGGGGTGATACAGGTGATGGTGGGGGTGCTGGTGATGCCACAGGTGTCAGATCTGGCATAGAAACAGGTGGTAATACAGATATGGGTGATGATACAGGTGTAGGTACAGGTGGTGTAACAGTAGAAGCAGGCAAAAAGCAGACTCGTTTCCGAGCCGTGCATTTGCGGGTATAGTCTCCCACATGATATCGAAACAACTCGCCGAAAGGCTCAGGCTCATAGGGCTCAAGAATCCTCACTCGCTTGCGCCGATGAATCGGTGCAGGCGGGGATGATGGTGGAACAGAAGCAGCAGTGTCAGAAGTATCGGAGTCAGAAGACTCGTCATCAGCATCTGAACCGGTGTGGTGACTAGCAGGTGGTGTAGGACGATCATCAGCCGCAAGAAACTGCTGAGATGACAGGTACTGGTCATAAAGGTACTGTCCCTGTGTCATGGGTCCACAAACAGGACGAAAAAGAGGCTGAATAGCAAAAGAATCAATGGGTGTAGAAGCAACCTCACCCTCCTCAAAGGGCTCAGTATCAGCAGATGGGTCTCCAGATGGAACAGGAGATGGTATAGCAGGTGGTACAGGTTGGGTGTCATGGTCAGAATCATGGGTGTCTCGGGTGTCATGGGTGTCATAGTCAGATAAGTCAATAGTAGGGTGAGTGGATGATGCTGGCACGACGTCGTCACTGTCGGACAAAATAATAACCGGGGGCGACATGATACTGTAATATCCCAAAATAGCAGTAATATAAGTCATTTAGTCTACATAATGCTACATGCACAGTGATCATAGTGTCATAGTGAGCTAAATGCGATGGGTGCTAAAAATAAATCAAACCTTAAAACATAGCGTTGGCAAGCGCTGGCACGGAGGGCACTTCGGTGATAAATAGTTTGTTTAAAAATCTGGTGAGGTTATAGTCCAATGTTTTGAAAAATCATTTGGTTCACTATAACCATGGCTCTGATGCCAATCTGTAACACCCCGAAAATTGATTAAGCAGCGGAAGTCTAATCGGGGTCATTACAGTTTAGTACACAGTCATACTCATAGAAAACAATTCAAAAGATTGTCAATATAATTCCATGAAAACTCAAATATTCAGAGTTACAGACATTTTTTCAAAATGTTAATTGTTTAGCAAAAGGAGTGATGAGTTTGTAAAGAATGATATAATTATTGAAATCAAAAGGGAGGTCCTGTGCCCTTTGCCAGCTCCGTGCCGCCATGCTTGCTAGTTTCCTGAGATAAACATGCTTAAAAAGTCAACACAAAGGTTGAGTGAATCCATAGTAGTTTAAATAGTAATAGTGTGAACACAAGTCAAGCATTTGAAATAAACAAGCCAAGATAGACAGGTCTTGACTAAATCGGGTGTAATATTGCTCCTAAGCCTCACAAAACGCAAGCCTTAACATTGATTTGACATATCATAAAGATAATAACAATCATCTACACCACAGCGGATGTAAATGACAAGGGGCCCTCGGTGACAGGAAATGTGCCAAATTTCCATAATACCTCGAATATAGCTCACCTCCTGCCAAGTGATCACCTTGACAGAGGCGGGCTGCCATTCCAATAGATCTATCAACTATATCGCGCTCACTCGCAAGTGATTAAGGTTTGTGATATGAGGGACTTGTAGCACGGGTGTCAACTTAGGCAATATCAGGTGATAACAGCATACAGAAAAATACTTGTGTTCGATTTATAGCATGTATCTCCCCACGGGGTTTAAAAACAATTAAAAATGTGGGACCATGAACTCACCTGAAAGGTGCGTAATCACAAGGTGCTCAAAAGTGATGGTGTATTGCTATGACTAGCAATGAAATTCCTCCGACTTGCGACCTAAATAATACATTGTAATCGGTGTTTTAGATTCGTGTTGTAAATGACATGTGATATGTCTCGTGTACGGTGATATCCGTTTCGGGTGTCTTAAATATATTTCAAATAACTTTACGTAGTTATTGTTTGCGTTGATACGAATCGGTGTTTGATAAATATCAATTTATTCCGTGATATAAATGTCGTTAATAAAAATATTTATACGTAAATATTTTTAGTAAAGTACGTATTTATTTTAAAGTTACAAAATATCATATAAGTTTTAATATTTATAAGATTTATTGTAAAAGTAAATATATTTGTAAGAATATAATTATCATCAAAAGTTACCCTTAACTTTAACAAAGTTACACTTTTTACCCCTTGGTCAAAAATAATTTCCTTTTAGTCCTTTTTGTACTTTTGACACTTTATTCCTTATATTTTTGAATAATACATTTTCCACCCTCAATTACTTATTAGAAAATCGGTATTGTCATACTTTACCCGAAGTTTTGTGATTTTGACGGTTTTTGTCCTTTAACGTGGAACTTTTGCAAAATTGATCCTTGATCTAGTTTTTCGAAAACTAAACTTTCCATTATACCAAAGTAGCATTTAAATTTTGTAAAGTACTTATATTCGGTCTTATGTTCTTCGTTTCCTTCCAAGTTTTTGAAACCGAAATTCCCATTTGAAAAGTTAAGTGGGCTCGTTAGCCCAAACTAGGCCCATGTGGTAATTTTTACATGCTTGTTAACATAGTTCGACTAGGTTTGATTTGGGTCTAGTTTTCGTGATATAAAATCGTGTATGACTTGCATGTTTGGTTAACTCGGTTAAGCTTGAGTCGAAGATTTAGTGTGTCGAAGAAAACATATAAGTTGTACGTGTAAATACGAAGAGACGAGCCCATTCCTAGGGGTGTCGAGACATGTGAAAAGTGTTCATTGATAATGAAAGTGTCAACTAGATATATTGTGTGCGTTATATGATATGCGTACGTGATGAGCATGAAACTAAAGTATGAAAATGAAATAGGAAATGGAGACTTACTACACCAAAAGGTGGTGATGAGATCGTGTGACCAAACAAGAGAAAAACGAGCAAACTAACACTCTTCGTATAGCGACCCTTGTTCCAAATTTGTTACCTACTCGATCTTAACTCAACCCTTGCTTGTACAACCCTTGTGTTCTTCGACAGTGTTCAAGAGAGAAAAAAGAGTGTTTAAGTTTTGCAAACTTGGTGAAACCTTGAGTGTGTGAGATTTTACATTAAATGTGGCTTATATAGTGTGGTTTTGGGTGGTTCGAGTGTTTCCTCATCAAACTACAACAATCGAATGGTTGCTCTATCTAGGGACAAAGTTGTCGAGTGTTTAGAGTATTGTCAAATCGGTTTGGGGTAATGAGGGAGCAAGGAGGGTTGACTTGGATGTGTTTAGTGTTTAGCTTAGGTTTTTAGGGATTAAAAAATTGGTGTTTAGACCTTGTGTGGTATGCTTGTTGGGGAACCATGGAACATTCGAACCATTGGACAATAAACCTTTTGGTGTGCAAAGCGATGGACCAAGAGTCGGACGGCTCTTGTGGTGGCTCCTTGTCGAGGGCTAGCAAGTCAAAGGAAATGGTGGTAAGTTGTGTTGTGTGAATAGGGTGCCAAGAAATCAAACATGTGCAAAAACAAAATGCAAAGGGAGTTGGTTCTTGCTTCGGTGACATGTTACGCAAAAGGAAGAAAACAATACAAGCCATATGGGCTTGTGTAAATCCTCGGCCCAAAGTGAAACAAAAACATAAGCCGTGTGGGCTTGTGAGGGTGCTCGGCCCAACAGTGGACGAAAGAAAGAAAATAAAACATTATTGGGCTAGTGAGGTGATTCGGCCCAAAATGTCGGGGGTGTCGGTGTTCCGTGAAATTTGTGAAATAAATCCTGGTGTCGGTGTCGGTTTATGAAAACCTTAAATATTTAAACGGTGTCGACATATATATATACTTATATATATATATATATATATATATATATATATATATATATATATATATATATATATATATATATATATATATATATATATACACGAGTAAAATATATATGAATATATATATATATATATATATATATATATATATATATATATATATATATATAAATTGTAGTAATGAATTGTACTAATTAATATATATACATGTCGTTATATATATATTAATAATGTTTTGGTGTCCAAAATAGAGTGTCAGGTCGCAAGTGGGAGTTACCGGTGTATAACCTCATTGGGTGACATCCAAGAGTGACATTCGGGTGATATTGGGTGACAAAACATAATCGGGTGTTAAACAAACGGTGATCAAAACATTCGGGTGTTCAAACAAACGGTGTCTCAAATAAAAATTTCAAATTAGCCCGCAAAAATGGCTTAGTTTAGAATAATGTCTATAATTAGCATTAATAAATGACCTGGGATTTTACGGTGTATTACAAGGAGTGTTTTGGTTCCAAACATGTTGGTAGTTTGGTCGAGCGTTGAAGTTGCTCTTTGGAAAGGGGTGTTTGGGAATTGGAGTCTTAGGTCTTGGTTTAGTAGTCTTAGCTCTAAATTCATTTTTACTAAGTCCTACTCCAATTTTAAACACAGGTTTTGTTCCATTTTTGTATGTAACTTTAACAAATTTTGAACGATCCGATGTGGATGGAGTTACTGCAGCAGCAGACCTGGCGGAACCTTCGGGTCCAACGGGCGGAACCCTGGATTGGGTTCCGTCTGATCCGCAGGCTGCTGTAGCAATTTTGTTTGTTTCTTGTGCAATCTTTTCTTGTTTCGTTTGACCCTTTGAAGTTTCTATTTTCGTAAATCCTAGTCCTGTTTTATCAAAGGGTGACTTTTGAAGTTTCATAATTTCATCCGCACAAGAAATGCTCTTATCGAACTTCTTAAACTTTGTGGTTTGTTTTATTAGATCATTTTGAGTAATTTTGAGTTTCTCAACTTCTAGTTTAAGCTCTTCACATGATTTGCAAGATGTGTCAATATCTTTACTCTTTTCTAATCTCTTAGCTTTTTCTTTTAACTCATAAACTTCATTTTCTAAAAACTCCTTTTTTGTTTTCAAAAATTTATTTTTGTTTATGATTTTTAAGCTCAATTCACAAAGTTTGTTATATTCTTTTTGTAAAGTGTCATCATCAATAGAGGAGTAAGATGAGTCGGAGAATACCTCATTTGAGTTGTGAGCCATGAGAGTAATATCATCATTCTTTGGCTCATCGTCATCTCCTTCATAGTCACTCCAAGCACCACCCACAAAAGCTTGTTGCGGTTTGCTCTTGGGTGGTTTTGGACATTCTCCTACAAGATGACTTATGTCTCCACACCTATAGCATTTTCTTTCAACCTTTTCTTTCCTATCATCACGATCTTTTCGGAAAGTTTTCTTGTCATCTTTAGGTTGCCTTACAAACTTTCCTCTTCTACGAAAGAACTTCTTGAAGTCTCTAACGGCCATAGCATATTCCTCATCATCACTATCCGAAGTAGATTCTTCATCATCACTTGATTGGACTCTAGCTTTCAAGGCAATGGACTTAACTTTTTCTTTCTTGCCTCTAACTAGTTCCGAATCTTTTTCCATTACCATTTCGTGAACTTTGAGGTTTCCAATTAGCTCATCAAGTGACATGCTTGAAAGATCTTTGGATTCTTCAATTGCCGTCACTTTTGCTCTCCACTTCGGATGGTGTGCTCTAAGAAATTTCCTAACAAAGTTCTTACTACAAAAAGATTCATCAAGTGCTTTAAGTGAAGTAATAATAGTATTAAACCTAGCAAAAGCATTATCAATAATCTCATCTTCGGAAATAACAAATTGTTCATATTGTTGAACAAGAAGATCAATTTTGTTATCTTTAACTTGTGAGTTTCCTTGATGAGTGACATTTAAAGATTGCCAAATATCTTTGGCGGTTTTACATAAAAATACTCTTTCATATTCTTTCTTAGGCAAAGCGTTGTAAAGCATCATTTTAGCTTCATTATTTTTACCAATTAATTTCTTTTGATCATTATCTTTAATGTTAGTAACTACGTTATCACCATCAATGATTATATACCACAAATCTATATATTTAGATTTCACGTAAGTTTCAAAACGGTTTTTCCAATATATAAAACCATTTGCTTCGAAGAGTGGTGGTCTTTGCATAGATTGTTTCAAGTTTTAAAACACAATATATTTTAAAGGCTTGAGTAACGTAGCTCTTGATGCCAATTGTGGAAAACTAGAAGGGGAGTTGAATAGTTTACCGATTAAAAACTTTTTAACTTGTTAAGTTAGCTTTGAAACTTTGAGTTTGATCAAAGATATATACACAAACACAATATATAACATGCAAGTAAATGAAAGAAACGATCAAACCACAACACGAGTATTTATCGTGGTTCGGCTACAAGGACTCTTTTTCCTTGCCCTACGTCCACGCCCCGAGTATCCAACTCGAGAGTTTCTTTCACTAGTCAACAAGCTCCTTTCACCGGCGGAGAAAACCTTACACGTCGCTTATACTTTTACCGACACAAAGCTAGATGTCGAGTTCTTTACCAAGGGTACAACCACTCCCGTTAGTTCTTTTACAAGGGTACAACTACTCCCGATACACTTTGTATTTTGAGGACTAAAATACTAACAGATCACTACTGAAAATACACAATCAAATGAAGTGTAAACTACACAAGTCTACACGATGCTAAGCTAACAAGTCTTGCAACGTTGTGTTGAATACTTGTTACTTTTAGTGAGCTCGTGAATCTCTTTGCTACAAAAAGAAACTTCACATATGAAATGTTAAGAGGCTAGATGAAAGAATGAATGTGTGTGTAAAATATGATGTCAAGTGATAAGCCAAAATTCAACTTGTGGCTTGATATTTATAGCCAAACCTTCTGCAGGTCTGGCGGATCAGGCGGACCCCTCAGAAGGGTTCTGCCCGTGTACCCCCAGGGTACCGCCGGGCTTGCAGTTGGTTTTGCAATAAATCTTGCAAACCAAACAAAGTCACATCTCATAACTCCTTGCAAACCAAACAATGTCACATCTCATAATATCAAGTCAAACACTAAACTTGCAAGCAACATCTTAGTAAGTCAAACACATTTCTTTCCATAAATGTATAATGACAAAACTTGCCATAAATGTGATGTGACAATTCTATTTTTAGAAAATAAAAAGTGTTGTGTTTTATGAAATGTAAAATGTAGCAAAAGTCTAATTTATGCAAGTCTTTAAAACTAAGATTATGTTTTACTTAGAAACTAAAGTTTACATTTTGTCGTTAACAAAACTTAGCGAAGATCGTAAAATATAAATAACGTTTTTAGGAGATATTTGTATTAACAGACACCACTCCAACATATATCACACACACAAACACCAAACACTTAGCTAGTTTACTTCAAGTTATATTCAAGAGATCAAGTGCAATATTAACACATAAACCCTAGTTAGGTTTTGATTCATCAAACTAATTCAAAACATTAGAAACTCTTAGTGATTCTCTTGAGTTTAGATCCACTCAAGTCACCTAAACCCTCATCACAAATTCTTCAAGAATACAAGAGTAGAAGGATTGCTAAAGTGAAGAGAAGTTTGTCAATCAAAGTCCTTTCCTTACTAGTTACTTTCCTTTCTCTTAGAAAGCCTAAAGTTGTTGCTCATAAAGACCTTCGCGATTCAACTACCATTTACACTACTTACTACATAACTCACAGTTCATAATGAACAAGGCTGGCACAGAGGAGCACGGATATTAAAGAGGGCTATAAATTTTATTATCATTCGAAAACTCATCTAATGTAATTTGTAAACATGGAACCATCTGGGACCTCATTTTGTAATCTCTGATATTTATATAATTTGAATGATAAATCTTTTAAAATGACTCAATTAGAGATCGTTTTCTATTATTATGACTGTTAGTCCGTCGAGTAACACCCAGTTTGAATTCCGCTGCCTATCACGAAATTGGGGGTGTTACAGTAGGTAGGTTAACACCTTGATCTGCCACCTTTGAGTGGTATGAATACCTGCTCTGGCCTACCCCCAGTCCACAGGCTCTAGCTATAAGCATAATTTTGTGATGAAACTGCTTAAGCAGTTTGTGATGAAACTTGATCAGCAGTTTGTTGTTTTAAAAGCATATTTGAAACTTGGTTTTTTTTTATAAAAAATACCGAGATACGGCAATGATGATTTAAAAAAAAATGATTTTGGCGGGGCATTTCCAAATGGACGGCAATAAAAACTTTGAAACATTTGATGTTGCAGCCATATATCATAAGACTTTCTTATGTCTAATTGCTTATAATCTGAGCCAATTAATATCTTGATGTAATATTGAAAAGGTGTAAAGCTTATTAGTACCTCTTGTGTGTAAAATCGTGAACTAGACATTTCGGCAGCCTTGTTACAATGTTGTTGCCTTTTTTGTGCTACTCTGCCCCAACCCTTGTTACAATATTGTTGCCTTTTATGATGCTCTGCTTCTTTGTGAGACTTTGGCTGCTCAGAATTGGTTACCTTGTTGTGATACTCTGCTTCTTTGTGAGACTTTGGTTGCTCAGAATTGGTTACCTTCTTGTGATACTCCTTCTTTGTGAGACTTGTGTAGCTCAGAATGGGTTACCTTGTGATGATTCTCTGTTTCTTTGGTTGGTGGTTATGTGGTATAGTGTTTCTTGTTATGGTTGGTTGTAGTGTTTGTTGCAATGCTTGTAGTGTTTGCTGTAATGGTTGTGTTTGTTGTGATACTGCTTTGTTGATTGAGCTTTGTTTATAATCTACCAAAGCTGCAATTTGTGGAATCTTACTGTTGAGCTTTGCAGTTTGTGGAATCCTTACTGTTTGGGCTTGTGACATGCCTGTTTTTGACAGCCTTGTTGTGGGTTGGTTTTGACCACACCCTCCCTTGCTTTCTAGTGATACTTGAGTGTGGAATCTGCTGTTGAGCTGTTGAGTTTTCAGTTTGTGGAATCCTTACTATTGAGCTTGTGACATTCCTGTTTTGACAGCCCTTGTTGTGTTGTGATATTGCTTTCTAGTGATATTGTGGAATCTGCTGTTGAGCTGTTAAAAAAATGGTTTTTAAAACCAAGGCGATGACGAATGGTTTTTAAAACCGAATGGTATGGCGGAGTGATATTTTTATCACTTTCGCAACCTTTCAAATCCGAGCCTTCTAAAAATCTGAGCCTATAAGGCGATGACGAATTTAACATTTCATCCTAGCCTGCAGTTATGTTTTGTGTTGTCTTTGTGTGAACCTGCAGTTGTGTAATGTTTGCACTTTGGACTTGATCACTTTGTTGTGGTTACTGCACTTGTTCTTTGACAAAAAAAAAATAGGACTTGGCGATGACGAATTTAACAATGATCCGAGCCTGCAATTGTGTTTGTGTTTTGTTTGCACTTTGGAATTGATCATTTTGGACAAAACAAAATATTGCACTTTTGTGCTTTGACAAAAAAAAAATAGGACTTGACTGTACTTTTGTGCTTTGACCCAAAAAACTAGGACTTGGACATCAAAAAAAAAAAAAAAAAAAAAAAAAAAAAAAAAAAAAAAAAAAACTCACTAGATGGACCCCACTAAGAAGGGTTTGCAGCCTAGTGGCACTAGACCCCCGTGGGGTTAACAACTCCCTTATGGAATAGTATTTATAACGTCATAGGCATCAAATTATTGTGTATTTGGGACTATTGGAAAGGCCAAAAATAAAATATAGTATCATATACTGAATCACATGATAATGATTAATGAAATCGAGAATGGCGTTGGCCGCCGCGTTGCGGGCGGGCCTGTTTTTTTCCTCAACCAATTAGTACTAAATTATAGCAGTATATAAGCATTAACTGTAATTGTAACAATTACATACCTACTCATTGCAATGTACATAACAGGCAACTATAAAAGAGTATAAGTACGTTGGTTATTGCTTGTAGATGAAGCATGCTGCTGAACCGGGACGATAGTGGCATGGGTATGTAACCATAGGTAGAAGGACTGGTAACAACCATCTAAGTTTTACCTATTAGAAAAGCGCAAAAAGCTAAGGTTGTGATACAAACCAAAAGCAGTACATGTAGCTACTACAAATACGTACCCTACTCACAATGATAAGCTGTCGACATAGGCATGGCTAGAACAGGAAAACGATGCTCAGCGCCAGAAGCAGGCAGCGTATCTACAAAAAGAATAGGCCAAATGTTAGTTAATCAGCAGTGCCACAATTTTGATTCCAGTTTCTTTCATGTCAAACAGTTAGTGTTAGTACCTTGATTCCAGTTTTTTTCAATGAGGGGGTGTTTGTTTCAGCTTATGGCTTGTTTGGTTTTGGACATATGTTTCATAAGCTCATTTTTTTTTGCGCCTTATTTTTATACTTTTCCACTCAAACTACTTATCCGTTAAAAGCAATAAGCAGTAACATTGACCAAGAATTGAGATGGAGGTAAGTTACCGGAACTTTTTTTGAGCTACATGCGATGTACTTGAGTGTATCACTCCCAAATACGTCATTCGTTCCTCTCTGCCACATCAGCTAGCCTGAAACTGTAACTCCCTTTATACCATGAAAACTGCAAATTCAAAATTTGAACTCGTAAACAATTGTTGTTACAGTTTCCTCGTGATTTAATCCATATACGACGAAAAAAAGCTTTAGGCTTACCCTCAAAGAATAGACACACAAATAATTAATATATAACCTAATCCATGTCTTATATGTTATACCAATAAAACTTAAGGTCAACACTATCTTAAACGGCAAACACTTACCTAACAGGCCGCTGTTTCATGCCGTTGATGATTGCACGGTATTTTTTTAAGTAGAAAGTGCAGCTGAAATAAGAAAATAGGCCTGTGTAAGAATACAAAGAAAAAAAAGTAAAAAATCAGGTTACATGTTAAGTTACAGTTTATTATTATTATTATTATTATTATTATTATTATTATTATTATTATTATTATTATTATTATTATTATTATTATTATTATTATTATTATTATTATTGTCTCATCGTTACATACTACATCCAAATTGATTTTGAAGAAGGGCAAAAATGTATACAGATATATCAGAAGTATCAATGTCACCTGAAAAGGAAGTTTCTTTAACTCGACTTGGATTTGGTTAAACATGTCCGGACTTTGTTTCAGTAGCAATAGGCTTAGCGACAGGAACCTTGGCTGCAAATAATTAATAAATGGTTAATCAAAAGAAACCACACCAAAGGAATTGAACTCCTTTACAATTTAAGAATACCTCACATAATTAGTAGTTCATATATTTCAATGGCTCTACTATAGGCCTGCATCGAATGTGAAATGCGAGCGTAATATAGAAATTTGACACTTGAGTCTGGGTGTTTTATTCCCTCCATTCGTAGCCTGCATACCTAAATTTACATCAGTCAAAGTTGAATAGAAAAGTCAAAACGACATAATATGCGAATAATACCTTTTAAGGGGTTGACAGGTTGCTTATTCAGCCGTTTGAAACCTACAACAGCAAATTCAAATAAGCTAAGGTACTATAAAGGAGGCATAATAATATAATTTGCATAAGCCGTAAAGTGGGGAAGTTGTATACTTATCAGCATTTCATTACGTCGAAATATAAGTGGTAATAGCTAAAAAAATGCATCTGCGAGAAAAGAGCATAATAGTACAAAACACCCGCCGTGGTTGCAACAATATATTATCAATATCAAGCATAACATATAAGAGGTTGATTTAAGTGGTTCATACCGTTGCAAAGTCGAACTCGCCACCTAAAGGTAGCCGCCGTCCAATAGCAGCAATAGGCAACTTTCTTGCACCTGAGAAAGAAGAAAAAGATAAATGAAATTGAAATGAGTTCTTTTTACAACGCAGGCACATAAGGTCATAAGCTACTCATATTACAAACATCTTTAACGAAATACGTTTCCAATTTAATCAACTTATAAGCTCAAGATACTTTTTCATACTGGCTTCTTAAAAACAGATTATCCGACAAAAAAAAAAACATGGCAAGATTTGCGACGCACATAAGGACATATACGTCACTACCTGTTTACACCTCACACAGTTGGTTATCTCTAAGCAGCTTCTCAATTGCCTTCCATATTTCATGTCTTTGATTGTTCGATAGGCTGAAAATGTACCTGCCAAGATTTGCGACGCACGTTTATGAGTTAGTGTTTTCTTTTTAAGCCAATTCAATTTCATCACTAAATTGCTTTGATTTCTCATACCCATTTCCTAAGTAATGCTAATAAATCATAAAAAAACAGCCTTTAATCTTTCATTTCAAATCAATAATTCAGTTTAATTTTGTCTATTCCTCATACCCGGTTCAAAAAAACCTATGTTAATCCACCCCAAAAAAATCCCTAAGATATACAAACCCTTAAACAATATCACACTATAAACCATAAATTCAACATAAAGTATATATAAACAAACCTGAAAAGAAGATGGGTCTGTTTCTTCATGCGTCTTCATCCTCGACAAAATTAGTAACAACCCATTTCTTTTTCCCCATCTTAGAATCCTTATGAAGTTGCCATGACGCAGATTCCCACGGCGGCGGCACTGGATTCCGGCGACAACAGTTGCAGGAAAATCAAAACTAAAAAATAGTGTAATTAATGTTACAAAAACTCAAATATGCAAAAATAATACACATATCTATAAAAGACTGCCTACCAAACTTTGAAAAAATATAGATCTACCAAAATAACGTCAAAAATACCTAAACAATTGGCTGGTGGTTTCTATTATGGTGCTCCGTTTGTATGTGGTATTTGTGGTGGTGGTCGGCTAGTGGGTTGTGGTGGTCGGCTAGTGGGTTGTGGGGATCGGCTAGTGGTATTTGTGGTGGTGCTCCGTTTCTAGGTTCTTCCCGAAGATGGTGTTCTAGGTTTATTAATCTTTCTTTTGGGTTTGGATCTGGGCTAATAAAGTGGGCAAAGATTGGGCTAATTAGGCGGGCCAGTTTTTTGGCGAGAAATCGGGAGTTGGCGGGAAATCGGGAGTGCAAAACGGTGGCGTTTTGTTTGTGAATTATATAAATAGATAATTATGTACATTGATGCAAAGTCAAACTATGACACATGATTTTTTCTTTTTCTTTTTCTTGAACATCAATTTTTTATTGATTTATTTTAGACAACTAAAATGAAGGTAGATACTTGTGATATTTTTTTAAGAGAATAATTTTGTAAAATTACTAAAAGGAGCCACAAATTTTATACACCCAAGCCATCAAGAAGTGGAAACACCAAATAGCTCCTTACTCGTTTTGACTCTTTATTTCTACTTGATCTTTAAATTGAAATACGTAGTATATTGTTTTCTCTTGATGCGTACCGATTTTAAGTTTAGTTTCATATACGTTTCTTTGTAACAAATTTTCTTTTAAACAAAATATGCAGAAAAAGTCTAAAGTACATCATTAATATTAAATAACAGATGTGAATCACCCATGTCTTCTAATCGAAATACGGATAATACACAGTTAAAAGTTCATATAGATAACACCATGTCATCTTGTTAACATAAACTACAGGCCTTGAACTTAGTCAATCATAATAAAATTGATAACACACTTGCAGAAATTAATGGACAAGCTAAGTAGAGTAGTGGTAGTTAAAATGGCATGTATCAACGACCAAGGCTAGTTCAAAGATTGTTGAACTTTCATCACACTATATGTATACATCACATCTCATTTTTACATAGGACAATTATATCCTATTTACTTAACTTTAGTCAATTACCTAATCTTGTCCATGTTTTGTTTTTGTTTATTTTTTTGTTATTTTATTTATTATTATTATTTTTTTTTTAAATTACAAAAGTTTATGTTATAATGCATATAAAACTTCATCTAAAGTTCAGATAATTGGTCTAGTTGACCAGAAAACTTAAACAAAGTCTTTGTGCATCAAGCAGATAATGAGGAAGATCAAAAAGGCTGATGTATTAATAAAACAACTACGTATGGTCACTGCATAAGCGATGATGATGTTGTTGACCTTAACTTCTTTGACGAAGATTAAAACAACATGTTTTGTTTTACAAATAGACCACAATCGTTTAGAATGATTTCTTCATCTTTTTACTTAATGATGTTATTTTTGTAGTTGCTATAGTCGTTTGACCCGACTTGAACCCGACATCTTGCTCGTATACAAATATTTCTGTTTATCCACAATTATTCGTCACATGCATATTATATAGGTTAGCATATCGTTATAAGTATACCAAAATCAATTCATGTTAATAAATTATACTCTCTCCGTTTCAAAATTATTGTTCAGTTTAAAATTTCAAAGTCAAACTGTTTCAATTTTAACCATAAATATATACTCTATTTTTTATTATATAATACTTAATGAAAAATTATACCATTGAAAAGTACACTTAAAATCTAATTCATTTATATATTTTACATCAAATATTATATAACACCCACAAAAATATTTAAGGTCAAAGTTGAAGAAAAAAGACTAAAAATATCAATAATGAACAATAAATTTAAGACGGAAGGAGTAATACCCTAATTATAGCCTCCCGACTGTAATAGCCATGTTCATGTACAATAAAACCCAAAACAGTTTGTCTTTATTTGTTGTAGATATTATCTATATTATACTATTAGGTGGGCAATAGTGGGCATGCTCCCTCCCACCAATTACTATTCATACTTCATTAAAGAGAAAATTCTTTTAAAACTTACCATACTTGTTCAAAAAATCATTTTTGAGTAACGTATTTTTAATTTTTGTTATTGTGGTGCTAAACTTTCATTTTTGGCCTCTTTTACGCACTTTGGGACGTTTTTGCCCTTCAAAATTTTGAAATCCAGGGGCAAAAATGTCATAAAAATGTCCCAAAGTGCGTAAAGAGGCCAAAAATGAAAGTTTAGCATCACAATAGCGAAAATTAAAAGTACGTTATTCAAAAGTGATTTTTTTTAGAAGTATGGTACGTTTTGAAAGAATTTTCCCTTCATTAAAATAATAATTTCTGCTATAGTAACTAACGGTCGTTAGTTACTTAACGACTGTTAACTAACGATCGTTATTTTTAACATTTAAAAAAAAATCCATACAAAAATGGTCCTTCATCTCAAAGGTTCGTTGCAAATTTACTCCTCTCATACTTTAAATAATTGATCCTTTATGTTATACATCTATTGCAATGTCAGTCCTTGATCACTAACTTGACGTTAAGTAGCTAACGACCGTTATATTCAACAATTTAAAAAAAATTCCATACGAGCTTCGTCCTTCATCTTACAGGTTCGTTGCAAATTTAGTCATTGCCTACAAGGTTTAATATTTTTTTTAAATTCCGCCTGCAATTGGTCCTTCGTCTTAGAGGTTCGTTGCAAATTTAGTCTTTATAACTAACGGTCGTTAACTGCAATAACTACTTCTTTGGCAAAACATCCTGCGACAACGCGCGGGTGATCCACCTCGTTGGAGACTATATAGAAAGATTGTGAAGTAGACATCAAAATATTTTAAAATTCAAAAGAAAGAATAAGATGAACATTTCTTTTATTTATTATTTTTTTTTTTGACTTAAATGTTATTACCCATCATAAAAAATTATTTTACATTAATATCTTTAATTAATGTTGGGTTATGTTTTAAAATAATTCATTAATGGAAAGACTTCATGTTTTTTTTAGCCATGTTCACGCACAATCTGTGAAAATCAATCTAAAAATAATCTATCCCAAAACGGCGTGCGTGCACGGAGATATAGAAGTAGTATATACGTTATAGTAAATGCATTTTATTCATAAACTTTAAAGGTGACACAACTGTGATTTTACGGAGTATTTTGAAGTTCAATTAGGAGTTGTAGAAGCAATGTTCTTACATTTTTTATTTTTAAAAAATTGCACATAACATATATAGTGGCCAAATCCATATACTTGTACATGCATGCATGGTCATATTAATTTGATAGTAGCTAGAAATACATCGTGACTGAAACAAAAACAATCATTTTTCTCAATAAATTTGATATTCTGAGCTTAAAGTATTACTATCATTCACGTCGAATTGATATAATACGACAATATAAGTATTTTCTTTGAATCTGTTTGATATATTCTACGGAGTACCATTTTGTATTGTAAGCATTGATTGGTAACAAACAATTAACTTCAATCGTACAACTTTTATGGAGTCAACAGTGATTGTCAAATATGAAATTCAAAGGAAACTAGCTAGGAATGATAAAGACCGAAGAGAAGACTTTTGGCTTCGAAATTGAAAGGAAATGTATATTGCAAGACTAAAGACTAGTCATTGGCCCAAATCGACAGCAACATTATGGACGAAATTATTGCTCGGTTTTTGTTTGAAAGCTAACTGGTTTGTAGATGAACATGTTAACGTTAGGATAGATTTTACGAAAATATTCTCTAATGATCGATTTAAGCATGTGTGTAATTGAAACATATCAAACCTTTAACTGTAAAAATGCTTAGGTCCCTATTTAAAAAAAAAAAAAAAAAAAAAAAAAAAAAAAAAAAAAAAAACAACTTATTAATTGTTAAAACAGAAAAACACTGATTTCTATTTCACGAGTAGATTGACGGGAACACCCTGACCCCGGGTGTCTTTTGCCACTAGCCATTGTCTTCCCCACAAGAAATAGTTCCGGCAACTCTCCTGGTCTAGTTGTGCACCAACTGGAGTGAGCACGAGCCAAGACTCGGACCCCTGAGCTCTTATTCCACAAAATCTCTCCAATGTGTGCCCATAGGTTTTGCAAAGGTGGGTACCTATTTTAAACAAATGCAAAGGATACATTACTTACCCAGAAGGTAGTCCTGCCAACCTCGAATAATAATTAGTGATTCGATTCCACAGTATATACCCAGAAGGTAGTCTCTGCCAGTTTTGAATCGACGCATCTATGGGGCAGAACCTCACAGATTTCACCTTGAAGGAAAACGCCAATGGAAAGACTCGAACCTGAGACCTCTCGCATATTGTAACAACTTCCCAAATGTCACATTTGATGGCCAACTGAGCTAGCCCAATTGGTAATGAGTTATGTATATGATCTGGATATATAGAACAGTCAAACAAACTTGTCCCGTGCATGTATTTTCCACGCAGGCTCTTTGTATTTTCTCACTAATAATATATTATTTAAAAAAAAAGGGAAAGAAAGAAAGAAAAAAACCTTTGCATGTAAATTTCTATGAAGAAAAGTGTCATATATATATCATATTGTTGAGAGTAATGCCTATAAGGTTCTATAAATATTGTAGTCCACAATCATTCATCACTAGTACTCACTTAAACAAAGCACTCCAACTTTATACAATCATGTACCCTTCCAACGGGCAACCACCATCGACACCACCATCATATGGTCAACCACCACAAGCAGCATATGGTCAACCACCGATGGCACAGTACGCAACCGGTGTTCCACCACAACCTATGGTCTCTTACGGCAAATGGTCCACTGGCCTTTGTGGTTGCGGCGATGATGTCTCCAATTGTAAGCTTCTACCAATACCAACTACTTTGAATTAAAAAAAAAAAAAAAAAAAAAAAAAAAAAAAAAAAAAAAAAAAAAAAAAAACCTACTATTTTGTACAAACAATTTTAACAAGTTGTTTGTTTGTTGACGTTTCGCATTCTATCTTAACAATCTGTAGGTTGCATTACGTGTTGGTGTCCATGCATTACTTTTCGGACAAATTGCTGAGATTGTAGACAAGGGAGCTACTTGTAAGTATTAACGTTCACAAATATGTCAAAAATACTACAAGAATCTATGTGACAGATAAATTATTTATTTTGTGAAGGTACATGAAAACAAACTATGGTTTATTGACGAAAAACAAGATGTTGAACTAGTTTGCCACATATTACTCGTAATATATTATGGCTCAAAGGGACGGATCACTCTACAATTTTATATAAGTTTTAATGTAGGAATTAACTATTAGGCGTATTATGTAGTTGGCCTTAGCCAGAGTGTGAGCGTGGACTCATGTAACATTAGAGTTTCTAGGGTTTTATGTATTCATCATTAGGGTTGTAATCGAGTTATATTAAAGTCGAGCTTGATAGGGCTTGAGCTTGGCTCAAAAATTATAAGGTAAGCTTGAGCTTGACTTGATAGCTTGACGCTTTAATTATCCATGCTTGAGCTCGGCTCGAAAAGCGTGAATTTATATATAAACACTAAATTTGATAGGCATACTCATCAATAAATTCAAGAAGATAAGCGATAAACTAAAGAGCAAAGAACTTATACAAAACATTCGAGAGTATTAAGGTTTAAATAGTCCTTCTATAAATATTTAATTATTATACCTATATTCACATTAGTTTTAGGTTGTTTATTTAAACATTTGTAATAAAAATATATACGTTCTTGAAGGCTCGAAAAACTCGATAAAAGCTTGAGGACTCGATTTGTTATGTGTTTCGAGCTGATTTATTGGCTCGAGCTCCGGCTTGAGCTTAGTAAAAGCTCAACTCGATTGTGTAAAGCTCAAGCTCAAGCTCGAGTTACTTGATAAAAGTTTGGTTTGTTTGCAGCTCTATTCACCATTATAAAATTTATAGAATAAATGCTTGATCGATGAAATATAAAATCCACCGGGAATTCTATCATTAACGTCCAAATTTTATTTGTCTAATCATTTTTATTATTATTTTTTATTTATTATTATTTTTTTTTACATGCAACAACAGCTTGTGCAGCACACGGGACTTTTTACACACTACTACTTCTACTAACTGGCCGATGTCAGTGTATATATTCTTGTATGTATCGGTCTAAAATGAGACAACAATACATGTTGGCCGACGAACCATGCAATGATTGCATTCTCCATTGTTGTTGTGAACCATGTGCCTTATGCCAAGAGTATCGTGAGCTTAAGAATCGCAGATTTGTTATGTCTCTTGGTAAAAGTTTAATTATCTCTTGGCATTACGCACGTCCGTTTAGCATTCAACAATTTGATTATAGTTATTTTACTGGGTAGCCCTACCAAGAAATAAAAAATAAAAAAACAATCTGATTAAAGTTTTTATTGGTCATATACAGGATGAGACGGAAATATTGCTAGGCAGAATCATGGAATCATGATGCCACCAAGTGCTCCAGCTGAAATGAAACGTTAGGTGCTTTATTGTGCTATGAAATGAATAATTGAATAAAGATAAGTGTGTCGTATTTGCCCCGGTCCCAATGTCCCATGTAAACAAAGTCTTATTAGGGTTGGTGTGGCCCCCCCTATTTTTTAGACAAACCCCCCTAAATGGGAGCGTATACTTTTTTGTATTTTTTGTATATATATATATATATATATTTTTTTTTGTATTGTACGTAATATTTTTGTTTTGTATATATATTTTTTAATGTTTATAATGTTTTTGTGTTGTGTATACTTAATTAATAACTACCTATATGATGTTACAAAAAAATATGACGTTATAAAAAAAATGACGTTGACTCATTTGCATTTATAAACTAATGTTTGTAATGTTTTTGTGTTTTGTATACTTAATTAATAATTGCCTATATGACGTTATAAAAAAATATGACGTTATAAAAAAAGATGACGTTGACTCATTTGCATTTATAAACTACTACAAGATCAGTGTTTACACCTAAACTTATATTATTTAAAAATAACAACTATTATTATAAAATTAAACGTCAACGTTAATATATTATTTAAAAACAACAATATCTACGACATATGAAGATTATTCATTTCGGTTAAAAGATCATGGAGCCTTACACCCGACTGACAAGCGTGATCCTCAGGATTCCTTGCCAATTCTAACTCCATCTCCAACGTCTTTATTCTTGGCTTCAACAACTTGTTCTCATTATCTTTAGCAACGCAGTTTGAGCACTGTGTTGAAGAAGAGGCTTGATTAAAGTACTCTTCTTCAAATTCATCTTTCCACCTGAAATATCGACACCCATAGTATTTTGTACAAGGCTGTTACATGTTAAGAAAATAATAATAAATGTATTTTTAACAAACAAATTATTTACATAACGTATGATTATTTATCACTGAAAGAGGACATGCATAAAATTGTCGCCCACGACTACCTTCTTGCCAGGATGTTCGTTCTATAATAAATCCTTTATCACATCGACACCAGAAAGGATTTCTTCGGCCCACCTGACAAAAGAATTTGCATAATCAATCAATAATGTTATTTACTAATTTAAATAAATATTTAATCATTTACTGTATAATACAAATAGTTATTTACAACATAAATCAATAATTATTTACAATGTTTTGTCGATATAATTATTTACAAAATAAATCAATAATTATTTACAATGTTTTGTCAGTATAATTATTTACAACATAAATTAATAATTATTTACAATGTTTTGTCGGTATAATTATTTACAACATAAATCAATAATTATTTACAATGTTTTGTCGGTATAATTATTTACAATATAAATCAATAATTATTTACAATGTTTTGTCGGTATTATTATTTACAACATAAATCAATAATCATTTACAATGTTTTGTCTGTATAATATTTACTCCATTAGTCGATATTGATATAAAGTTATCCATTCGGCTGCAATTGGCTCTCGAAAAAACCTCCATTATGGGTGGTTACGCGGAAGTGGAAAATTTGATCTTGCATCGGTAAAATGTAGTGAGCACAGGCTCTCTCCCCCACACGGGCAATCACAAGGGGGTCGATTCCTTGTGATAAGTTTGGCCCGGAAAAAAGCAGAAAACATGTCTTCCAACCACGCTCGGATATAAATACAACCGGTCGGTGAATCATTGAAGCGATAACTAGCCCCTTCATTGGCATCACCATCCAGTGACCATCAGGTGCACCTCCATTGAACCAGTCTTGGAGGGTCTTGCCGCAAGTTCGGGACTTTCGTTGATCTTGAATTTGTACTTCTTCGGTGATCTACGATTGATACTTCATTCAAGTCCGAAACTTTTGTAGCCTTGGACCTTTTGTCCTTTGCGCTCGGACGTCCACGGGTATTTTCCTGAACAACAGGTTGACGTGTGTCAATAGATTCAGGTTGGTATATCCCTCTTAACTTGTGCAACATATTCTTCTTGACAAACGACGTATGGTGATGTTTTTTTTACAAACGCGTATGGTGACGTTTTTTTTTAAACTAACTTTTTTGTATAACAAAATGTTTTTTTTATAATAAAATATATTTTTTATGACAATTTTTTTTACAACCAACTTTTTTATATAACAAAATGTTTTTTTTATAACAAAATATATTTTTTTAACAAAATACTTTTTTTTATAACAAAATATTTTTTTTAACAAAATACTTTTTTTTATTCACAAAATATTTTTTTTAACAAAATATTTTTTTATAACAAAATGTTTTTTTATAACAAAATATATCTTATACCTTTTTTACAATTTTACAACTTTTTACACTTTTATAACATTTTTACAACTTTTTACACTTTTACATTACTTTTTTTTTATTTACTAATACTTTTATTTACTAACACTTTTACATTACTTTAAAAAATAATAATAATAAATAAACGGTTACCACCCCATTGTTTTGATCCACAGTTTTATCCCACCCTTGTAATAATCTCATATCTCTCTCTCTGTCTCAATCAATGTCACACTTTCTCACTCTCACCTCTTTCTTCTATCTAACACTTTCTCTCCCATCTCTCTCTCAAGCAATATCACACTTTTTCTAACACTTCTTAGATTGATCTGTGAATCTATATCTAGAAAAGAAATAAATGGATCTCGATGGTTTATTTAGATCTCGATGTGGTGGTTTCTTGGCTCTTTTTTTTTAGATTTCGATTTGGTGGTTTCATTGTTGATGGTTTATTTAGATTTCGATGTGGTGGTTTCTTGGCTCTTTTTTTTTCTATTATTATTATTATTTATTTATTATATATATTAGACATTGAATATCTTTGAAAAAAATCACAGTAAATGTTAACAATTGGATTGAAGTATTTTTTATATATATTATATATAGATCTAAAAAAAGAGATGGTTTCTTGATTTCTTGGCTCGGTTTTTTTTTTTTTTTTTTTTTTTTTTTTTTTTTTTTTTTTTTTTTTTTAATATTAGATCTAAATAAAACGTATAAAAAAGATGGTTTCTTGATTTCTTGGCTCGTAATTTTCTTGATTTCTTTGTGTAAGTGGTATTCTTGGTGGGTGAGTGATATCTCATCCTTTTTTTTTGTTTACAAAATATCGTTCGTGTATATATATATATATATATATATATATATATATATATATATATATATATATATATATATATATATATCTGGGATGTTTTTGGTTTGAATATAAAAAAATATCATTCGTATGCTTTTTTTTTTCCCTCTGAAATCGTATAAGTTGATGATGGTGAAAGGTGATGTTGGTGAAAAAATAATTTTTTAGATCTATTTTTTTTTTAAAAACTTTAACGAGTATGGTTTCTTGGTTGATGTTGGTGAAAGGTGGTGACCTTGGTGAAAGGTGATGTTGGCGATGGTTTCTTGGTTGTGATTATAGATCTGTTAGGATTTAAACAAGTTTTGTATTTTTTTGACACCGTTTTTACCTTTGTTGATACTTTGGACAAGAAAAACAAAAACAAAAAAATGCCACTTAAACTACTGGAGTACTACTTTGTTGTGATACAATAATTTGAAAAAACAAACAAATACTACTACTACCTTTGGATAAAAAAGAAAAGAAAAAAAAAATATAACAAGTACAAAAACAGTATAAGACAAAAAAAAAAGTACAAAAGGTTAGACAAAAGGACACCCTACTTAGGGAGGGTGAGGGGGTAGACCCCGTCCGGTTAACACAACCCCTTATTAGAGCAATTGGTACGGTTGCATTTTCACCCGTGTTGTCCCCCTTTATGGAGTAAGCCATCGTAAAGGTTGCGCTGTTGCCACCACGCGATGTTATTACGATTGTCTTTTTTTTATTGAAATATGAGATTGTATTTTTTCTATTACGTACTTTTTTATTTTACTTTGTTGTATCATTATTTTTAATTTAATAAACATGTTTTTTTATTTAATAAATGAAAAAATTAAAAAACTGTGAAGCTGGGAAGATCCTATAACTCAAGTGATGAGAGAGCTTGTTTTGTGTTGAGTAAAACATCTAGGTTATAAATGAAAAGCTAACCTGACAGTTATAACACAAAACTATGCTTAGACTGCACCTAGTGCACTTAGAAATCCTATATTTATTTAAAGGCTGATTTCATGAAAATATTTGTTACCCAATAAATGCCCATATAAAACTTTTGTAATCAAACTTTATTGTGTGAAAAGGAAACTATTATAATAAGTTTATTTAAAACAGGACCAAAACGTCGCCGTTTTGCGTCCGTTTTGCGTCTATTATTCGTTTGCCGCGAATTGGTTTTCCCGCCAAAACCACCTTGGCCCACTTTCTTAGCCTTTTTTGCGTGCCCCATATCTTCCTTTTGGCCCAGTCCGGTTTCTTTGCGATAAGGGCACGTTTGTAGATTCCTCCGGCACATTCATCCCACCTACCGCCTTGATTATTATACATCTACTAAAATCAAATCAGATCGAGCTATTAGCATATGAGGAAGATTATAAGATTCAAGATTGAAGCTGTCATCCAGAAACTATTAGCAAGTATATGTAACTGTAAATTTCTTTGAATTTTTTTTAATAGGTAGGTTAATTGTTACTTTTGATTATGTGGCAAACTCAACATTAACTGTTATGAAACTTCAATTTTAGGAGTTGTTTATGCTAAATTACTTATTAAGAAATAAGCACTTTCAATATGTAATCACAAAGTTTATGAAGGAAATTGGTTTCAAACCAAGTGTTTGATGAAATGCTTAAATGAAAAATGTATTTATAAATTATTTATTTAGGGTGTAATTTTCTAAGTTTTGTTTGCAAGATGGAGAATGAAGAAGTTCCCGTGAAGGAGCGATACATGGGCGAGGAACATTAGACATAATGTGAGATGTTTAGACTTTAGAGTGCGGTGGCCAGTCAATTGAAGAGACCAACCTGATATTGCTATTCTCCTCAGGAAGGTGACTTTTCTTTATAAAGCAGGAGGTCGAGAAGATGAATGGATGAGGAGGAGGATAATGATTATCATAAAGGTCATTTTTTTAAAGCTACGTTGGTACTGTTTTAGGAACACTAAACAATCTGTAGCTGTTTTTTGTTGTTGTTAATTTTGGTTATTTAATAGTTATGGGTTCAAGAAATATGTAATCGTTAGACATTATTTAAGTTTCAGCTTACCATTTACTAATTTCCTGATTGTTGTTATGACTTTAGGCGAGATCGGGCAAACAAAACCAGGTTCCCAACATGTTAAATTGAACTGATAGGCTTCTGTGTTTGGTCAATCGAGATAATTTGATCACTTATTTTTAATCACATCTATTCGACCTTGGGATTACCGTATAGTAATTTTGTGATTGTTATTGTCATTCTAGGTGTGGTCACACAAACGACAACAGGCCCCAGCACTTTGCCTAAAAATAGCAGGTCTGCGCATTCAATTTCTCGAGGTCATTTGATTACTTATTTTGAAACATTATTCGAGTTGCATAATACCATCTACCAATTTTCTGTTTGTTGTTATCATTTTAGATTTGTCCACACAAACAAGTCCAGGTTCCAGCGCGTTAGATGAAAATAATAGCCCTCGACGTTCAATCAGTCTAGGTGATTTGCTCAGTTATTTCAAATCACATTACTCGAATTTCAGATTACCATATACTGATTTAATGATCATTTTAGGTATATCGACACAAACGGCAACATGTCCTACCACTTTACATGGAAGTAATAGGCCTACACGTTTGATTAGTCGAGGTAATTTCATTACTCATTTTCAATCACGTTTATTAATTACTAGAGGTAAATATACAACACAAGGATCTAAATTTGGATTACCTTATTTTATGGGCTTAATATGATCAACTTTGGTTGCTTATATTTAGTGCTCATGCCTAAGCTACGTAGAAATATTGTAATCTGCTTACTGTGTTTTCGAACAGCTTTTATGACACATGAATGACGCTAATATGAATGTCAACTACTGCTATGTAATGTTTATTAAGTAGTATTTTGCTACTTATATTGAAAGTATATTAATTAAAGTTGTGAAAAGTTATAACCTTTAATCTTATTTTGCAGTGTTTAAAAAACGGCAAAAGTTGTTGTAGCTGAATAACATGTAATAGTAGCTGGAGCACAGAAAGCACTCAATGCGAGTCCCTGACCTTGAATGACGGCTATGTTTGCTGCTAGCAGAGCGGGGAACGAGACCTTTTTTTAACTTTTGTTTAGCATCTGTAACAATAGATTGGTCTTCAGCAGGTAATTTTTTTATGTTTTGTTATTCTTATTTCGTACCTTTTTTTCGGCCACACGTTTTGTTTTCAGCTATTTTTAACAGCTAACGGTTTTTTTTCTGCAGGTTCAGTTCGCCAGTCTTATCAAGCCTGGTATAATCCCAACTTGGCATAATCCCAAAAAATAAGTGTTAAATTTTAATTGAATAAATGGGTGCCAAGTTGAAATTGCTTTGTTTATGTGGTTGCGCTTTTTCAGTGATTTTTTGCCAACTGCATAATTGATTAAAAGAAAATACTTAATGATCGTTGCAGTTTTGGTACATATTGCAACATGAGCGGGTTAAATATCAGCTCAAATAGGTACTTTGGGTTGAATATCAGGTCAATTAGGAATGTTAGTTTCAACAACGACACTTTTGAAATGTCAAAACATAGAAGAAAAAAAGGAGTCTGGGTAATCTACGCGGTTGATTTATTTTGATATAAATACATATGGCCTCCTGAGTTACCATGTGCTTATTTGTTACTAACATCTGTTCCTTTTTCTGTATGCAGGAAAGGATGTTCAACTGTCATACGGGTTCCATATAGAACGAAAATTGAGGCCAGAAAATTTCAAAAATCCATCAGCTAAAAAGGTATCACTTCGTCAATTGTTTTTAAATAGTTATAAGCAATCCGCGTTTTCTAAAATAGCTCAAACAATTCACTATATACCAGCTTTGATTGGTGAAGTAACAAAGTTGGTCCAAAAGTCTATAGCAGTTTTGATTTAGTCCATTTTTTCCCTTCCGTATTGCTTCATATAAAGAAACTATGTATGCTTTGAAGTATGTCTTGGTGGAAGTACTTACTCAAATTGATAATGATATTAGATTCTTATCCAAGCTTATGAAATAAACCGTAGAATTTCTAAAGCTGGAACTTTAACAACTGTACTTTTGTGTCTCAGACACCAGCAGGCAATGATGTGACTGGGGTTGATTGCTACAATTTAGTGACATCGCTCCAAAAAATAGACCTTCACCAATACCCGCCATATCTGCTGAGAGTCATAGGCAAAAAGTACATCTTCATATTTCGCTTCAGCCCATCTTCCAAACAAAGAATGCCAGCCTTCGTCGTAGACGGCATCTTGGACAAAGTAGATACATAAAATCAAATGAGGTTGCGTTTTTAAAGGTCTTTGGCTGTTTGCCGCTTGGTTGGCTGGAATCGAGCCAAATTGAGATTATTTATATCGTGGCAAGGTGAGCTACCTAGGCTTGCAATCATGACTGATTTGCAGCAATGGCGGGCCAAATGATTAGGTTTGCAGCCATGGGTTGCATTTACAACACAATTGCACTTGGTCGATGTTTGGCTTTATATTGTTATTGTTAATTTGTGTTTAATTTTAAATTGTGGACTTATCAAAATCAGTATGTGGTTTTTAGCGTTTAATGTTTTTTTGATTAATAAATAGGGAAATTGTTGATTTGCGGACATGACAGCCACAAGGTAAGACATTTCGGATATTTGGGTTTAGCCCCAAACGTTGTGAAATATTAGTATGAGGCTTGACCGACTGTGTTGCTGCCTTTGTTCATCATTTGCGTTGTAATTGCAGATACGAATTCTGAAACTTCTACTCACATGGCCTGCAACAACATGCTGACACAACACGCTTTGCCTTTAGGTACGATGCGTTCGCCATTGGCTATTTTCTACAGTTTTTGTGCACCCACCTGTGTCATGACATGTTGAATTCAACTCTTGTATTGCAACTACTGTCCAGTATGCATATGCTCCTCGCAAAAGGAGCTTTAACAGAATTTCCGCAAGTATGTTCAAATACTAATGCATATACTATAGGCAGGTTTTTCCATATATGTATTCAACTGTTCATACTTACTATATTGGGGTTGTTTCAGTAAACACTCATATATCTACTGCAACATTAACATTTGCTGGAACATTCAACCCTAATTTATTTTGATAACAGTATTTCATAAGTTTGTAATTGCTGGAACATTCAACCCTAGAATGGTGGCTTTTTTAATAGTTGCCAAACATGGTGGATTTTCTAATAGTTGTTAACTATTGTGTTAAATCACAAACTAGGAGAACCAAATTCAATAAGAATAGCCAAAAGAATGTGCCTTCTTGCGCGCGTTTCATTCGTTGGACCTTGCAAAAGCAGTAAGTTTCCTGTTTGATATTTTATTATGAATTGCCTCCACGTGTACCATAATTTTCACCATCAGCTGGTCCATAAAAATATCTTTTTTGAAATTTCATATTTGAAGATCAATTTTGATCTACCCCTTTCAGCCTTTTTAAAGATTCAAGTCTGAACCATGAGCATTTTCTTAACGGGATTGAGTTTGAACAAATTAAAATATTGTGGCAGGTTCTTAAGCTCTTGGATGAGTCGGTATTCTCTGGGATTGTGAATATTCATGATAGGCATGAACTACTTTGTTATTTTGAGCCAGTTGCATGATTTTCCTCATTTCAGTAACTCATCGAATGTACTTTTCATGTCTGTAATCATAATTCTTTCTGGGAATCCGTGCAACCAGGACGCGGTAATTTAGTGATATTGTGTAGATGAATTCTGTCTGAGGTATCGACACTTCGTTACATATAGACTGGTAAAGAAATTTGACTCAAGCTAATTGTTTCCTTTACTTTTGTGCCCAATTTCACGAGGTACATTTCTTCAGACATCCTGTTTATTTACACATACTCATAGTTGTATATATTGTTTAGCTTTGCTATGCTATAGAATTAATGGTTTAGGAATTGTATAAATGGTCATGGAACTGTATAAATGGTTTAGGATTGCTATGTTAACGAATTACCGATACATAATTTTTTTTCCTATTTTTTGTAACAGCACGTCAACAAGATCTGAAATCAGTGCGAGTTTGTGGATGCAAAAGACTAAAAGGTACGTGCACTATTTTATAGCTTAATTTTGTTGTCGGTTGGCAGTCAAGAAAAGTAGACAAACCAGAGCCCAGTTACATAATCTATTTAATGTCAGAGACGTTTTAAAGGAAAATAGTTAGCCACTTAATAATTATGCGCTTATTGACTTTAGTTGGTCGACTATGTTAGCACATTGTTTTTGTTATAGTACAAACTGATTCACTAATGATATAAGTTTATGTTGGATTAGAAGTGTGAAGGTATGTGCAGTTTTATCTCTTTTTTTCTTCTTTCTTTTGGGTAATTTCTTGCAAATTAATTTCCGTCTTTCATTTTGCAGCATACTCACTTAACAGTAGTGCGATTTTTCTACTTCAAAATAAAAGTTACAAACATGATCACATTTGACCCATGGCCAAAGGTGAAAGACTGAGTGAAGTTGTAAGGCTTAAGCATGATAAGGCAAAATAGTCAATAGGAACCTGAACTAAGCCATTAGATGGCCTAGACGTGTATCGTGTTTGTGGGAAGAAATACAATTTTAATGAGAGGGACAAGCAGATGAAAAGTTTGGCTTTACGCAAGGAGCAAAGATTAATAACTTTTCAATAGTATTTATAAGCCTTAAGTTATGCATATTGTTGTAGTCTTATTTGTTTGCCACAAGTTGGTGTTGTTGTATCAGTAAATATGTGCATTTGCGAATCCATCTATAATACAATGGGAAAAAAAACAGGCTCGCTTGCAACGCGGCGGACCGGTGCCATTCTCGTTATATTTAAACGCATTATAAGTATATATTAAATCCCATCAGATACTACGTCGTTTTGCGGTGCGTGTTTCCCGCCAAAATTTCCCAAGGCCCAGCCCAAAAAAAAGTTAGCCTGCTTCGTCCATTTGGGAGGCCCATGTGAGGATAGCATAAACCATGTTTGTCTAAACTTTCATACGTATATAAACTCTTATTTACAGTTTACCAATCTGTTACGCAATGTTTTCATAAATAGGAAATTGAGAAGCCATGTAGTCTCAGTAGGTGAACTTTGCAATAACGGTAATAAAATTTAACAAATGCATTTACTACACTTAAAAAAATTCATTAATTTAAATACAATAACCAAATAGCTAAATATGCCGAACATAACAAAACAAAAAAACGTTTAAAAGTATACTAATTCGACAAAAAAATCCCGCCAAGCCAAAACGCATGCGTCACCAGCTCAACCGTTCGGCACGTTAGACCGCCACTAAACAAAATCACCCAACCTTTTTATTTAGAAACTTTTACCAACCAAAACCTGACCATATTTTTTTTTCACATAGTCGGTAAAACTATTTGCCACAACATTATAACCAAATACAACGGAAAAACAACTCCGCCAGGCCGCAACGCGGCCGACCGACGCCATGCTTGTTATATTAAACTTACAAAGAGAATGCATTTTCAAAAAAATAATCAAGGAACACACAGTGAATAAACAATGGTCCAAATGTTATGGGCCAAGGTAAATATACATTATATTTCTAACTATATAGATGAAGATGACATAAAACTACAAGTCTTACAAGAGAAAATAATAAACATGATATTTCAAATCTTTACACTCCCATGATGACAAATTTCTTCGATCATTGTTATTAAACTAACGTTTCATTTCACCCGGACCAACAGGTGGCATCACTACTCCTTGATTTTGTCTCGCGAGATTTCCTTGCCATCCTGAATATTGCAAAATGAACGAAAACTCAAGTTAGATAACAACATATACATGTTATAACTTATATCCTAACGTATTGAAAAAGTTTAATTACCAAGAGAAGGTTCCAATCCACGGTACTTAAGCTCACGATACTCTTGGCAAAGAGCACACCACTCACAACAACAATGGACGAGGCAATCGTTACACGGTTGCTCGGTTAACATGTATTGTTGCCTCAATTTAGAACGATACATAAAAGAATATATGCATTCACAGCCGGTGAATAGACAAAGTATTGAATAAAGAGCTCCGCTTACACCGCAAGCTGCATTACACATTCTTCAAGTTAAATCAATTGTCAACTTTCAAATTTCCAATGTATGTTATACTTTACGCTGACCAAAATATAAAGTTATGTAATTAAGTGATCAAACCAGATCCATAAACACTTACAAGTGGTTCCCTTATCGACAACTTCAGCAATTTGTCCGAAAGTAATGCATGGGCACCAACATGTCAAGCAACCTATAGTTCCAAACATAATACAAGACTTCAATAAAAACAACCTTATATAACAAGTTGTTATTGATTCATGACACGTTATAAGTTTTAAACTTACAACTAGACATATCTTTGGTGCAATCACAAAGACCGGTGGACCATTCACCGGGGGTGGTCATGTGATGAGCTGGGACTCCGGTGGCATATTGTGGTGGCGGCGCAGTGGAAGAGTGCATGATTAAAAATTTAAGTGAGTTACTTGAGAATATATATAGTTGATCGGTTTTGAATGTTGTGATATATTGAAGTGTTATGTGATACCTATTTATATGCACAAAGTTGGTTATGTGTTATGGGCGTCAGTCAAACAAAGTTGTCCTATATAGGTTCCTTGCAGCCTCTCTGGATTTTCTCTTAATATTTGTTAATGACAAGTTGGTATATATTTATGTAAGTATATTATGTGGCGATAATTGTCTTATAATATGGTTGAAAAGTATGTAAAAAACATATCAAGATCTGAAAACCATATCCAAGAAGATAAATTTTGTCATTTGCGTAATAATTTGTCCATGGATATCATAAAATAATGACAACTGTTGACCGAGGCACGCAGATTTTTATATTGTTTTCTTTATTCTTCTGTATTTAGACTAAAATTTACAAGTAAATTGGATGAACGCATAGTCTCATTAACAATCAACCAAGGTAGAATGAAGCACACGGAATGAGCAACTATGCGGGTTAAGGTTAACACGGCTTAATTGTTGACCAAGTGTGAACACATCATTGTTTTATTAAATAATAGAGAGAATTGCAAAAATCATCCTTAAAGTTTGACCAAATTGCACATTTCGTCCCTAAAGTTTGGAAAATGCAAGGATGGTCCTTGTGGAGAAAACTTTGGTGCAAATATCGTCCCCACAGGGACGATACTTGCACCAAAGGTTTCCCCCAAAAGGACGATACTTGCACCAAAGGTTTCCCAATAGGGACGATCCTTGCACTTTCCAAACTTTAGAGACGAAACGTGCAATTTAACCAAACTTTAAGGACGATTTTTGCAATTCTCTCTAAATAATATCACAAATCATTAGAGCATCAATATAAATAATACTTGATAACGCAATCTTTGACCATACTTGATAACCACACACTAGCTTGACTAGGCATTCCATAATGGATTTATGCTCAAAATGATGTTTCAACAGTGTAACTACTTGAATCAACTTAAGTTTTAATAGTTTATTACTAATACACGCAGTATATATTGAATTCATGAGAATTTTGCTCTTATTTATTTCTTGCATCTTTGCTATTTCTAGACCAACTTTTAGCTTATTTGGAAGAGATTAAGTTGTTTCAAAAAGTTCCAAAAAGATCTCTTAATTAATGAGCCAACAAGCTCAAATATAAGAAGCATTTTTGTGGTGTATTGTGTTTTGAAACTGAAATAAGCTAATAAACTCCATACATCAGCTAAGCTAAAGACCCCAAAATCCATAATATGACTATTGTTTAACATCCTCTGATTCACAATTGTTTCGTAGACATCGGTGTTGTAATCAGTCCAGTTTATGAAGTGCATCACAAACAAGGATTACAAGTTACTCAAGTAGTGAAGCATCCTGAGATCAATCACTCTTTTAAATTTCAGTACATGTCAATATGTATTAGATGGATAAGTTAGTTGGCCCAAGCCCGACTTGTGGGTTGAGTCCATTAGGGTTTGCTTTGTACTCTATTTATAGTGATCAATAATAAAGTTATACCTACGGGTTTCAATCATCTTACATGGTATCAGAATCATTAGGGTTTGCTTCAATCATCTTACGGATTTGTTGGCCCACCGACACGAACAGAATCATTGTCTCCCTCACAATCACTCCACAAATCTCATCTACATCTAAACCATACCAAGTCTCGAAAATCAAAAGAAACAATATCTTTAAAGATATATACAAAAACAAAAACAAAACCTACCCAAGACCTTATATAAAGATCTTGAAGCCATGTAACAAATCTCTGTTTTAAGCTTCGGTTGTGAAGTCTTTTACAGAAGACAAAAAGATCAAGGTTCTTGTTTGATGTTCATTTTTTTTAGGAAAGAGATAAGGGTGTGACTGAAGAGACATAAAGGCTGCGTTGAAAGTTGTGAGATGTGTTTTTCTTATGGATATGTGATTGTGTGTGGTTACTGATTTACTAGTTAACTATTCCTCATTAAAAATACATAAATAAATGGTGGATCTTTACGTTTTTCTAGAGAAAAACACGCCCCGTTTGTTCGAAAGGTTTTTTTGGGGTTGAAGTTTTAGAACCAACTTTTCGTTTTGTTTTAGTTGTAGGGATACTTTGTTTTATTGTTTGTTTGTTAGTCGATTGTTCGTACGGCTTTGTTACCAATTGACTAAAGTTGACCGTTGGTACCAGTCCCTAAAGTCGACCGTTGGTACGGTGTTGTTACCAGTCGACTTAGCCGACCGTTGGTACCAGTCGACTAAAGTCGACCGTTGGTATGGTTTTGTTACGAGTCGACTAAAGTTATGTTTTTAATATGTTAATGTTTTGCCTTTTTTTGTTTTCTTTTCTAGTTTACTACTCCAGTCCGAGCTTTCGCGATTTCGCCGCTCGGACTGCGGGAGAGTATTAGATGGATAAGTTAGTTGGCCCAAGCCTGACTTGTTGGTTGGGTCCATTAGGGTTTACTTTGTACTCTATTTATAGTGATCAATAATAAAGTTATACCTACGGGTTTCAATCATCTTACAATATGGACCAATATAAAAACTAAACCGATACGATCAACATATTTTGAGAACAGAAATTCGACTTAGGAAAGTGTAGCGGATAAGAGATAATTTCATGTAGAAACTTGTGTTAAATCACATAACTGCATAGACAAATGGGAAAAGGGATCAAACTTTATTTGTTGGGGTGAGAGAATTCAAGTCTTAGACTTAGATGTAAGTGGCCTAACCAGGGTATCTATGTGATTTCTGAACCCTTTCCATGGCCACCCCAAGATATTTACTTATAGAGGTTTGAGCCTAAATACATTTTATGAGGAAATCAAGATGCCCGGCTACTATTTCACTTGGGTGGTGGTTTTCCGGTATGTTCCCGCAATAAGTAATACAAGGTTGATAAGTCTATAAACATATATTTCTATTTTATTTTATTGAGATGACATAATACAAGCCTTTACGAAAACAAATAAACACGTACGATATTTAAATCTTTACACTCCTATGATGACAAGTTTCTTCGACTGATATTTATCTAACGTTTCATTTCTCCGGGACCAACGGGTGGCATCACGACTCCTTGTCTCTGTGTCACAAGATTTCCTTGCCATCCTGAATATATTTCAAAACGAACGAAAACTCAAGTTAGATAACATCATATATAGGTTACACAGTAACTTATAACAATGGCTCTTAATGTATCAAGACAATTTAATTACCAAGAGAAGGTTCAAATCCACGGTACTTAAGCTCACGATATTCTTGGCAGAGAGCACACCACTCGCAACAACAATGGACAAGGCAATCGTTACTTGGTTGCTCAGTCAACATGTATTGATGCCTTAATTTAGAACGATACATACAGGAATATAAGCATTGACAGCCAGTGAATAGACAAAGTATTGAATAAAGGGCACCGTGTACACCACAAGCTGCATTACACACCAAAGTAACTAGCAGTTATTCATCAAGTTAAATTAATTGTCAACTTTCAAATTTACAATAAGAATCTACCTTGAGTCCTTGACCTAACTACGTTAGTTAAGACAATCAATCGCTAGAAAGTAAATACTTACAAGTTGTTCCCTTGTCAACAACTTCAGCAATTTGTCCGAAAGTAATGCATGGGCACCAACAAGTCGTGCAACCTATTGTTCACGAAAACAATACATAACTTCAATAAAACTATCTTTTATAACAAGTTCTATCTGATTAATACACGATGCCAACCATGAAAATGACAAATATAAGTTTGAAACTTACAACTAGACATATCTTTAGCGCATTCACAAAGACCGGTGGACCATTCACCGGGGGTGGTCATGTAATGAGCTGGGACTCCGGTGACATATTTTGGTGGTGGCGTGATGGAAGAATACATGATTGAAAATTATTTGAGTTATTGGTTTGAAGTTTGAGATGGTTGTGAATGTTGTGATATATTGAAGTGTTGTGCGATACATATTTATATACACAAAGTTGGCAATGTGTTATGGATAGAACATTCAAACATAGTTAATTGTTTTGCAAATACGTAGTATATAATTTTCTATGCAAGTCGAATAACACTGAATAATGAAACGTTTACTATGGGCATTTTAAGATTTAGATATCCAAGATTAATTTCGTCTATATAATGATGGCTTTTTCTAATTTGTGTAACCATTTAATAAACATAAGTTACCATGTTTGAATGTTATTTGAAATTAATAATTTTGTAATTTGCTTTCATTTACCATATTCAATATTGTTTTATATGAAAATTAACATAATTTAGGAAATTTTTGTGTTTAATAAATACACATAGACATATGCCATGGTGGCACATATTAAAAAATCTCATCTATTAGTGGTTATTATTTGAAATTTGTACCTTAAAACGGTTTGCTTATTCCCTGCACTCGTTGCAAAACAATAATGCCACTTATTTGTCTAGATCATGATCTACATAGATATCGGAAAAGCTCAAATAAACTCTTATTGTCGATGGAGTGAGTGAATGATATGTTGAATTTTATTAGCTAAATCTAGTGCGTAACTAAATCTAAATCTATTACTAAGATTCACGACCATCAAAGTTCTTGTAAATTACGTACCAGACTCGTCTCAAAGCAATTTTCTTGTACCACATATTGTGCTGTTTACTAATCACTTTGTAACCAACATAAAATAGCTTCCTAAGACTCATATTAATCATAAATATGGGATTATCTTAAAATACATTAATACAAGTAATTAATTATATCAATGCGAAGAATAATTAAACGAAAGTAATGTGAAGTATGAACTATGAAGCACATGGAATTAGTACCCCAGGTGGTTTAAAATAACGTGTTGACCAAGTCATAGCACATCACTTTTTTTTTAAAATAAACGAGCGGGGTACCCGCGCGTTGCTGCGGAAATGTTGTGGTTAATCTAAACTCGAAATAAAACGATTGAAAAAAATTATTTTTATTATTAAGGACTAAATTTGCAAAAGATCGATAACCGCAAGTACTCTTGAAATTAAAAAATTAACCTGAGGTGGTGTATAAAAAAAAAAAAAACTGGTGAACAATGTTATTAACGAATGAACAGTAATTTTTAACAGGATCGATATATTGCAAAGTTAGTCCTTTGGGACTATCTTTGAAATTATAATTTAACCTGAGGTGCTGTTTTTGTTAAATATTTAACCTCAGGGTCAAAAAAAAAAAAAAAAAAACTGTTGCTACAGTACTGGACTCGCATATTTACTGTTTCGTCCACTGTAGCTGCTACAGTGCTTGCTACAGTAACGATTCCCCCCTTTTAGTATATATAATAATACCAAAAAGGTAAACCCATTTATAAACTGATTTGGCGGCAAGAGAGGTCTCGGATGAGTGTGTAATAAGTGCCGTCGCACATGGCCTTCACTTAAATGTGGCCGCATTTTTATTAGTTTTGCATATAAATACACTAATATAAAACATATATGAGTCATATCATTCAAGTTTATATGCAATTTTTCTTTAGTTTACAAATGTAATAGGACCTCTTTGTTATTATTGTCTAGGGCCACCGAAAACCACAAAACGGCCCTCTCGGCAACCATGTCACTTTTACAGTCTATTTTTTTCGTTTCCAATTCAATTCTTTGTTATTCAACATCGTGGACATTCAGGTCACGGTTTGTGCTGGCGCTATGAGGCATGCATCATTTGTTTATATGAAGTTACAAACAATGGGCACGAAGATAAATCTGTTAAATCGTATATATATGAGTTAAAAACTCGTCCGTAAATAACCTGAACAGAGAAAATTCCATACATTTACCCGTATATTACTACCTGAAGTGCAAAGAAACAAATATATAATAAAATCATTCACTACTGGTTTATTTATATTCAAACAAATTAAACAAGCTGTGGAGCAAATTGCACTAAAATAAGAATACTTCAATCTACATAATTCAAATAAATACATGGATTTAAAATAAGACAATGCTGTCAATGCAATCAAGCAACTATACATGGTACGGGGACTAAATAGAATCACACATGGTATTAAAAACAATAGTACAACATTTCAAACTTTTACGCCTAACATTTCATTTCAGCGGGAGCAAATGGTGGCATCGGGACTCCTTGATTCTGTCTAACCATATTTCCATGCCATCCTGAATATGGCGATCAAGAACTAAAATCAGATTCTTATATGATTAATGGACGTGTACATAGTATACTTGCATGTGGATAACTTATATATTAGAAGCAAGCGAGAAATTTTTACCAAGAGCCATATCAAATCCACGATGCTTAAGTTCACGATACTCTTGGCATAAGGCACATGATTCACAGCAACAATGGAGAATGCAATCATTGCAGGGTTCGTCGGCCAACATGTATTGTTGTCTCATTTTAGACCGATACATACAAGAATATATCCATTGACATCCAGTAAGTAGAGCAAGTACTGTGTAAAGAGCCCCGTGTACTCCACAAGCTGTTGTTACATGTAAAAAAACAAAACTATCAGTGATCAAGGTAATATAGAATCATGCATCAACCAACATGTTGTAGTTTCAACTTTCAAGTCTCGACTGAGACATGTATGCACTATTAGCTTTCTCCAACCATGGCGTGTTTTCTTGTACGTTTACAGGAAATATGACTTATTTTTGTACCATAAATTGTTGTATGCATTAAAACTTACAAGTAGTTCCCCTGTCAACAATCTCAGCAATTTGTCCGAAAGTAATGCATGGACACCAACACGTAATGCAACCTATAGTTTGTTAAAATAGAATACAAAACATTAAAAAAAAAAAAAAAAAAAAAAAAGTGTTGTCAAAATTGTTTGTACAATATATAGTTAGTATTAGATATAGTTAGAAGCTTACAATTGGAGACATCATCGCCGCAATCATATTTTGGGCACAGAAATTCGACTTAGGAAAGTGGAGTGGATAAGAGATAATTTCAAGTAGAAACTTGTGTTAAATCACGTAACTACATAGAGAAATGGGAAAAGGGATCAAACTTTATTTGTTCGCGTGAGAGAATGCAAGTCTTTGGCTCAGATGTAAATGTTCTACCTAGGGTATCCATGTGACCATTTGTGAACCCTTTTCATGGCCACCCTAAGATATTTACTTATAGAGGTTTGAGCCTAATACATTTCATGAGGATATCAGGATGCGCGGCTACTATTTCACTTGGGTGGTGGTTTTCTAGTAAGTTCCCACAATAAGTAATACAAGAATAATTCATCTTATTGTAACTATCGTTTCATTTTAGCTGGAGCAATTGGTGTTATCACGACAACTCCATGATTCTGCCTAGCCATATTTCCATTCCATCCTGAATATGACGTATAAAAACTAAAATCAAATTCTTATATGCTAAATGGACGTGTAATTAATGCTTGTGGATATTATTAACTCTTTTTTATCTAAAAGCAAAAACTTTTACCAAGATACATATCAAATCCTCGAATCCTAAGCTCACGATACTCTTGGCATAAGGCACATGGTTCACAACATCAATGGATAACGCAATCATGGCAGGGTTCGTCGGCCAACATGTATTGATGCCTCAGTTTAGACCGATACACCCAAGAATATATCCATTGAAATCGAGTGATATAAGCAAGTATTGCGTAAATAGCCCCGTGTACTGCACAAAAGCTGTTGATACACATAAAAAAACGTTACAATATTTGTTCATCGCTCTTGTTTCTCCAACCATGGTGTGTTGCATGTTTACAAGAAATACAATTTATTTATGTACTAATGTACTATAGATATTGTGTGTTTTTGTCATGTTAATTAATCACTCTAAAACATTATGTCAATTGGATGCGTTAACACTTACAAGTATTTCCCTTGTCTAAAATCTCAGCAATTTGTCTGAAAGTAACGCATGGACATAATACAAAACATTGATAAGATGTCATGTATAGATTGTGTGTACGAAATTATACTCTTAGTCGATATAGTTAAGTTACAAGCTTACGATTGGAAAAATCATCGCCGCAATCACAAAGGCCGGTGGACCATTGGCCCAAAGGGACCATAGGTGGTGTCGGAACACCGGTTACAAATTGTTCGTTTTGTTCATGACCATAAGGTTGTCGTGGTGATGGTGATGGTGATGGTGATGGTGCTGGTAGCTAGCTCGATGGAAGAGACCATGATCACAAAATTATGGATTACTTAGTTTGAATTAGTTGAGATGAAGGATTGTGGATTAATATTTGGGGATAGCTTGGCTACAATTTTTGTAGCCAATTGACTATAATTCTTCGCCAAAAAATATACAAACAATGAATCAGGGTCCAACATTTATAGCACAAAATTGTAGCTAATTAACTTAAAAAATTGTAGCTAATATATTCTCTTAATATTTATAGGCATTGAGTTATTGTTGATATATGCATGGGCAAGCCCGGATTTAAGCATGTGCGGGGTGTGCGATCGCACAGGGCCTCCGTTTTTTAAGGGCCTCCAATTTCTTAAATGTTCAGATTAATATTAACAAAGTTAGAGATGATTTAAGCCTCTTTAGCGTTTAATATATAAATTACAGTTAGAGCAACAACAAGATAAGAAAAAAAAATAAACGAAGCTTCCTGTTTTAATGGGGTGGAACAGCGTTTTGTATAGGGTGGAGAAGAAGACCCAATTGAAACTTTTGTTGTTGTTGTCTTATTGGGCCTCAAAATTTGTTAATTATTTTCTCTACACCCTTATATTTATTGAAAGTTTCATCTTAACCCTTTAACTTTAGTTTTTCAGCTCAACAAAGGTTTTGCTATGTGACTACCATCTTTTATAGAAAAAATAGTTTTGCCATGTGACTACCTATCTTTTATATCAAAAAAATGCTTGCATTTAACTGAGTTTTAAAAAATTACTACAAACCCTTTAGCTTATTTCTTTATCAATTGATTTTTAGTCATTATATTCGAAAGTTATATTAATATGATATGATTTTTACTAAAAAGAATCAAAGTTAAATGATCTAATACATAAGCTTGCTATTAAGACTATATCTAACATCGGACAAGGACATTTATATAAAGTTATTTGTATGTACATTTAAATTTTTTATATCAAGGGCCTACTTTGAAAGTATCGCACAAGGCCTTCAAAATCCACGGGCATGGGTATTGGTAAAGTCAAAACACAAAATGAGGAATATTTATCGCATGATAATGAAATTACAGCGTTGATAAAGTCAAACTTGAATCCCTTACCAGTATAAGAAACTATGCTACGTTGGCAACATAAGAAATAAAAACATATATTTCTAGTTAATTTTATTGAGCTGACACAATACAAGTCTTACAAGTGAAAACAAATAAACACGATATTTCAAATCTATACACTCCCATGATGACAAATTTCTTCAACTGATATTAATCTAACGTTTCATTTCTCCGGGACCAACGGGTGGCATCACGACACGTTGCCTCTGTGTCGCAAGATTTCCTTGCCATCCTGAATATATTTCAAAACGAACGAAAACTCAAGTTAGATAACATCCTATATAGGTTATAGTGTTATACAGTAACTTATAACAATGGCTCTTAACGTATCAAGACAATTTAGTTACCAAGAGAAGGTTCAAATCCACGATACTTAAGCTCACGATGCTCTTGGCAGAGAGCACACCACTCACAACAACAATGGACAAGGAAATCGTTACATGGTGATACGAACCTATCTCATACTAGGCTCGTATCGGTTCATAAGTCCAAGTGTAGAACTCACTCAAAAAGCTAGCTTGTAAGAGGAGGGGACACCTATACTTATAAACCACCACCCAATCCCATACTTGGGCGATGTGGGATCGTAACAATACCCCACCCTTTGAAGAACCAACGTCCTCGTTGGTCACGGCTATGTTGGTCACGGTTGGCACCCCTCCTTGGGTCCAAGCCACCACTCCATAGGCCACCACTCCGAGCTCGTTGGTCACGGCTGTGTTGGTCACGGTTGGCACTCTTTACCACTCCACAGGCCACCACTCCGAGTGTTGGAACCTCGAACGGTAGGGCTGGCTCTGATACCAATTGATACGAACCTATCTCATACTAGGCTCGTATCGGTTCATAAGTCCAAGTGTAGAACTCACTCAAAAAGCTAGCTTGTAAGAGGAGGGGACACCTATACTTATAAACCACCACCCAATCCCATACTTGGGCGATGTGGGATCGTAACACATGGTTGCTCGGTCAACATGTATTGATGCCTAAATTTAGAACGATAAATACATGAATATATGCATTGGCAGCCAGTGAATAGACAAAGTATTGAATAAAGGGCCCCGTGTACACCACAAGCTGCATTATACACCAAAGTAACTAGTTATTCATCAAGTTAAATTAATTGTCAACTTTCAAATTTACAATAAGAATCTACCTTGAGTCCTTGACCTAATTAACTACGTTAGTTAAGACAATCAATCGCTAGAAAGTAAATACTTACAAGTTGTTCCCTTGTCGACAACTTCAGCAATTTGCCCGAAAGTAATGCATGGGCACCAACAAGTCATGCAACCTATTGTTCGTGAAAACAATACAGAACTTCAATAAAACTATCTTTTATAACAAGTTCTAACCAATTAATACACGATGCCAAGCATGAAAATGACAAATATAAGTTTGAAACTTACAACTAGACATATCTTTAGTGCAATCACAAAGACCGGTGGACCATTCACCGGGGGTGGTCATGTGATGAGCTGGGAATCCGCTGGCATATTGTGGCGGTGGCGCGGTGGAAGAATGCGTGATTGAAAATTATTTGAGTTATTGGTTTGAAGTTTGAGATGGTTGTGAATGTTGTGATATATTGAAGTGTTGTGAGATAGAGTACATATTTATATGCAACGTTTTGAAACCCGGGTCGACCCGGCCGGTCGAACCGGTCGGACCGGAACCCGGTCAAAAAACGGGTTGTTTTGACCCGGGTTTCTAAAACCGGGTCAACCGGTGTGACCCGGGTTGACCCGGGTTTTGAAACCCGGCCGGGTTTGGATTTTCTCTATTTTTTTTTTTTTTTTTTTTTAAATTTAAATTTTGTTTTTTTTTTTTTTATTTATTTGTCATTATTAAGGTGCTATTTTTGTTTGATATGACTTTCTTATGGTGTTTATTCACTCATATTTGTGCGTAAAATCGATTTTTGGAAATGTGCGTAAAACCGGGTCTAACCGGGGTTGACCCGGTAACTCGTCCGGGTCGATCCCAAACCCGGGTTTCAAAACATTGTTTATATGCACAATGTTGGCAATGTGATAGAACATTCAAACATAGCTAATCGTTTTGCAACCTCTTTGGACTTTTTCTCAATATTGATACCAAGTTGGCATGTAGCAATTAAACACATAAGTTTCTACGTATTTTCATATGACGAAAGTGTCTTGTTCAATTGTTGAATAACACTTATTAATGAAACGTTTACTATGGGCATTTTAAGATTTAGAAATCATATCCAAGATTATTTTCGTCTATATAATGGTATATTAGTGGTTAGAGAAAAGTTAACAAACATCACAAAATTTTTTAAAGATCGAATTAACAAATTGGCCATTTATTGTTGAGAAAATTACGAGACTAGACCAGTGGCTCAATTTCGCTACTTTTTATGGGCTAAAAAAGTTGTTATTCCTCAACTAGACCGAGCGACCGGCGACTTTTTTACTTTTGATAAAAATTCGAAAAGTGGCAAAAAAAAGTAAGCGACTTTTTTTACTTTTGTACTTTTTGTACCTAAATTAAGCGACTTTTGTACTTTTTTGTACTTTTAAGCGACTTTTTTTTGCCACTTATCGAATTTTTATCAAAAGTAAAAAAGTCGCTGGTCACTCGGTCTAATTTTTTAAAATCAAGTTTTTTGGTCCATGAAAGGTAGCGAAGTTGAGCGACTGGTCTAGTTTCGTAATTTTCTCTTTCTTGTTTCATTAAACTTAAAAATAAAAACTCATGTCATCATTCTATTAAAAATTTAAATATCACATAAAGCGTTAATCGTTACGCAAAACAAATTATATCATAGCGAAGAGAATTCAATTTTCTTTCTATTAAGGGGTACTTTAATATATTTTCGACGAACTTTTTTCATGAGGGTGTTTTTTTTTTTTTTTTTTTTTTTTTCTTCCTTCAGAAAAATCACATGTAATTTTTTATTTTAGAAATCACATGTGACTTTTTGTTTATAAAAAACATGTGATCCTGCAAATCACCACGTGATTTGTTAAATAACAAGTGATTTTTAAAATAACAAATCACATGTAATTTTTCTGAACGAAAATTTAAACACTAAAAAATAAAGCTCGAAAGAAAAATCCATCAAAAGTATAACGAAGTGCCAATCTACTGAAAGATAAAAAAAATTCTCGTCGCGAATATGTATTTTTTGTAACTTGAAAATTTACCGTTTACAAAATATTTTATTTTCAAAAAATGTAAAAGATAGGATAGTTTTCATGAAAAAAATGAATAATCTTGATCTTCCCCTTTGATCTTTAGAAAATTCGTGATCCAAATTATTCTCACCTCGTTTCAAAGCAATTTTCTTGTACTACAAATTATCTTGTTTACTACAAATTATCTATACTAAATATAAAGAGTGTATGGTTAAAGTGGAATTGTTAAATTGTTTACGCTATGTTCTAGAGAAAAAATGAGTGAAAGTGAAAGAAAGATGAATTAAAGTAAGAGATAGAAAGTAAAGTGATTTTCATCCTAAAAGTAGGTGAAAGTTTTATAACTAAAATATAGCTACTTTACTTCACATTACCTTACTTTACTTCCTTAAAAAATCTGAAGAACATAAACTTTCACAACTTTCACTTTACTTCCTCACTTTTACTTAACTTGAGAACACAATGTAATGTTGAAAATTAATCAAAAGTGAGAAAAATGTATAGTGTAATTAATACTCTTATTAAAAAACCAAATTACTTAAAGGTACAGTGATTTATTCATATTGTACTAGGGGTGTCCATGGTACTGGAACCGCCCCGAACCGGAACCATCCCGAAAGAACCAAGAACAGAAAATATGAAAAAGTGAAACCAAGAACCGTCCCAAGTTCTTCGGTACGGTACTCGGTTCCGATGCGGGAATTTCGGGTAATTCCCACAAGAACCTAAGTGTTTAAATAATTTATTTTTTTCATCGTCGATCATTAATAAAGACATGCTAATAATGCTATAATAATACAAATATGCACGGTATTTAACTAATGTACACGATTAAATATTGTATACTTAAACAACAACATATATACTTGATTTAGTTATTTAGTATATTTGATTAAATATTGCGCATTATATTGAACAAAAAGCATGAAGTGCACCAACACCAACTTACCAACATTTTTATATAATATAACATGCATTCATACTTCCAATATTACATAACAAATGACAACCCATTATACTCATTAACTACAGATTCGTCATTCGTCACATATTGCATTTTTCTATAACTATATGTAAGTATCAAATTTACAATAATGATTTCAAGATAAACATACTTTCATGTTGATGAATGATGATGATGATGATCTTAGAATGAATTAAAAGTTTGGGTTTTAATTTTATTATGTGTTTTTAAGTTTTAGATTTTTTATGTTACAATTTAATAATGAGTAGTGTTTATTATTATTATTATTTTAATGTTATACACATTACACAATGTCCCAAATAAACCCTATAAAATTTTATATTTTTAAAGTAGTCGGTTATTTCGGGAAAGTACCGGAACCGGACGGCTCCGACCCGAATCGTCCCGAGAACCTAAAATTTGGAATTTTAGCAACCAAGAACCGTACCATGGTTCTAATATACGGTTCGGTTCCGGTACAATTCCTCGGTTCTTTTGATTTATCGGTTCTTTTGTACACCCCTATAATGTACAATCAACTAAAAGAATATCTACCAAATTAAATACAAATAATTAAAACACTCATTACTAAAAAGTACAACAAAAGTTTCACAATACACAATTTAAATAATCTAAAACATAATCCAGAATATAAAATAATTAAACACATTAATTAATGTTGTTTTTAAAACATGGTAGTGTAGGGATTCCACCAGGCTTTACCTCTCGAGGGATCTCGAGAAGCTTACAACCCCCACCAGGCAGTGTACCTGATAGATGTAGTGTAGTATAATGACAAGTACCGGGGGATTGATCGTTCTGCTAGGAATAGTGTCGCTAGGATTAGAAAACCTAAAGACTAGGTCTAGAGATGAGGGATGATTCTTTTTGTATTTTTATATTTTTATAAAAGCAATTAAAATTCTCGGTTTTGAAGGAGTTGGGCGGAATTAATTGCTAGTTAACTAACCCAATTACTAAGATGCAATCAAAATAAAATACTAAAAATGAAAATAAACTAAATTATACTAGAGGTGTGAGCTATATATGGGAGAATTGTGTTTACTTAGATTTCACTACTCCCTAGATATCTTTTACAGGTTAATTACTTGTTACAGTTGCGTGGATGACGGATTGTATTCCTTAATACTATTCATGGGGTGGCGTACTTACTTCCCCAATCCTATAAGCGCCTACTTCACTCATATGTCGAGCCGGCTAAGAAGCTCTTAACATGGGATCGCTAGAATTTGCTCATGCATTAAACACAACCATTAAAACCTAGAACACATCGGTTCATGTTTCTTAAGACGTTCAAGCATGTTACACAATAGAAATCTGTCAGTTTTCTTAAGCCTAACATTGAAATCATTCATCCATTACAACTATAAACAGGCAATCAACCTATAATTAACATCTAGGTTTCATTACATCTAAGCAAACACATGATAGATCTAGCCTAACATGTTAAAATCAAGACAAGCATAAGATATATTCAAACAACACATAGACATATTGAATGAATTGAAAGATGACTTATCTCAATTGAAAATGAAAGGTTTCAAGGGGTGAAAACCCTTGAAAATACAGTTAAAAACGACCTAGGGTTTATTAGGTTCGACCCTAGTATTCTCCACACAAATTCCTCTCTTAACGAATGAAAAATATAAAAGTATATATAGATTCTGAGAGGTGACGGCGTCAAGAACAAACTTCTGACGCCGTCATCTCGCCGCCAAATAATTTCTCGGACTTCCTAGATCTGGGTTTGACGCCGTCATGTGTACTCCTTATGCAGGCCGTCACCAAAAATACTCTTGACGCCCTTCTCTTGACGCCTTCAGGTTTTCTCTGGGTCGTCATGGATTTTACTCCTGACGCCGTCACAATTTTCTTCTTGACACCGTCAGGTACTGTTCTCAGCATAGAAAATTAAGTCTTTGTCGTTTTCTTCACTTTTATGCTCCAAAAACGTCCAAAATGCTTCCTTTTCCAGAATTCACTCTCAAAGTACCTAAAATCACAAAAGGAACGATTTAGGGCAATATTTGATCAAATAAATTCAATTTCGGGCTTAAATGACCCCCTAAAAATGGTTCATTTTTTGCCTCATCATATACCCTTACACTTGAGATTTGCTTGTCCTCAAGCAAATGCGCTTTTATTCTAATCAAAATACAAGTTAGGGGTCATGTAACACTAATATAAAAGTAATTACAACAAATAATCGTTCCACTAAAGACCAAAGACAAGCACGGAGGTCATACACTAGCACCTCACAAATAGTGTTTAGATACTCACATCTATCGGGTGTAATAAAGTAATATCACAATATGGAAATGGAAAACATCTCTCACTACCTGTCATAGCAAAATAGATTACCATAGGTTTGGGAAAGGATCAAACCTCCACCATATGGCGTAAGCACCTAGGATAAACTATCAAAGAGGTCTTTTAAAAGGGTTATAACGTTAGGTGTAGGGATATGGAATACACGATTTTGTTGGATATAGGCAGTTTTTACTGGTGGCGAGTTAACAATCTTGGTTAATTACATGTACAATAAGGCGTTGCTAAGCCAAGACTAGACTCGACTTAAGCTAATAAATCAAAATAACAAAAACATAAAACAAACATAGAATGAAAAAGGATGGTAGTCCGTATGTTTTTTCTCTTTTTCTTTTTCTATTTTTTTTTCTTTTTTCTTGATTTTTTCAATTTTTTTTTTATTTTTTTATTTTTTTTTATTTTTTTTTTACACTCTTACCCTACCATCCAAAATAATACATCGTAGGGAATGAAAATTCCTCTTACACTTGAATTTTTACATACTTTACAATAAACTAATCTAATGACTCGAATTAAGAAAATCAAAACACTTGGAGTACTTTTAAGATTAACGCACATACGGGGGTAATATATGATGTTCTTCTCCATTACTCCATAAAATAAGTATTTTACCCATGAGTCTCAATCGTCCCAAAACAATATGTACAAGGATATGACTCGACTTAGCAACCATGTAATCAGTTAGATAATTAACTTAGGGTTTAACAAATAACAATAATGCACTAAAAATGAGTGCATACACGGAAGGCTAAGGCGATTTGGGTGTACATTTAAGTGAGGCGTAACAAATTCTTCCTTTAAGTAAGATGCTTAAAGTTAGAAACGAAAAGATAGGCTCGGAGGGGTGTACTAAGGGTTTCGTGTACTAAAAATGAGTACAACGCTAAGGTGTGGGAAAATTAATTGACTTAACTAGCCAAGTAATATGACTTAAATGGTCAAGTAATTATGATACGGGTCTAACACAAGGGTGATCCTAATGCCTCTTATCATGTAGTAAATCCTACTACACGAATGTAGTCTCACTAGCGGTCTCGGGATGCATCACTAACGCAAGTTCTAGAATCTAAATGCTACCAGTACACTCATAAGCACTAACAGTAAATGCTTTTCCTATCAAATCTAAAGGCGGCCCTCACATATTTGGGTGAAAAATTTTTCTGAATAGTACGGTTTTGTGCTAGTCATTCAATCTCCTATCCATGAGACGCTTGCTATGGCTAAAGTTTCACTCTTAAATGTTGTAAAAAAATTTAAATTTGGCGCTAAAATTGCACTAACAAGTATTTCTCATAGTTTTATTACACATCTACCATCAAACAAACAAACTCAAGCGAAAGTGTATCTGTAAGGTATTATCATTTTACCCTCCCCTTACACTTAGGATGAACATTGTCCCCAATATTCAAGTAAAGAATGTAAAAGCGAAATAAGTAAAACGAATGAAATCAAATACTCCCCTGATTCGCTCGGTATGGATAATAAGGTGGCCATGTTAGATCTTCCTCCAAGAAAATGAACAATCAAAGCATCCCTTCCAGAATATAAATCATCTTCTTGTCATACATAACCTGTAAAACCTGAGAAAATAGACAAGGCAACCTCGCATAAAATCAGCGGCAATCAATATATGCTAACAAATCCTAGAAAACAAAATAAGATATAATGCTTGTGGAATGATGTTTGCAGATTTCCTGGAGATTATAAAATAAAGATTCAACAAAAACTTTAAGACTCCGTTAGAAAAACAAAACTGGTAAAATTTCCAGAATTTTACACGTGACGCCGTCAAGAGTAAACTCGTGACGCCGTCAGAAGTGACCTGCAGAAATTCTTATGTTAAGTGTCCGGAAAATTTCTGGAAAAACTTCGTCCTACTTCCTAGAAAATCCTGTAAAACATCATTATGACTCGATACAAGCATTTGACTCTAACAAAGACGAATATACATGTTCACTTAATATTGTGGAGAATCATGATCGGTTTTGTTTCTTAAAAACATATTTGGGGTTTCTCCTTACACTTATCTTTTGCGAAATACCTTTGGATGAAGTTAAGACTAGGTCAAACAACAAAATAAAGTATTTTCATCATTTTAGTTTTGAAACATGATCTACCAACAATAAAAATAAAGCATGCATATGGAAGCAAACGACAAACAAACAAAATAAAAATCACACAAAACATGGGTTGCCTCCCAAGAAGCGCTTTTCTTTATTTACGAGTCTTATAGCTAGACTCAAGGTCATGGGTTACTACGTGACCTCATTGTTGGTTTCACTCTCTAGGTCATCTCCTATACCAGTTTTGTATTCCGGACCTAGTTGCAAGCATTCTTTGTAGAATTCAAGCATCCTATTCTTCACATACTCTACTCCTCTACGTCTATCCTCATCATTCCTATAATAAGCCGCTTGTTTGTGTTCCTTTTCTATATTAGATAGGAGGTGGTACTGCTCAATTTTATAGGGCATTTGGTAGGCAATCTCATCATTCTCCTCCTTGAACCTAACTATCCCTAAAGTCGGATCATAACTCATCTTAGTAGCCTCAACAAATGGTTTTCCGAACACTACTTGGCTTAGGCAATCATCTATCACCGGACGAGTATCTTCTACTATCATAAAATCGATCTCATAAGTGAAATTACCTATAATCACATGCAATCCCTTCACTCTTCCTACAAAATTACTTATCAAATTCTTATTGGGCATCATCCTATAACCAAGTTGTTTCTTCATCACCTAATTATAATAAGTCCTAGTCATGATGTTTATAGGAGATCTAGGATCGATATAAGCTTTCCATTTATGCATATGCCCGATGTTGCATGGTATGTTGATGTTAGAGGGGTCTCCCATTTTGATAAGGGGTGTGCCAAGGATATATGGTGTCTCGGGGCCATCGAATAAACCCTTATGATATTCCCGTTCTTCCTTAGTGGGCAACTTATCAAAGTACTCGTCTACAGTCTCTACCTCCTCTAACTCTTCTCCCTTATTAACCTCAACTTCCCTAATTTCATCCCTAGTCTCGGTTTCTACTTCATCTTTGTCACTTTTTTCTATATCCTTATCTATTGGCTTAATGGTGACAACATTGACAAAGTGGACGTGTTTGGATGATGAGGGGTCCTTAGTTTGGATTCCGTTATTGGCGTCCCTAGTGTCCTTCCTAGGTGTGGTTAACGCTTGGTTGTTGAGGGCTTTCAACAAGTTGTCAATCTTGTTGGTCATCTCCGTTTGTTGTTGGTTGAATTCGGTTTCAAACCTAGCTATGCGAGCCTCTTGAGATGCCATAAACTTGGACATCAATCCTTCAAGATTGTTGGTACTTCCATAGTTAGAAGGAATGTTGTTGAAAGTACGGTTGGAGAGTGGACCGTTTGGTTGGTAACGATTAGACGGATTGGAAGAATTGGCTTGGTTTTGTTTCCACCTATGGTTTGGGTGATTTTTCCAAGAGGGGTTGTAGGAATCACCATAAGGGTTTGGCTCGGGTTTGAAAGTGTACCACTTATCTCCCGCTTCGTCGGTACGCGAGGATGCGTAGTCCGCAAAAGCTGTTCCGGGGAGTTCCATACAATCACGAGTGTCATGGGGACCACTACATAATTCGCATGAAGAAGTGATTTTGTTCACTTGGCTTGAAGGCTTAGGAGCTTCGTAAGATTTCATGAGAAACTTGACTTGGTCCTCAAGTTCCATGATCCTATGGTCGGGAGTGCTAGAATTGTTTGAAGGCAAAGATATTGCCTTGACCGTTTTGTTCAAATCACGGGGATCATTCCAACTTTCGTTGTCATAGAGAGCAAGATCTTCTATGAGTTCCCATGATTGTTCCGCACATAGATCACGTAGCTTACCACCGGTCGATTGGTCAATGGCTCGCCTTGTGGAGAGATCGATATGGTCATAGAAGATTTGGACTTGGAGCCAAAGATCTATGCCATGATGAGGGAATTTTTGGAGTAAGTCCTTGAATCGAGTTCATGCTTCATATAGAGTTTCACCTTGACGTTGTTGGAACATTAAGATATCGTTTCTAAGCTTGGTAGTTCTCCCCGGTGGGAAAAATTGAGCAAGGAAACGAGTGGTGAGATCATCCCATGAGGTGATGGATCCCGCGGGTAAACGTTCAAGCCATTGACTAGCTTGATCACGTAGAGAGAATTGGAATAGGCGTAATCGGGTTGACTCTCTAGTTGCAGCATCAAGGTCTATAGAATCTACGATTTTAAGGAAGTCCTTGAGATGTTGATTTGGATCTTCAGAACGAAGTCCATGGAATGCACATCCGCTTTGCACCAACCGGATGGTGTCGGATCGCAAGGGAGACACATTGGCTCCTTGGGTGAGCTCAATGGTGTTTCGATAGCCTTGGTGGCTAGGTCGGGAATACTCTCCTAGGGTTCGGGGCCTAAGAGGTTGGTTAGCTAGTGGTGGGTTTTGTTGGTGGTCTTGTTGTGGTGGGATGATGGGTTCAAAGATGTTACCATCGTCCATGAAGTCGGATGGCGAAGAGTTACGAACAAAAACAGAAGAAATAAGATAGACTAAAGAGACCTAAAAAAATAAAAATAAAATCTTACTAGAAAGGAATCTAGCAAGTAGACCTAATAAAAAAAAATCCTAACCTAGACAATAACTATTCCCCGGGCTGCGGCGCCAAAAACTTGATACGTGGGGATTGCACCAGGCTTTACCTCTTGATGGATCTCGAGAAGCTTACAACCCCCACCAGGCAGTGTACCTGATCGATGTAGTATAGTATAATGACAAGTACCGGGGGATTGATCGTTCAGCATGGAAAATTAAGTCCTTCTCTTGACGCCTTCAGATTTTCTCTGGGTCGTCATGGATTTTACTCCTGACGCCGTCACAATTTTCTTCTTGACGCCGTCTGGTACTGTTCTCAGCATGGAAAATTAAGTCTTTGTCGTTTTCTTCACTTTTATACTCCAAAAACGTCCAAAATGCTTCTTTTTCCAGAATTCACTCTCAGAGTACCTAAAATCACAAAAAGAACGATTTAGGGCAATATTTGATCAAATAAATTCAATTCCGGAGCTTAAATGACCCCCTAAAAATAGTTCATTTTTCGCCTCATCAAAACACCTTAAAATTAAAAGTACATGTTATTGTACACATTATACAAATTAATAAAATACATAAAGTTTCATACAAGCTAACAAGTTGATGTTACATATAGTTTTGAGAACCGGACCGGATCAACGGGTTCAACCGGGAACCCGTGTCACCACCGATTCGGCTAACCAATAAAAGCCATCCGAAAACGAACCAAAGATGACTCATTGAAACTGATACAAACTTGTAAATTAGGCCTAAATTAGGCCTCATCGAGATCCATTTCTCCGGTTAATCATCACAGGGTACTCGCGTATATTATATATAAAGGAAAAAACAAAAAGTAAAAAGTAAAAAGTAAAAAGTTGAAACCAAAATAGAAATGTTGAAAATATTTCAAAAGGAAACTATTAATACACATCGAAAACCGGTTGACTCGGGACGCTTCAAACATGGCGGGTTGACCCGTTTAATTTGACTCGTGTTTGACCTAACCCGTCGGGTTGACCTGGTTTAAATCAACCCGTTTTTCGACCAGAACAGTTCAACCAGTACTTGAACCACCCGGGTCGAACCAGGTTTCAAAACATTATGTTTAATCCCCAAATCTTCAAACTTTTATTATTTTTCGTTTATAACCGATAAACTTTTATATCACTAAACGATCTGTCACTATAAAATCTCTTACTATGCACGGGTACTCGTCTAGTTAATCATAAACATGGGATTATCTATCTAAAAATACATTAATATAAGTAATTATATCAATGCAAAGAATAATTAAACGAAAGTAAGTATGAACTATGAACTATGAACTATGAAGCACATGGAATGAGTACCCCAAGTGATTTAAAACGTGTTGTCCAAGTCATAGCACATCACCTTTTTTGTTAAATAAATGACACCAAAAAAGTAAACCCGTTTATAAACTGATTCGGCAGCCATGGTCACTTTTACATTCTATTTTTTTTCGTTTCCATTTCAGTTACTACGTATTTGTTATTCGATGTCTTTACTAAAATTCATACGTGCTCCAGTCTATATGCTAAAGAGCATTAAAACCCATTATTATCGTGATTCGTGGACATTCAGGTTACGGTTTGTGCTCGCGCTATGAGGCATGCATCATTTGTTTATATGAAGTTACAAACAACGGTCACGGAGATAAATATGTTAAATCGTATACATGTGGGTTAAAAACTCGTCCTTCTTAAATAACGTGAACAGATAAAATTCCTTACATTTACCTGAAGTGCAAAGAAACAAATACGTAGTATATAATAAAATCATTCACTATTAGTTTGTTTATATTCAAACAAACAAACTGTCAATGCAATCACTATACATGGTACGGGGACAAAATAGAATCACACAAGGTTTAATCTTTATTATATTATCCTTTAAAACAATAGTAGAACATTTCAAACTTTTCCGCTTAACGTTTCATTTCAGCGGGAGCAAATGGTGGCATCGGGACTCCTTGATTCTGTCTAACCATATTTCCATGCCATCCTGAATATGGCAAACAAGAACTAAAATCAGTTTCTTATATGATTAATGGACGTGTAGTATACTTGCATGTGGATAATTTATATATTAGAAGGAAGAGAGAAATTATTACCAAGAGCCATATCAAATCCACGATGCTTAAGTTCACGATACTCTTGGCATAAGGCACATGATTCACAGCAACAATGGAGAATGCAATCATTGCAGGGTTCGTCGGCCAACATGTATTGTTGTCTCATTTTAGACCGATACATACAAGAATATATCCATTGACATCCAGTGAGTAGAGCAAGTACTGTGTAAAGAGAACCATGTACTCCACAAGCTGTTGTTACACGTAAAAAACAAAACTATCAGTGATCAAGGTAATATAGAATCATGCATCAACCAACATGTTGTAGTTTCAACTTTCAAGTCTCGACTGAGACATGTATGCACTATTAGCTTTCTCCAACCATGGCGTGTTTTCTTGTACGTTTACAGGAAATATGACTTATTTTTGTACCATAAATTGTTGTATGCATTAAAACTTACAAGTAGTTCCCCTGTCAACAATCTCAGCAATTTGTCCGAAAGTGATGCATGGACACCAACACGTAATGCAACCTATAGTTTGTTAAAATAGAATACAATACATTAAAAAAAAAAAAAAAAAAAAAAAAAAAAAAAAAAAAAAAAAATTGTTAAAATTATTTGTACAATATATAGTTAGTATCAGATATAGTTAGAAGCTTACAATTGGAGACATCATCGCCGCAATCATATTTTGGGCACAGAAATTCGACTTAGGAAAGTGGAGTGGATAAGAGATAATTTCAAGAAGAAACTTGTGTTAAATCATGTAACTACATAGATAAATGGGAAAAGGGATCAAACTTTATTTGTTCGCGTGAGAGAATGCAAGTCTTTGACTCAAATGTAAGGGTGCGTTTGGTATGCATGATGAAATCACTATAGGTATAGGTTTGAGAATAGAGTAGAATGTAAATGAGTATGTAGATATCAATTTTCATAGGTATCCACATACCCACCAAATGATACTCCTATGAGGAAAACCACATATCATGGGTATCCTCATTTCATTGTGGTGGGCCCCATAGCCAACCAAACAACATTAATGACTTTCAAAGTCATAGATTCATTCTCATAGTGGGATACCAAACGCACCCTAAATGTTCTACCTAGGGTATCCATGTGACCATTTGTGAACCCTTTTCATGGCCACCCTAAGATATTTACTTATAGAGGTTTGAGCCTAATACATTTCATGAGGATATCAGGATGCGCGGCTACTATTTCACTTGGGTGGTGGTTTTCTAGTAAGTTCCCACAATAAGTAATACAAGAATAATTCATCTTATTGTAACTAGCGTTTCATTTTAGCTGGAGCAATTGGTGTTATCACGACAACTCCATGATTCTGCCTAGCCATATTTCCATTCCATCCTGAATATGACGTATAAAAACTATAATCAAATTCTTATATGCTTAATGGACGTGTAATTAATGCTTGTGGATATTATTAACTCTTTTTTATCTAAAAGCAAAAACTTTTACCAAGATACATATCAAATCCTCGATTCCTAAGCTCACGATACTCTTGGCATAAGGCACATGGTTCTAAGGCTGAGCAAAACCGCCCGCATCTCGATTCCCGGCCCGATCCCGACAAGCCCGCCGGCCCGATTACGATCCCGACTAGTAAACGGGTCGGGAGACGGTTAGCATTTCCGGCGAACTCGGGACTCGGGTCGGGACAGGTCGGGTCGAGGCAAAAACCGAGAAAAAACAAGCCGATACCGACCGATACCGATACCGACTAACCGAACACTATCGGGTCGGGAGTCGGTTTAGAATTCCGGCCACAATCGGGATCGGGCTTCGTCGGGACGGGTCGGGTTCCGGCCCGATGCTCACCCCTACATGGTTTACAACACCAATGGATAACGCAATCATGGCAGGGTTTGTCGGCCAACATGTATTGATGCCTCAGTTTAGACCGATACACCCAAGACTATATGCATTGAAATTGAGTGATGTAATTAAGTATTGCGTAAATAGCCCCGTGTACTGCACAAGCTGTCGATACACATAAAAAAACATTACAATATTTGTTCATCGCTCTTGTTTCTCCAACCATGATGTGTTGCATGTTTACAAGAAATACAATTTATTTATGTACTACAGATATTGTGTATTTTTGTCATGTTAATTAATCACTCTAAAACGTTATGTCAATTGGATGCGTTAACACTTACAAGTATTTCCCTAGTCTAAAATCTCATCAATTTGTCCGAAAGTAACGCATGGACACCACCACGTAATGCAACCTATAGTTATTTTTATCATAATACAAAACATTGATAAGATATCATGTATAAATTTTGTGTACGAAATTATACTCTTAGTCGATATAGTTAAGTTACAAGCTTAGGATAGGAAAAATCATTCCCACAATCACAAAGGCCGGTGGACCATTGGCCCAAAGGGACCATAGGTGGTGTCGGAACACCGGTTACAAATTGTTCGTTTTGTTCATGACCATAAGTTTGTGGTGGTGATGGTGCTGGTAGCTGGCTCGATGGAAGAGACCATGATCACAAAATTATGGATTACTCAGTTTGAATTAGATGTGATGAAGGATTGTGGATTAATATTTTGGGTAGCTTGGCTATAATTTTTGTAGACAATTGGCTATAATTTTTCACAAAATAATATACAAACAATGAATCAGGGTCTAACATTTATAGCACAAAATTGTAGCTAATTAACTGAAAGAAAAAAAAATGTAGCATTTATAGTAGGCATTGAGTTCTTGTTGATATATGCATGGGTATTGGTAAAGTCAAAACACAAAATGAGGAATATTTATCGCATGATAATGAAATTACAGCGTTGATAAAGTCAAACTTGAATCGCTTACCAGTATAAGAAACTATGCTACGTTGGCAACATAAGAAATAAAAACATATATTTCTAGTTAATTTTATTGAGCTGACACAATACTAGTCTTACAAGTGAAAACAAATAAACAGGATATTTCAACCTATACACTCCCATGATGACAAATTTCTTCAACTGATATTAATCTAACGTTTCATTTCTCCGGGACCAACGGGTGGCATCACGACACGTTGCCTCTGTGTCGCAAGATTTCCTTGCCATCCTGAATATATTTCAAAACGAACAAAAACTCAAGTTAGATAACATCCTATATAGGTTATAGTGCTATACAGTAACTTATAACAATGGCTCTTAACGTATCAAGACAATTTAATTACCAAGAGAAGGTTCAAATCCACGATACTTAAGCTCACGATGCTCTTGGCAGAGAGCACACCACTCACAACAACAATGGACAAGGAAATCGTTACATGGTTGCTCGGTCAACATGTATTGATGCCTAAATTTAGAACGATAAATACATGAATATATGCATTGGCAGCCAGTGAATAGACAAAGTATTGAATAAAGGGCCCCGTGTACACCACAAGCTGCATTATACACCAAAGTAACTAGTTATTCATCTAGTTAAATCAAGTGTCAACTTTCAAATTTACAATAAGACTCTACCTTGAGTCCTTGACCTAACAACGATAGTTAATACAATCAATCGCTAGAAAATAGATACTCACAAGTTGTTCCCTTGTCGACAACTTCAGCAATTTGCCCGAAAGTAATGCATGGGCACCAACAAGTCATGCAACCTATTGTTCGTGAAAACAATACAAAACTTCAATAAAACTATCTTTTATAACAAGTTCTAACCAATTAATACACGATGCCAACCATGAAAATGACAAATATAAGTTTGAAACTTACAACTAGACATATCTTCAGTGCAATCACAAAGACCGGTGGACCAATCACCGGGGGTGGTCATGTGATGAGCTGGGAATCCGCTGGCATATTGTGGCGGTGGCGCGGTGGAAGAATGCATGATTGAAAATTATTTGAGTTATTGGTTTGAAGTTTGAGATGGTTGTGAATGTTGTGATATATTGAAGTGTTGTGAGATAGAGTACATATTTATATGCACAAAGTTGGCAATGTGTTCTGGATAGAACATTCAAACATAGTTAATTGTTTTGCAACTTCTTTGGACTTTTTCTCAATATTGATACCAAGTTTCTACATAAGTCGATTTCATATGACGAAAGTGTCTTGTTCAATTGTTGAATAACACTTATTAATGAAACGTTTACTATTAGTGGTTAGAGAAAAGTTAACAAACATCACAAATTATCACGTAAAGCGTTAATCGTTACGCAAAACAAATCATATCATCGCAAAGAGATTTCAATTTTCTTTCTATAAAGGCACTTCAATATACTTTCGACGAACTCTTTTCCTGAGTTTGTTTTTTGTTTTTGTTTTTTTTTTTCAAAAAAATCACACGTGATTCGAAAAATCACATGTAATTTTTTATTTTAATATCACATGTGACTTTTTGTTTAAAAGAAATATTTGATCTTGCAAATCACCACGTGATTTGTTAAACAACACGTGATTTTTAAAATAACAAATCACATGTGATTTTTAAAAACGGATGAAAACGTGCAAATACAACGAAAAAAGTGTAAAAACGGACAAAAACGTGCAAAAATGTGTAAAAGTGTACGAAAACGTGCAAAAATAAACAAAAACGTGTACAAACGGACGAAACGTAAAAAAATGAACGAAAACGTGTAAAAACGGATGAAAACGTCCAAAAACAAATAAAAATGTCTAAAACAGACGGAAACGTGCAAAACGAATGAAAACGTGTAAAAACGGATGAAAACGTGTAAAACGGACGAAAACATGTAAAATTTGACGAAACATGTAAAAACAGACGTAAACTTATAAAACCAGACGAAAACAGGCAAAAACGGACAAAGACGTATAAAAATGGAGAAAAACATGTATAGACAGATGAAAATGTATAAAAACGGGTAGAAACAGACGAAAACGTGCAAAAATAGACGAAAACGTAAGAAAACCAAATTTTAAGTTATTTACTAACGGTCGTTAGTAAAAAGGACTATCGATGCAAGTTTAGCAGGTCGTATTGGTGAAGTCGAAATAAAATTTGAAAGTATTTTGTTGAAATTATTGAATAAAATAGTATGTGTTTCAAGTCGGCACAAACTTGAAAGTACGTTATTAATGTGTAGCATTTACCCTAATACAGTATGAAGTATGAACTATGAAGCACATGGAATGAGTACCCCAAGTGATTTAAAACGTGTTGTCCAAGTCAGAGCACAACGCCTTTTTTTTTTTTTTTTTTTTTTTTTTTTTTTTGGAATAAATGACACCAAAAAAGTAAACCCGTTTATAAGCTGATTCGGCAGCTAGCCGCAGGGCTGTTCCTGAGATTTCGAATGCCCTGGGCGAGCCGAGTGAAATATGCCCCTTATAAACAAATAACAAATTTTCTTTTAAGGGTTTGGATACCCTGGGCGGCTCTTTTATGTTTGAACCTAAACCATCTCAAACTCTTACATCAAAAATATTGTGATTAACTATATCGACATAACAGTTTTGAGGACTTTGGTTATTTTCATTAATAGGATTTTCATTATCTTTGCTAATATTAACCTCATCATTGTTTAGATTTTCATTGCTTACATAAATTTTATTATCATCATTGGCATTAGCCTTGTCATTCTCTTGGTTTTCATTATTGATGGGATTTTCGTTATCTATATTAACGTTAACTTTTTCATTGTTTTCTTCAACACTATTATTATTATTTTTCTTTTTAATTACAAAACCACCCATTGAGCCGTGTTGAGGTCGCGCAGATTCTTGTTGAACGACGCAACATGATAAACTAAATTATATAATATTTTACTTAAGCAAGAATAATAAGTGTGGAACAATATCACCTGACCAAATTGATGAAGAGAAGAAAAGATGAACGATCGATTCGTTTAATGCCCTAATTGTTTCCAATTCGATTCTTTGTTCCTCTAACCACAATTCATAGATATAACCTGTAACCACATTACGTAACATACTAATATGCCCATTAAATTCTTGATAACTTGATTTGAGGCATAGCAGACAGATTACCAATTTACCACTTTACCAGCAGACTATTGCACGTTGCTTAAGCAGTTGCTGCCTTCATATCTTATAACAAGTTAACAACACAATTCAAATATCTCAAGTTCTCAACAAGGTTTTTGTTACAGCCTACAGGTTGATATAAATCATATACTCCGCAATAGATTCACGAGTGTGTACTGTGTGTGATAGACTATTGTTAAGGTTTTTGTTAACGGTTGATATTATATATTCGGTTTTTGTTACAGCTCTAGTGTGATGGTGATGTTTAAACCTGTGACACTTCCATTCCTAATGTTTCGTTCTTTTCTGATATCGTGTTTTGAATTAGTCAATAATAACGTACATGGGTGGCTGGGTTTAATATCATATAGTGTGAAGTGGGCTTGGTATAACAATGGGCCAAGATGAACTTAGTATAACTACATATGGACTTATAATTTGATGCCCTCTATCTTGTGCTGCCTTTGGGCCGTCGCCCACGTGGCACATAGCCAAATCCGGGCCTGGTAGTCGTGGTCACGTTTACATTCTATTCTTTTCGTTTCCATTTCAGCAGGCCCGGATTTGGCTATGGGCCACGTGGGCGACGGCCCAAGGGCAGCACAAGATAGAGGGCATCAAATTATAAGTCCATATGTAGTTATACTAAGTTCATCTTGGCCCATTGTTATACCAAGCCCACTTCACACTATATGATATTAAACCCAACCACCCATGTACGTTATTATTGACTAATTCAAAACACGATATCAGAAAAGAACGAAACATTAGGAATGGAAGTGTCACAAGTTTAAACATCACCATCACACTAGAGCTGTAACAAAAACCGAATATATAATATCAGCCGTTAACAAAAACCTTAACAATAGTCTATCACACACAGTACACACTCGTGAATCTATTGCGGAGTATATGATTTATATCAACCTATAGGCTGTAACAAAAACCTTGTTGAGAACTTGAGATATTTGAATTGTGTTGTTAACTTGTTATAAGATATGAAGGCAGCAACTGCTTAAGCAACGTGCAATAGTCTGCTGGTAAAGTGGTAAATTGGTAATCTGTCTGCTATGCCTCAAGTCAAGTTATCAAGAATTTAATGGGCATATTAGTATGTTACGTAATGTGGTTACAGGTTATATCTATGAATTGTGGTTAGAGGAACAAAGAATCGAATTGGAAACAATTAGGGCATTAAACGAATCGATCGTTCATCTTTTCTTCTCTTCATCAATTTGGTCAGGTGATATTGTTCCACACTTATTATTCTTGCTTAAGTAGAATATTATATAATTTAGTTTATCATGTTGCGTCGTTCAACAAGAATCTGCGCGACCTCAACACGGCTCAATGGGTGGTTTTGTAATTAAAAAGAAAAATAATAATAATTATAGTGTTGAAGAAAACAATGAAAAAGTTAACGTTAATGTAGATAACGAAAATCCCATCAATAATGAAAACCAAGAGAATGACAAGGCTAATGCCAATGATGATAATAAAATTTATGTAAACAATGAAAATCTAGACAATGATGAGGTTAATATTAGCGAAGATAATGAAAATCCTATTAATGAAAATAACCAAAGTCCTCAAAACTGTTATGTCGATATAGTTAATCACAATATTTTTGATGTAAGAGTTTGAGATGGTTTAGGTTCAAACATAAAAGAGCCGCCCAGGGTATCCAAACCCTTAAAAGAAAATTTGTTATTTGTTTATAAGGGGCATATTTCACTCGGCTCGCCCAAGATATCCGAAATCTCAGGAACAGCCCTGCATTTCAGTTATTTGTTATTCGATCTCTTTACTAAAATTCATACGTGCTACAGTCTATATGCTAAAGAGCATTAATACCCATTATTATCGTGGACATTCAGGTTACTGTTTAATTTGTGCTGGCGCTATGAGAAGTTACAAACAACGGTCACGGAGATAAATCTGTTAAATCTTATACATGTGAGTTAAAAACTCGTCTTTAAAACTTTAAAAAAAATAATAAATAAATAAAAAAAAAAAAAAAAAAAAATTGTCTTTAAATAACCTGAACATAGAAAATTCCATACATTTACCCGTATATTACTACCTGAAGTGCAAAGAAACAAACATATAATAAAATCATTCACTACTGGTTTATTTATATTTAAACAAACAAGCTGTGGAGCAAATTGATTCCTATCTCTTAAAACACTAAAATAAGAATACTTCAATCAACATAATTCAAATAAATACAGGGATTTAAAATAAGACATTGATGTCAATGCAATCAAGCAACTACATGATACGGGGACAAAATAGAATCACACATGGTATCAAAAACAATAGTACAAGTGTACAACATTTCAAACTTTTCCGCCTAGCGTTTCATTTCAGCTGGAGCAAATGGTGGCATCGGGACTCCTTGATTCTGCCTAGCCATATTTCCATGCCATCCTGAAAATGGCGAACAAGAACTTAAATCAGATTCTTATATGATGAATGGACGTATATATAGTAAGCAAAAGAGAAATTTTTACCAAGAGCCATATCAAATCCACGATGCTTAAGCTCACGATACTCTTGGCATAAGGCACATGATTCACAGCAACAATGGAGAATGCAATCATTGCAGGGTTCGTCAGCCAACATGTATTGTTGTCTCATTTTAGACCGATACATACAAGAATATATCCATTGACATCCGGTAAGTAGAGCAAGTACTGTGTAAAGAGAACCGTGTACTCCACAAGCTGTCGTTACACGTAAAAAACAAAACTATCAGTGATCAAGGTAATATAGAATCATGCATCAACCAACATGTTGTAGTTTCAAGTATCGACTGAGACATGTATGCAATATTAGTTTTCTCCAACCTTGACGTGTTTTCTTGTACGTTTACATGATATACATATGACTTATTTTTGTACCATAAATTGTTGTATGCATTAAAACTTACAAGTAGTTCCCCTGTCAACAATCTCAGCAATTTGTCCGAAAGTGATGCATGGACACCAACACGTAATGCAACCTATAGTTTGTTAAAATAGAATACAAAACATTAAAAAAAATTTGTTGAAATTGTTTGTACAAAATAGTTAGTGGATATAGTTAGAAGCTTACAATTGGAGACATCATCACCGCAATCACAAAGGCCGGTGGACCATTTGCCGTCAGCGAGCATAGGCTGTGGTGGAACACCGGTTGCGTATTGTGCCATTGGTGGTTGACCATATGCTGCTTGTGGTGGCTGACCATATGTTGCTGGTGGTGGTGCCATTGGTTGTTGTTGCTCGTTGGAAGAGTACATGATTGCAAAAATAAGGATTGCTTTGTTTGAATGAGTTGTGATGAAGGATTGTGGAATAGTATTTATAACCCTTAGGCATCAAGTTGATGATGTGTATTGGGACTTTTTTTTTTTTTTTTTTTTTTTTTTTTTTAACAAGTATTGGGACTATTGGCAAAGCCAAATATGAGGAATATTTTATCATATAATGAATCACATGATAATGATTATTGATATAATTCTGATGCCAAGTCAAACTGTGATATATGAAATTTTATTGATTATTTTTTTATAACTTGATCAATGAAGGTGTTTATACTAGGTATAATATATTTTGAAGAGAAAATGTTTGTAAAACCATCAAAAGGAGCCTTAAAGGCAATACACCAAAAGCCACCAAAGAGAGCGAAGCACGAAGTAGCTCATTGAGGTGCGCGTTATTACTCTTTTTCTAGCGTACCTTTTAGTTTGAAACGTATCGTTTTCTCTTGAAGTTACTTTGCTTTCATGGTATGATGCGTATGGATTTGAAGTTTAATTTTATATAAGTTTCTTTGTTGCAAAAAAGTTCTAAACAAAATAAATCGAAAACGTCTAAAGTACATCATCATACTAGATAACAGATGTGAATCACCCAATGTCATCTTGTTAACATAAGCTACACATTGAACTTAGTCAATCATAATCATATATTGATAACACACTTGCAAAAATTAATGGAATAAGTAGAGAAGTGGTAGTTAAAATGGTTTTATCAACGACCAAGGCTAGTTCAAAGATTGTTGAACTTTCATCACACTATATATATTATATATACATCACATCACATCACATTTTTACATATGAAAATTATATCCTATTTACTTAATTTTATTCGAATTGTGAAATTATATAATATTGGTAAAGTTTTGTTTGAGGCAGTTTTTCAAATTACAAGAATACATGTTATTAAAAAAAAAAAAAAAAAAAAAAAAAAAAAAAAAAAAAAAAAAAAAACTTTCATTTGAAACTTACATCTAAAGCATGGCTCGGATGATTGGTCAAGGTCAACTGTTGATAATTTATAATCTTGAGGTTATGACCAAAAAACTTAAACAAAGTCTTTGTGCATCATGCAGATAATAGATTATCATTGTAAAATCAATCTTTAAATAAAGGGACTTAATGTAAATAATATGTGTTGGTGTTGAATAGTTCAAATTGCCACTTCATTATCTTAAACTATATACCTGTCATGATTTGTGTCTTTATACACTTGAATACATGATTCTAGCATATTTCTATACTTTATTTTTTGAACATCGTATTCACTCGAATTCCATCTTTATCTTAGTTGAAACTTGAGTTAAACTTACAATTAGGCATCTAGCAAATTTACTTTTTTGAACGACAAATTTACACTTAACTAGGCATTTGTGTCAATTGATACATGAACCATCAACAATTTTTTTTATTTGAAAAGTTGCAATCATTGTTGGTTATTTTATCATTCTAATAACAATTTAGAATAAATTTAAAGTTTATTTTATTCTGTAATTTGACTTGGAAAAAATCTCTTTAGTTGTTTATATGATTTTGTCAAAGGAAACCAGATGGTAATTGCACCAGAATTCAGATATACTAGGAATCAATTTTTGTCAATCTACATTTGAAAGTTCAATGAAAAATAATTGAGTTCTTATTTTTTATTTCAAATACCCCGTATTATTATTATTATTATTATTATTTAATAACAAACACTTTATTAGAATCATGAAAAATTTACATAATAATAACAATAATAATAATAATAATAATAATAATATCATTTATTATTGTAATTGTTGTTGTGATTTTGGTTGAAAAGGGTAAATTTTATATTAATATCAAAATATGATACAAGACTGATAAACATAAACTGATATGGACAAGACCAATCAGATAACAAAAACTAAACAATACTAAGCATATCAGATATCAAACAAACCAATATCTAAGAAACTATGTCATCATCTCTGATACACCTCACACATAGTAGTCTGAGAAAGCATTCCTCTACACTTTAGCAACCATTAGAACATCAGCAAAACTAACTCATGAATTCACCCAAAATGCTCTAAGATCATAGCTTCACAATTACATTTCCAAACCATCTCCCATCCAAGATCATTCAACCATCATCCACAATGACCAATGAGGGAGATGGAAAGCAGGAAAGGCATCATTGTGCAAGCTATAGCCACCCAAACTTCTCCAATCAAAGGCTATACTAGTTGCCTACATTTTCCATATAATGGCATCAATACCTAGGAACACACTCCTTGATTGAGAACCAACCTTTCCTCCTATTGGCATTGTATTGCTTGGACCAATTAGGTTCATCTTTCACTCCTTAATATTCCAAGCAACATACGCTACCCACCAAACTCACTTACCCTACTCAGATGGAAACCTTTTATGGATCACTAATAGTTCATTGCTGATATATAATCATTCAAGCTCACAGTACCTAACAAAGGCCAACTGAGAGACTAAAATGGGTACATACAGAAACCAAATATAAGTAGCCAGGGTACAAGGCCATCATCTGAAGTGAGTTTTAATAATAGGCCAACTGCCAAACATCATTTTATCTTTCACAACTTTGTGACATATGGGATTAGGAAAGCATTTCCATCATGAAAATCACTAAATGCATTTCCTTGCATACTTTTTGTAAGCAAGTATGTAATCAAGAATGTAAGATCTTAATCCATCTGGTAGTTCAATTGAACAGACCATTTTTCAGCTACCTTCTTGACTGCATGAGATCTTTTTGCCTTTAAGTTGAAAAGTTTCTGATGCGTGGGGATTGCACCAGGCTTTACCACTCGAGGGATCTCGAGAAGCTTACAACCCCCACCAGGCAGTGTACCTGATCGTTGTAGTATAGTATAGTGACAAGTACCGGGGGATTGATCGTTCAGCTAGGAATAGTGTCGCTAGGATTAGAAAACCTAATTACTAGTTCTAGAGATGAGAGATGATTATTTTTGTATTTTTTATATTTTTATGAAAGCAAGTAAAAATCTCGGGTTTTAAAGGATTTGGGCGGAATTAGTTGCTAGTCAACTAACCCAATACTAAATATGCAATCAAAATAAAATACTATAAATGAAAATAAAACTAAATTAAACTAAGGTTGTGAGCAATAAGTGGAGAAATTGTGTTTACTTAGATTTCACTACTCCCTAGATATCTTTTACACGTTAATTACTTGTTATAGTTGCGTGGATGACGGATTGTATTCTTTAATACCATTCATGGGGTGGCACACTTAATTCCCCAATCCTATGAGTGCCTACTTCACTCCTATGACGAGCCGGCTAAGAAGCTCCTAATATGGGATCATTAGAATTTACTCATGCATTAAATACAACCAATAAAACCTAGTGCACGTCAGTTCATGTTTCCTAAGACGTTCAAGCATGTTACCATTTGGAGATCTGCCAGTTTTCTTAAGCCTAACATCGAAATCATTCATCCAATACAACCATAAACAAGTAATCAACACATAATCAACATCTAGGTTTCATTAGATCTAAGAAAACACAAGATTGATCTAGCCTAGCATGATGGAATTAAGACAAGAACAAGATATAGACAACCAACACATAGACATATTGATTGAATTAGAAGAACACTTATCTTAATTACACATGAAAGGGTTCAAGGGCTGAAAACCCTTGAAAAACCTGTAAAATTCGTAATAGGTTCGGCCTTAGGGTTTCTCCAAAACTTCTCCTTTTTTATGAATGAAAATTAGAAAACTATATATAGGAAATTGAGGCTGACGGCGTCAAGACCAAATAGGTGACGCCGTCATCTCGCCGCCAAAATAATTCTCGGACTGCCTTGATCTACATCTGACGCCGTCATGTGTTAGCTTCTTCCAAGCCGTCACGTGTTTTACTCTTGACGCTCTACTTGTGACGCCTTCACGTTTGCACTGGGCCGTCATGCAATTTACTCTTGACGCCGTCACCTACTGTTCCCAGCAAGGAAAATTAAGACTTTGGCGTTTTCTTCACTTTTATGCTCCAAAAATGTCCGAATTGCTTCCTTTTCCAGATTTCTCTCCCAAAGTACCTAAAATCACAAAAGGAACGATTTAGGGCAATATTTAATCAAATAAATTCAATTCCGGGCTTAAATGACCCCCTAAAAGTGGTTCATTTTTCGCCTCATCATATACCCTTACACTTGAGATTTGCTTGTCTTCAAGCAAATGCGCTTTTATTCTACTCAAAATACAAGTTAGGGGTCATTTAACACTAATATAAAAGTAATTACAACAAATAATCGTTCCACTAAAGACCAAAGATAAGCACGGAGGTAATAAAGTATAAATTACAATATGAAAACGGAAGATATCTCTCACTACCTGTCATAGCAAAATAGATTATCATAGGCTTGGGAAAGGATCAAACCTCCACCACATGGCGTAAGCACCTAGGATAAACTATCAAAGAGGTCTTTTAAAAGGTTGTAACGTTAGGTGTAGGGATATGAAATACACGGTTTTGTTGGATAAATGCAGTTTTTACTGGTGGCGAGTTAACAATCTTGGTTAATTACATGTACAATGTGGCATTGCTAAGCCAAGACTAGACTCGACTTAAGCTAATAAATGAAGAATAACAAAATCATAAAATGAACATAGAATAAAAAGGGATGGTAGTCCGTATGTTTTTTCTCTCTTTCTTTTTCTATTTTCTTTTTCTTTTTCTTTTTCTTGATTTTTTCGATTTTTTTTTTTTTTTTTTTTTTTTTTTTTTTTTTTTTTTTTTTTTTTTGCATACACTCTTACCCTACCATCCAAAATAATACATCATAGGGAATGAATATTCCCCTTACACTTGAATTTTTACATACTTCACAATAAACTAATCTAATTACTCGAATTAAGATAATCAAAACACTTGGAGTACTTTTAAGATTAACGCACATATGGGGGTAATATATGATGTTCTTTCTCATTACTCCATAAAATAAGTACTTTACCCATGAGTCCCAATCGTCCCAAAACAATATGTACAAGGATATGACTCGACTTAGCAACCATGTAATCAATTAGATAGTTAACTTAGGGTTTAACAAATAACAATAATGCACTAAAAATGAGCGCATACACGGAAGGCTAAGGCGATTTGATTGTACATTTAAGTGGGGTGTAACAAATTTTTCCTTTAAGTAAGATACTTAAAGTTAGAAACGAAAAGATATGCTCGGAGGGTGTACTAGGGGTTTCGTGTACTAAAAATGAGTACAACGCTAAGGGTGTGGGAAAAATTAGTTGACTTAACTAGCCAAGTAATATGACTTAAATGGTCAAGTAATTATAATACGGGTTTAACACAAGGGTGATCCTAATGCCTCTTATCATGTAGTAAATCCTACTACACGAATGTAGTCTCACTAGCGGTCTCGGGATGCATCACTAACGCAAGTTCTAGAATCTAAATGCTACCGGTACACTCATAAGCACTAATAGTAAATGCTTTTTCTATCAAATCTAAAGGCGAACCTCACATATTTGGGTGGAAAATTTTTCTTAATGATACGGTTATGTGCTAGTCATACAATCTCCTATCCATGAGACGCTTGCTATGGCTAAAGTTTCACTCCTAAATGTTGTAAAAAAATTTAAATTTGGCGCTAAAATTGCACTAACAAGTATTTCTCATAGTTTTATTACACATCTACTATTAAACAAAACAAACTCAAGCGAAAGTGTATATGTAAGGTATCATCATTTTACCCTCCCCATACACTTAAGATGAACATTGTCCCCAATGTTCAAGTAAAGAATGTAAAAATGAAAAAGTAAAAAGAATGAAATCAAATACTCCCCTGATTCGCTCAGTATGGATAATAAGGTGGCCAGGTTAAATCTTCCTCCAAGAAAATGAACAATCAAAGCTTCCCTTCCAGAATAATAAATCATCTTCTTGTCATACATAACCTGTAAATTCAGAGAAAACAAACAAAGCAACCTCGCATAAAATCGGCGGCAATCTATATAAGTTACTAAATCCTAGAAAACAAAGTAAGATATAATGCTTGTGGAATGAAGTTTGCAGATTTCCTGGAGATTATAAAACTTAATAATTCACAAAAACCTTAAGACTCCGTTTGAAAAACAAAACCGGTAAAATTTCCAAATTTTTACACGTGACGCCGTCAAGAGTAAACTCGTGACGCCGTCATAAGTGATCTGCAGAAATTCTTATGTTAAGTTTCCGGAAAATTTCGGGAAAAACTTGGTCCTACTTCCTGGAAAATCCTGCAAAACTTCATTATGACTCAATACAAGCATTTGACTCTAACAAATACGAATATACATGTCCATTTAATATTGTGGAGAATCATGATCGGTTTGTTTCTTAAAAACATATTTGGGATTTCCCCTTACACTTATCTTTTTGCAAAAATACCTTTAGGTGGAGTTAAGACTAGGCCAAAACAACAAAGTAAAGTATTTCCACTTTTTAGTTTAGAAACATAATCTACCAACAATAAAAATAAAGCATGCATACGGAAGCAAATAACAAACAAATAAAATAAAATCACACAAAATCATGGGTTACCTCCCAAGAAGCGCTTTTCTTTATTTACGAGTCTTGTAGCTAGACTCAAGGTCATGGGTTACTACGTTATACGGGTGAGTTCCTCATTGAGGACATCTTTGGGATCAAATTTAGGTTTCAACTTCCTATCGGTTTCCTTAGTATGGTATGACCTTTCAAACTTTTCTCCATCCGAATCATACAAAGTCATCCTCATATGCCATGATCCGTCACCTTCTTTAGGTGGCTTGTCCCACCTCCATTTACACTTGTCTCCCTCTCTTTTCCACTTATTCATCTCTATATTAATAGGCATTACGCTCAAGAACTCAATCATCTTCCTTAAGACTAAGGGGTCCTCAAAGGGATCTAGCTCTTCATCTCTAGCTATGAGTTGCTCTACCGAATGTGTCTTTTCAACGAAATATTTTTCTAGATAGAATGGGCATTGAGGTCCTATAAAGTTCTTTTCTATCCAAGGTCCATATCTAGATGGTCTCCTATTCATCTCTACTCAATGCGGTGTCGGTTCATCATCACAATCATAACTATGCTTCTTAACATCGTACACCGACCAAGTATCGCCTTCACCTACCGCTATCTTAGATTCCTTACAATCTATCATGGCGCTAGCGGTTGCTAAAAATCCTCTTCCTACTAATAATGGGCATGTAGTGTCACTAACCATGTCTAGGACATGAAAATTCGCTAAGATAGTTAACTTTCCTACGTGAACAACTACATCCTTAATCATTCCAATCGGGTGGGCAATACTTCCGTCCGCTAGACCTATCAACACCTCCGTTTCCTCTAACTTTCCTAGCTTAAGAGTGGTGAATAGGGATAAGGGAATCAAGTTGAGGCTTGACCCTAAATCGGCTAGTGTGTCGAAAGCGTCGGATCTTCTTATTTTACAAGGCAAAACAAATATACCCGGATCATCAAGCTTCTTAGGCAACTTGTTTTGAACGAAGGCGGTCCCATTTTTAACTGGCTTAAACTTCTCATATTTTTCTAGGAGGGCACTATAGTAAGGAGCACGGGCTAAGACATCAATGACGGGACGTTCAAGGTGAAGTTCCTTGAATTCATCGTCAAGGTCTTGCGTAGGAGGTGTTTCAACTATACTTTTGACCGGTTCTATATCGGGTGTTTTATTTGGTTGGTCCTTTTGAAGAATTTGGTTTTGTTTGAAACACGTGCTTGTTGATTTGACCGAGTAGTATTGTGGACACGAAGTGGGTGACGAAACTGAAGATATGGAATTAACGTTTAGTTTCGGATTCTTGACCGTGTCGCTTGGGAGTGCTCCTATTTCTCGGTCATTGAGAACTTTCAACAATGCGTCAATTTTGGTGGTCATCTCGCTTTGCTTTTGTTTGAAATCGGCTTCAAACTTAGATATACGAGCTTCTTGAGATGCCATGAATTTTGACATCAATCCTTCAAGATTGTTGGTACTACCATAGTTGTTAGAAGGATTGTTGTTGAAAGTACGGTTGGAGGGTGGACCGTTTGGTTGATAACGATTAGGCGGGTTGGAAGAATTGGGTTGATTTTGTTTCCACCTAAGGTTTGGGTGATTTTTCCAAGAGGGGTTGTATGAATCACCGTAAGGGTTTGGCTCGGGCTTGAAAGTGTACCACTTATCTCCAGCTTCGTCGGTACGCGAGGATGCGTAGTCCACAAAAGCTGTTCCGGGGAGTTCCACACAATCACGAGTGTCATGGGGACCACTACATAGTTCGCATAAAGAAGTGATTTTGTTCACTTGGCTTGAAGGCTTAGGAGCTTCTTAAGATTTTATGAGAAACTTGACTTGGTCCTCAAGTTCCATGATCCTACGGTCGGGAGTGCTAGAGTTATTCGAAGGCAAAGATATTGCCTTGACCGTTTTGTTCAAATCATGGGGATCATTCCAACTTTCGTTGTCATAGAGAGCAAGATCTTCTATGAGTTCTCATGATTGTTCCGCACTTAGATCACGTAGCTTACCACCGGCCGATTGGTCAATGGCTCGCCTCGTGGAGAGATCGATATGGTCTTAAAAGATTTGGACTTGGAGCCAAAGATCTATGCCATGATGAGGGACTTTTTGGAGTAAGTCCTTGAAACGAGTCCATGCTTCATAAAGAGATTCATTTTGACGTTGTTGGAACATCAAGATGTCATTTCTAAGCTTAGTAGTTCTTCCCGGTGGGAAAAATTGAGCAAGGAAACGAGTGGTGAGATCATCCCATGTGGTGATGGATCCCGCGGGTAAACGCTCAAGCCATTGACTAGCTTGATCCCGTAGAGAGAATTGGAATAGGCGTAATCGGGTTGTCTCTCTGGTTTCAACACCTAGGTCTATGGAATCTACGATTTTAAGGAAGTCCTTAAGATGTTGGTTTGGATCTTCGAAACGAAGTCCATGGAATGCACATCCGCTTTGCACCAACCGGATGGTGTCGGATCGCAAGGGAGTCACATTGGCTCCGATGAGCTCAATGGTGTTTTGGTAGCCTTGGTGGCTAGGTCGGGAATACTCTCCTAAGGTTCGGGGCCTAGGAGGTTCTAGTGGTGGGATGACGGGTTCAAAGATGTTCCCGTTGTCCATGATGTCGGGTGGTGAAAAGTTACGAACAAAAACACAAAGAAATAAGATAGACTAAAGAAAACCTAAAAATAAAATCTTACTAGAAAGGAATCTAGCAAGTAGACCTAATAAAAAGAAATTCTAACCTAGACAATAACTATTCCCCGGCAACGGCGCCAAAAACTTGATGTGTGGGGATTGCACCAGGCTTTACCTCTCGAGGGATCTCGAGAAGCTTACAACCCCCACCAGGCAGTGTACCTGATCGTTGTAGTATAGTATAGTGACAAGTACCGGGGGATTGATCGTTCAGCTAGGAATAGTGTCGCTAGGATTAGAAAACCTAATTACTAGTTCTAGAGATGAGAGATGATTATTTTTTTATTTTTTATATTTTTATGAAAACAAGTAAAAATCTTGGGTTTTGAAGGATTTGGGCGGAATTAGTTGCTAGTCAACTAACTCAATACTAAAGATGCAATCAAAATAAAATACTAGAAATGAAAATAAAACTAAATTAAACTAAGGTTGTGAGCAATAAGTGGAGAAATTGTGTTTACTTAGATTTCACTACTCCCTAGATATCTTTTACACGTTAATTACTTGTTATAGTTGCGTGGATGACGGATTGTATTCCTTAATACCATTCATGGGGTGGCGCACTTAATTCCCCAATCCTATAAGTGCCTACTTCACTCCTATGTCGAGCCGGCTAAGAAGCTCCTAACATGGGATCATTAGAATTTACTCATGCATTAAATACAACCAATAAAACCTAGTGCACGTCAGTTCATGTTTCCTAAGACGTTCAAGCATGTTACCATTTGGAGATCTGCCAGTTTTCTTAAGCCTAACATTGAAATCATTCATCCAATACAATCATAAACAAATAATCAACACATAATCAACATCTAGGTTTCATTAGATCTAAGCAAACACAAGATAGATCTAGCCTAGTATGATGGAATTAAGACAAGAACAAGATATAGACAACCAACACATAGACATATTGATTGAATTAGAAGAACACTTATCTTAATTACACATGAAAGGGTTCAAGGGCTGAAAACCCTTGAGAAACCTGTAAAATTCGTAATAGGTTCGGCCTTAGGGTTTCTCCAAAACTTCTCCTTTTTTATGAATGAAAATTAGAAAACTATATATAGGAAATTGAGGCTGACGGCGTCAAGACCAAATAGGTGACGCCGTCATCTCGCCGCCAAAATAATTCTCGGACTGCCTTGATCTACATCTGACGCCGTCATGTGTTAGCTTCTTCCAGGCCGTCACGTGTTTTACTCTTGACGCTCTACTTGTGACGCCTTCACGTTTGCACTGGGCCGTCATGCAATTTACTCTTGACGCTGTCAGGGTGTTGCTCTTGACGCCGTCACCTACTGTTCCCAGCAAGGAAAATTAAGACTTTGGCGTTTTCTTCACTTTTATGCTCCAAAAACGTCCGAATTGCTTCCTTTTCCAGATTTCTCTCCCAAAGTACCTAAAATCACAAAAGGAACGATTTAGGGCAATATTTGATCAAATAAATTCAATTCCGGGCTTAAATGACCCCCTAAAAGTGGTTCATTTTTCGCCTCATCAGTTTCAATCTCATGTGTTCACAGATAATAGCACGCACAGTTTCATTGTCTTGCTTCTTATCTTGAAACAATCTCACATTCCTCTCCTTCCAAATAAAGTATATGGTAGTAGCAGCCAAGACCAGTCTTTTAAGAACGTTACCAATACTATTCTTGCATTGCATATTACTCATTGCCTATATCACTTGCTTCCAACAATTAGGCAGGTTATCTGCATCAATCTTTGATTTCATTGCCTTCCATATTTTCCTTGAGTATTCACATTGAAAAAACAGGTGTCCATGAGAGTCATTGCATTGTCTACAAAAAGGGCATAACAAAATGTTGTTGTTGCACCACTTCCAACATTTTATCTTGAGTATACAATTTCTCCTGAACTACCAACCAAAAAATAAAAGCATGTTTGGGAGTAAAATGACTAAACCAAACAACTTTATGCCAAGGGACAATAGTCTGTTCTTTGCAGAGATCCTTCCACACCATACCAGTCCTATAAAGTTTTTGAACTCCATTTTTATTGACCCATACAATCATGTCTTTTTATGTTCTCATATAGGATAGGCACAAGGATGTTAACAAGAACAGGATATTTATCACTCCATTCCATAGGCCAGCACCATTCACCTTGTCTGACCATATCTTGAACAGTAGTGTTATCATATAGCCTTGCTTCATATCCTCCTTTTGCTTATAAACTCACTGAGAGGGCTTTTTGTATGTCATTTATCATGCCACATGGATATTTCTTTTCCATTACCTACAATGTGAACAATGTGGCTTCTGATACTATCCCTTATGCCCATTAAATTCTTCCACCCCCAACTGTCATTATTCTCAACTTAAATGTCCAAATGCTCCCTCTTTTCAATTTCACCATAGATACCCATTTCACCCATAAAGTGTCTTTCTTAGCTACAATGTTCCAGATGTGTTTTGTGAGAAGAACTTTATTCCATAACTATAAAGGCTTCAATCTTAGACCCCTTGATCTTTAGGCTTTTATACGAGCTTCCATGCTACTCTAGCTTTTCCTTTAGAGGACAAACTAGAATTCCATAAGAAGCTTTTCAACAGAGTTGATTTCCTTAATAGTGGTTTTTGGAATTAAATACCTCATTGTTATATTGACAATATCCTTAGGATTTCATAAGACAATCTCATATGTACTTTGCTACACTAAACTCTTTAGATAATTCACTCTATTTTTGTAGCAATATTGATTAAAAAATGATAATAGGTGGCTATAAACTTCTAATGATAAAGAAAAAGTTGCACAATGAATTCTGAGTTGGGCTGAAAGTGGTAGCCCAATTGAGGTATCAGATACATGTTGGACTTTGAAAGACCATAATAGAAGTTGTGTAGAAAATTTGAAGGATAGAAGTAGATTAAATTCAATGATAATATAGCTTTTTTATTTAAAATTTGCTTGCATAGAACAATTTAATTCCAAAAAATTATTGATTTCTTACCTACTAAGAGGTGCGTTCCCCTACAAAGGGGACTAAAAATACAAAGTCTACAAATGCTAGAAAGCCACTCACCATGTGACAAGTGTCCACCACCCACTCCCTCCTTTTTTTTCTTTTTAAATTCGGTTAGGGGGCATTTTGGTCATTTTAACCCGTTTCTTTATTCCACCCTAAAACTTCAAACGCAAATATCTTTCAAACGACAAGCTTTTAGAAAAAACGATTTCACCATAATTTTTAAAATTTAATCCTCTTTAATTTGGTATAAATCTTGTTAAATATTTCGAACTTTTTTTTTTACATATAAAGTGGGTCTTGATTTTCTTGATTTTTTTGTTATTTTCGGCCATATTTTTTACCCTCATAAATGTCGAATCGTTAAAGACTTAAAACATGAAAGTTATAGATTTTTGTTCACTCTTTACACAGGTTTTTGAATCACTCAAATCCGATCTCATATGAGTAAGATAACACACGTTAAAGATGGTGTTTAACTCATATTTGTTGCACACAATGTGTTTGATGAAATGTCTAGCTTATATATTTTGTGTTAAAATTGAGCTAAATGCACTAATTTTTGTTTTTCAATGCATTATTAATCATTTTATTAATGTAAGACTCAAAAAGTAAAGTTTTTTAATCATTATATTTTTAAAATATACATTTAGTTCATCAGTTAGGTTACTTTGGTTCATCAGTTTTAATGGTAACATTTTTGACTAATTGATGAACCTAAACACATAACACATGAAAAATAATTATAAGTTCATCAATTAGTCAATAACTGATAAGCAAACTGATGAACCTATAATTATAGGTTTATCAGTTAGTCAATAACTGATAAACTAACTGATGAACATATAATTAATGAACCAAAAAATCAATGAACCTAACTGATGAACCTATAATTAGTCAATAACAGATGAACCTATAATTATAGGTTCATCAGTTAGTCAATAACTGATGAACCCAAACATTTGATCAAATTTGATGAACCTGAAATTGATGAATATGAAAAAATTGATGAACCAAAGTAACTGATAAACAAAATGTCTAACTGATGAACCTATAACCTATAACTTAACTGATGAATAAAACATAACCTAACTGAAGAACCTAATAACCTAACTGATGAACCTAATAACCTAACTGATGAACTAAATGTATATTTTAAAAATATAATGATTAAAAAACATCACTTTTTGAATGTTACATTAATAAAATTATTAATAATGCGTTGTGGGACAAAAATAAGTGCATTTAACTCAATTTTAAGACAAAAAATCTAAGCTAAACATTTCATCAAACACGTTGTGTGCAACAAATATGATTAAAACGTCATCTTTAACGTGCGATATCTCACTCATATCATATCGGATTTGAGTGATTGAAATTTCTGGGTAAAGAGTGAATCAAAATCTACAACTTTCGTGTTTTAAGTATTTTATGATTCGGCAATTTTTAAGGTAAAAAATAGGGTCGAAAATAGCAAAAACATCAAAAAAATCATGACCAAATGAATATGTCAAAAAAAAATGTTTCGAAAAAATTAAAAAAATTTATACCAAATTAAAGAGAATCAAATTTTAAAAATTATGGTGAAATCGATTTTTTTCTAAAAGTTTGTCGTTTAAGAAATATATGCGTTTGAAAATTGAGGTGGAAAAGAAAAAACGGATCAAAAAACCAAATTATCCCTGGGCAGATTTTATGTATAATTTAGAGTGGGAGACACGTGTCACACTATGAATGACTTTGTACACTTTATAATTTTTCTCACTTTGCAAGAGATCTGTATTCTACATACTAATATTGCATATTAAAAACGACTCATTCTAAGTTAAGGAACTAGTTGCAAGTACTTTTTCTAAGATTATAATTCATGTGAAGACGTTCAAGAGCATTTAGCATTTCTAATATAAATGTGATAACAATAATAGATAGATTTCTCGAACGAACCCAAACCAAAGAAAATCCATTCTAAAACAACTTCTTGAATTTCTATTTTCACATAATAATTCACATTTAAGACAGCAATCAAGCAAAAATTAGCATACAACTTCTAATGCTTGAGCAACACGATATCAATAAAGATTTACTTAAATAATGCTCCCTTAATCATGGGAAACAACAAAAGAAGACAACATGTCAATGATAGACTTGATAAGAAGATACACTTGCAATTAGCTTTTCCATTTTGGAGAAGACACTAATAAATAACGACGACATTATAAGGGTAAGCATAAATTAAGGCAGGGTGACCATTTCGCGCACCACTACTCATAGCACCACTTTCGTAATTAAGGGTGGGCTGCAAAGTAGGCTAATAATCCCACCAATGGCGCGTTTATATACGTTGTAGGTTCAGTTTCTTGAAAGAAAGGTCGAGAATCGGGGAATGCATCAGTAGTGTTAGGCCCACCGACTACCGCTCCAACTAGTACATTCGGGTTGGGGTCTGGGCTAAAGAAGTATTGAGATCCAGCCTTGCAGCCTATGCGAGCCGGATGGACTCTCACAGAAGGTAACGAGCTACCCCTATGGTGAATTCTTTGAGGGTAACGAGGTCCGTATCCTACCATGTATGACATTTTCATTGGATTATCACCAAGGATATAGTTCACCTGTGAATCATACAAAACATGCAATTTAATTAAGATTGCATAGTAGTACTAGTTATAATGGGATGTCCATGACATAAAAGGATCCAAAGGTTCATGAGATAAAAGGAATGTTTGTGTGCAAAAAGTTAGACAACATCATATCCGTTATATTTTGTCTGTATTTGTAATGGGCCCAAAATAAAGTAAAGCCACCCATTTGGCAACAACCCAAGTCATGTAAAATGGGCCCCCAATACTAATGAAAATTTAAGATTCCAAATGTTTGTTATTCATCTTTTTCAAACTTTATAAATTATTCATGGGTTGAAAAAATAGAACATTTTCTTTTAGTAAAAGCATAAGGTATGTATGACAATTTGGTCTCGGTGTGGTAGTGTGACTACACACAGGGGCGGACATAGTGTAAATTTTGTCAAAAATGCTGGTAACTTTGTAATTCATCCATATTTTTTGCACCTGTAAGTTCTGAGTCCGCCCCTGACTACACATAAGTGATGACACCCCAGTTTGGTTGTCGATGTGGTTTCTCAACGTATAAGAGACCACAATGTTCTACTGTGTATATGTGTGCATACAGTGTGTTGATTTTTGGGGAGGGGGCCTAGTTTTAGTGTTATGACACAGGGCAAATATGGTTTCAATAGTATGGTGCTAATAGGACATTGCTTTTCAATGTGGAAGTACTAATACCTTGTACTCTAAACTAAAACTTTTGACCCATATGAACATAATAAATGGTTTGATGATCGCCACTCACAGTAAGTCTAAATTGTCAATGCAGCCGCTTGTTCATTATGTATGCCATTTAAGATATCGGTTAACCCGTTAACATCAAAATGTATTCATTAATGACTTAGATGAATTTATTAGTTTACCTGACGTCTGGCTAAGCTTTTGAGAAGAGCAGGGGAAGCTGACTTGCTGCCACATCGCACAACATGATTGGCATGGCTTAGGTAATTAGAATAGGCTAGGAGTAGGAAAGATAGTGAAGTTACATGCTGCATGTTACTTCCTCCAGCTTTAAATATCAGTCCACCTAAATTTATTACCACATCATAAATACAACTAACGGTTACCAATCAGTTATTTTACTACAGTATCTTTATTCAGGTTCCGGTAAAAAGTAAATATAGTAGAAACTAACAAACCTGGAGAGTATTCAACTTGAAGCTGTGACGTTCCGGGCAATAAAGAACATATGAAAGTATCCGCATTGTTCTGGAACGATTTCAAGATTGGTGATTTTCCCATTAACACTTCCTGTATACATTAACGTATATGTTAGGATAAATGCTAAAACATAGCAAAGTAAAAACCAAAAGCACACATCATTCTATATTGTTCAGTCGATCTCAGTGTGATCAATCATACATTCATGAGAACAAAAGCTTCTTTTTTTAATCATACATGGACTTAAATATTTAGATGACGGGTTAGACTTAAATATGTTTTGGTTACCCAAGGTTGTTTACAACTAGTCACTTAGCCATAATTATCAATTATAAGAAAATCTAATATAAAAAGCAATTCACATGGGTGGATAGTCCTAAGATATGGGAAAGGAGATGTATATGATATAATGTGAAATTTTTATCCAAAATTATGTGAGGTTTCAATCAGGCTTACTCTAAGAAGATGCTTTCTGAAGGAATACTAATTGTATTTATCCATTGAGTATGGGAATTGAAATGAAGTGTCACTACCCTCTAAACTCCTTTATGCACATGCAATGTAGCAGAAAAATCAATGACAAAAAGGTAGGTCCCATTTCATTACCCGCAGAGACCTAAACATGAAGGAGGTACCATGACTTATTGCATTAGTCCATTCCATTTGAGAGTAAAGACATATATACATATTTATATAGACATAGTCCCTGTGCATTTGTTGCTTAGAGAGGACACTGTTCTTATATCAAGGACATTGGTTTTATTGTACAATAGATATAAAGATGTTTGATGTATAAAAGTTAATACATGATTTTTACATAATCACACTCAAGCTTGTTTACGTCAACTTTTTATGTAACCTCAAGGCGTCTACGTCAACTTTTTATGTAACCTAAAGGCATCTACAGTATGAGGTTACATAAAAAGTTGAACAGCCATTTAAGGATTTTACATGTCAATTACTATTAACGAGAGAAAAAAAAAAAAAAAAAAAAAAAAAAAAAAAAAAAAAAAAAAAAAAAAACACCTAGCCTATGAAATCAAAACCACAAGAATCTTAAAATGATTTTCACAAGGAAAGACGACTGGCCCCATAGACAAAGAAAACTATGATCAGGATGTGTCAAAATGTAAAAGTTGCAATTTTGATGGATAGATGGCCACAAGAGAAGAATAACAAGTAGATACAAATTCTGAATTTGACAATATTGACCCATTGTTGTGTGAAAATGGGCCATGGTCCACTTGGCAAAGGGACATATCTGTGGTTACCACTTTAGAAATAAACATACACAATGGAATCCATGTGACTTACTGACACAATGTAAAAGGTTTTAGGGGTATGGGGTATATTAGAATAGACATCAGAATGAGAAGAGGAAAAATGACACATACAACACATACTAAATGACAAGAGATTGATTAGATCATATGGTGAGATGAAAAAAGCTAACAAAGAATATATATAGTTATATACTAGTAACATGTTTCCTTATTCAGGGTTATAAATTAGATGCAATCTTGATTAACTGATCATATAATTTACTTTTTTATGTACCTTTGAAAGGAGAACATTGATGCCAGCATGTTTGTTATCCCAACCAAATTCATCAATGGTGTCACCTGCCTTTAAGATAACCTGGTTACGTATTATGTACTCTCTGTATTGCCGTCTTTTTGACGCCTTTGTCAACCAAGCTGCTGCCCATAGCAATTCATCCTGCACAGATAAAACTAACACGTTAACAACAATGCTTGCGTCCATTTGTTTAGACAATCTTTCAGCTTGTTTCACACAGGACCAAAAACTAATCAAGAGTTTAACAAGATAAACACCTGGTAACCATTGTTGTCACAGTAAAAAGGGCAAACGGCATGGAACAAAGAATCGCTGTATGCGCCTCTATATGTGTCAGCAAAACGGAAGACCTAAAACAAAAATCAGGTAAATAATGTGGATAAAATTGCTTTGGGAAGAGTTAAAGTTAACAGTAAAATGTCCGGTATCGAACTAATAAATTCAGGGGCCCAATTGCTATAAATAATAGTCACCATAGTGTTAAATTCTGATATACCAACTTATAATATAACCGAAAAAGGATTCCATTGACCAAGAAGCATTTGGCATAGTAAAATAGATGTTTGTTGTCCAAATGTGTACAAAAGAATAAGCTATTATTACATTCAAAGCAACTCATTGGTCTAAAAGATGCCTGCAGTAGCAACAAAATATAGTATACTATTAAAAAAAGAAAAAAGAAAATGAAATCAGACAGATTACCAAAAAAACATTTTAGTTGGAAATCACGGACACGGCCAAGCTACAAGCACTTTGATGCATAATCGTGTTTAAGAAACACTAATAGCGTACTTGTTTAAATACTTAAACTCACGGCGTAAGGTTGTAATAGTTCGGTTTGTATCATTAACCAAACTTCATGCACCCGGTTTGGAAACAAATTTTATAACTTTAGATAAGAATCAAAATTGCTTCAAATATGGAGGACCTAACATCAGATGTTATAATTCACCTTTACATCATTAAATCCCTTGTTTGGTCTACTTATGTCTTTTATACACTTTTGTATTTGACTTTTTGCCTAACTAAGTTGCGATTTTCAAAACACAAAATCACATGCAAGAAATCACATGTAATTCCATGGACATGAAGTAATCTCAGAAACCAAAAAAAAAACCAAAATACAGGCGTTCAGGTCTGTTTCCTGATACTTCACCATGAACATGAAGACGGCATTGGTACTAAAGTAGTATATCACATGGAGAAATGGTGTTGCAATAAATATTGTAACAAGATGGTTATCGTTTAGCATGGAAAAGAAGCAACTTAACAGAATTTCATTAAATGACATCCCATGTGAATAAAGTATGTTGCATTTGACAAAAAATTTATTTTTATAAAAGTGACTTTCACTATTGGTCCATACCCTTTTTATTGTCTTCATATAGATACTTTGAGTTAATCTCAAGAATCCGAAAGAAATGCTAAACATAAGGTTTCATATTACTAATTTTGATACTATTTTAAATACTATCTTTAGCTTGTAAATACCAAAAAAAGATCCTAAACACTTTTCCAAATGCAAGCAACATTGTAGGTTACTTTATAAACTAAAAATGTAATTCCTCCGTCCCAAAATGCAAGTCCATTTTGATATTTTAGCTAATCAAAAGAAACTTTAGTGAGTAAAGATGATATTTTGACCTGTAAAAAGTGTTGTTAGTGAGAATTTATTAAAAACGTTAATAACTAACAGCGTAAATCAGTGCACACGCCCAGCCGAAAATGATATGTAAAAGGATAACGTGCATATACTTCAGACTGACTCAACGCTAAACTTTATTTCTAACAGGGTGTTTGGGATTGCATCTACTAACCCCCGCAATTATTTACTTTTTAAAAGCTGATTGAGACATGCTATTTGGAAACACCCTTTTGAAATAAGCAAACCAAACACCACCGCAAACACTAAATATCTATCTAACAGAACAGAACAATGCCAACTAATTTACCCAATCACGAGCCCATCTTAAAACATAAAACAAGCCAAAACTTCACTTTCGAACCATAACAAAGTAACAAACAACCAAAAACGAAAACATTACCTTAACAGCCCGATTCAGCAAAATCTGCGAATACCTCGGATCCCTAGTTCGAAACACAATACTAGCCGCAGCCAAGGCAGCAGCAGTCTCCCCAGCCACATCAGACCCCGGGTGATTCTTATCAATCTTATAAACCGTCCTTAATGTATCCATATCCTCAGGCCTTTCCCAACAGTTGTGGTCCGAAATAGCATCCCCAACTTGAACATAAACCACGCCATCTGTCGCAGTTGCTTTTAGTAAATAATCAGTTCCCCATTTCACTGCCTTTAACGCGTTGTTTAACTCTGGTCCCATTATTCGGCCGAAATCGATCACACTCCATGCTAGCATTGTTGTGGTGAACGCCATTGGGAAACCGAACTTGATGTTGTCTCCAGCGTCATAGTATCCTCCCCTCAAATCAACCTGTACAGTTAAAACAAAATTAGTAAAATTTCATAAAAACTGTAAAGTTACTATTTTTAACCAAATGTAGCTAAAAAATTAATGAAATATTAAAATTGGTAAAATGCATTATTGAAGCTAAAACTACATTTAACATTATGAACTCACATTTGTTGAACCTAAAAAACACATATTACATTTTTTAACCAAAAATAATATTGCATTTTCATTATAATATCAAAAATAAACTCTTAAGTAAAGTCAATTAAACACATTTTCAGCCTACAAAAAACACTAAAATAAACTCACATTTCACTTAACACCAGTAAAAATTAACAAATCATTTCACCTACAATATTTACATTTTAACATAAACAAAATTACTAATTACTGAAATATCAAACCTTTTAGCTCACATTTTAGTATTTTACCAAGCAGTTAAACAGTTTAAAAAATCAACATTATAAACTACAGTAATTATTTTGATTTTTGACCTAAAACTAAAGCTAAAAAACCCACGTTACACAAAATAACTCTAAATTTAACAAATAACCGCATAAATCAGGAACGAAACCAGGACACAAAGTGATGAGCTGCATTTATAATAATTAATAAATTAAAAAAGTACTAAAAACACAAATTTTAGAAACCGGGTGCATTTTAGAAAAATCGAGTTTTTTTTTTAACAAAATTAACATTAAGCCACGTGTCCCAGGACCCACCCTGTTTTTGTCACTCGAAAGTAGCTAACTTTACCTACAATGAAGCTATTTTATTTCGTGGGTGTTTGTTTAAGCTTATATAGCGGGCTTATGGCTTATTTGGTTTTGGGCTTATGTTTCATAAGCTCACTTTTTATGGCTTATTTTTTTAACTTTTTAGCTTATATGAGCTTATTATGACATAATAAGCTTATATAACCCCATATGTCCCAAAATAAGCCACTAAAAGTGAGCTTATGAAACATAAGCCCAAAACCAAGTAAGCTATAAGCCCGCTATATAAGCTTTAAACAAATACCCCCTGAACCCACATTTCACTAAAAAAAAAAAAAAAAAAGTGAGTTTATGAAACATAAGCCGAAAACCAAATAAGCCATAAGCCCGCTATATAAGCTTAAACAAACACCCCCTCCATAAAACACAAAAAACTCAACCCACATTTCACTAAACATATTTTTATTAAAAAAAAAAAAAAAAAAAAAAAAAAAAAAAAAGTGAAGTAAATACTCCGGCAGTGGCACCGTCGTGCAATGCAGAATGGCTCCGCCACGTGACACGTTGGTCCGGAGGAAGTCGACCGGACCTCTGTCCTTCAAAGAACAGAATGCATTTCTTTAAGGCGTCGTTATAATTATGCGCCTTAACAAAAGTATTCAACAACAAGAAAATGAGGAAGATGGAAATGAGCGACGGTTTTGGCGCCATTTTGGTTTGGTTGCGGGAGTGGGAAGGGAAATGGGGAAGATGAAAGATGAAGCGCTGTCGTTTGGGTTTTATAGACGAAGAAATAGAGAGGGAGAGAATAAAATTATTTTATTTAAAAGAACTATAACAGTGTTCACAAGAAATAATAATAAAATCCAAAAAAACAATAAGAATTTTTGTAACTGCTTCTTATTTTTCTTTCTTTTAATTTTATTTTGGGACAAGTTATCCACACCTTTTCGTAGGAAGCGTGTTCAATGATTTGATGCATTACTGGTTTGTACAGTATGCATTGTAGATTATACGATTTGACCAAACCCCTATGATATATGGAGGGTATGTATAACACATCCCTTTATTTTCATTCAATCATAACTCCGGTAGCAGTCAAGAGTATACTAGCTCATTTTAAATTAACATTGTGTTTTCAAGTATCACTTAAAAAATAAAAATAAAGTGAAACAAAAAAATTTGTGTTATCGAATATCATTTAAGAAAACAAGATTATAAAATAGAGTGATTTGGTTGATTTTGAATTAAAATATTTCCTTTTAAAATTGGCTGAAAATGTTTATTTTCGATTTAATTTTTTTTACTAGAAAACTTAGGGGCCGTTTAGTTGGTGAAAAAATTTCTCAATTTTTTCATCTCTAAATTCTTTGAGAAGGGGGTGGTTTTTCTTCTCTAGAGAAAAGTTGAGAATTTTGAAAACTCGTTTAGTTGGAGTTATATTTTTCTTTTTTTAAAATGATAAGAAAATTAACTCAAATAGCGACAGTGGCGGCGACGGTGAGCAGTGGCGGCGACGGTCGGCGGTGGAGGATGACACGAGAGATTAGGGGTAAAATGGTGTATGTATTTTTTTTCAAGTTAAGAAAAAAAATGAGAAAGAAAAAAGTGAGAATGGTAAAATGGGCTTTTCAATTTCTTAGTTAAAATTTAGAAAATGAGAATTTCATTCTTTTTGAAAATTGTTGGAAAAAAGTGCGACTAAACGCGTTTTCAGTTTTTCATTTTCTTATGAAAAATTTCTTGAAAAAATGGAGAATTTCTCTCCAACTAAACGCACCCTTAAATGTCTAATTTCTTATTTCTGTTTGTTTCAAAATAAAAAAATTGTTTAAGGTTTTAGCTGATTAAAATATTTTTTAAATCTCACATTAAAATTTTATTTTTGCAGAGTATGATATATATTTTGACTTGATTGTTTCATAAAATTTGAGATAGAAGAAGTATGTGTGCTTTATAAAAAGCTTTTTAACATAAAGATGAGCGATAGAAGAAATGGCATTCTAGTTTTTTAAAGACAAAATTGAGTTAATTTTAATAAACGAGTTAAAATTTGTAAACGGTGACAATTAGAGCACTTAAAGACCATTAGTCATATGGTTTGTTTTATAGCAAAAAATGATGTAAGCTCGGCATTTTTCTTCTATAAATCAGAACATATAATTTAACCCAAAATATATCCCTCTATCACTCAAGTTATAAGTCACTTCCTGACACACACTTAACCCGAAAACAGGGAGAAGACAAAAAGGATAGGATAACCTCGGCTGGTAAATTGGGCGTGAAGCCTTGATGCCAAGTGAGATGTCGAGTGGAGTCGTATGGTAGCGTTACAGGGCAATAACGCTGCACACCGAGGGCTCTTAGCAATGTGAGGATTGCCTATAGTTTGTATTTTGTTTCTTTTGTTTTAATATGTCGGCAGTTAAAAAAAAATGTGAAAGTAAAATACTTTTTATAAAATTGAATATCACATTAATTATAAATAAATACAGTAAATAATTGTAAAAGATGAAACGACGTCGTTTCCGTTTCATAGAGTGTGGGAACAATAAAGTGGAGGTTGCATTGGATTCTTTGCAGAACAACGAATTAAATGATGACACGTGTACAAGGTCCGAATAGGAATGCTTGTGGGTTTGGATACCGAGGTTTGACTTTAGTGGTATGCTGTTTGACGGGTCGGGTCGGGTTGTGATGGGATGTAAGATAAAGTAACCGTTGATAGCAGTGGGGACAATAGATATTGTGCCGTTTAGGGCTGAGCAAACGGACCGGCCGGACCGGACCGACCGACAAAACCGACCGGACCGAGACCGACCGGACCGGACCGACCACATTCGGTCCGGTCCTCGGTCTAAGCTTTTTGCCAAATTCGGTCTCGGTCCTGTCGGTCCGGTCCGGTCCGGTCCGGACCGACCAAAAACCCGAAAAAACTTGCCTAATTGGACCGGACCGACCGAAGACCGACCGGACCGAGACCGGACCGAGACCGGACCGACCATATTCGGTCCGGTCTCGGTCTATGGTTTTCCGGTTCTCGGTCTTCGGTCCGGTCCGGTCTTGGCCGGTCCGGTCCGGTTTCCGACCGATGATCACCCCTAGTGCCGTTTACTATCTTCCAATACTTTTTTCACCTTGCCAATCAATGGTAAATATGTGTTTGTCAAATTTTCACAATATACTTTAAATATATTTATTTCGTTTATAATTTTTTTTGAAAGTTTTATTTCGTTTATAATAAGTGTATCATGTTTTTAGATTGTGTGTGTTTGAGTATTGTTTAAGAAAGAAAATAAGGAGAAATGAAAAAAGTTATGTTTTCGAATATTAGTTACAAAAGGAAAGATTAGAAAAATGACTGAAAAAATAAGGTTAATTTGAATGATTTTAAAGTAAAATATTTCTTTAGAAAATTAGACCGAAAATGTTTACTTTTTATTTCTTTAATTTTACATACTATAAAACTTGAGAACTAAGCATCAATTAGTAGAGCCGATATTTTATTGGAAAAGAGTATAGTTAGTTGTATCCTAAGACTTCATAATTATTTTAGTTGAACAATTATTATGAAACGGAACGAGTAATGTATAGGACCAATCTACTCTTGTCATGTATTAAAAATATTGGACCATTACATTTTGCATAAAAAAAATATGATAATATCTATTAAATTTCACGTTATATTTTAAGTTGTGGACAATGAATATGAAATACCTTAAATATAAATTCCGATTATTAATTTGAAACGGATTGAATATAAAAACTAGTTAAGTTTGCTAGCTTATCAAAAGTGGCTCACAAAATATGTCGCAGTGGCCTGGCCAGAGAATATTCGACTAGTTAAGATATTTTACGAAAAACGAAAAATAATACTCCTTGGATTATAAGTAACTTAATTACAAGTTTAATTTTGTAACTTAAAAGTTGCATGACATCAATAAGCAGCTAGATATGGTTTCATTTCTTTGTTAGTTAAAAGTTATAGTGATTAATTTGTCGTATACTTCAATAATATTAGTAACAACATGTGTTTTCTTTAACATGTTCATATAGTTATGGTAAACGATGTGATGATTATGTACTTTATGTGGCCCAAATGATACTAGCACATTTTATTCACAATTACTTATTTACTTAATTATGGCAATCTTTTACAAAAGCAAACCGCACATTTAGGTTTTTTATCTTTAAATATCAATCACCGGTACTTCAAATTAGCATTTATGTCTCCTTGATTTGTGTTATACTTTTTTATATGCTAATGATTTGTACACTCTTATTTTGATTTGCACACTTCAAAGTTTAAACTGTGTTTTAAGCATATGTACATTTATCGTATGCTTTTTTGAAAATTATTTGTTAGAATGTGCGAATCAAAAGTAAGAGTTTGCCAATCAACACGCTTTTTTATATCCGTTCTTGCTATACATTTTTTGTTTTTTTTTAACTTTGCAATGATTTTATTGTTATCGTCTGCCACTACAATTTTTCTAAAACAGAAAAACCACACCACAACTCTCGGCAATATGACGACGAGGCTTTCCATCCGTAGCCAACCCCGAGAGAAGTGGAACGGTGACACTGAGCCAGAAGAAGCTCGCCTTAATTAGCTTGAGCCTCGTTGTATAACTTTAGTTACATTGCATAGACATGATTTCATGTCTTTAGCTTAAGGTATATAGTGATTAGTTTGTCGTATACTTCAAAATTTAAATAGTAAGTATGTATGTTTTCTTTAACATGTTTGTATAATTTTGGTTAAGGATGTGATTTTTGTGCTCTTGATATGTCCCAAAATCATTCAGTTTGTTACAAGATTTACTTTATATATTTATTATTTAGTGCAATGGAAGGACTTTTGGTAACGATTACTCTCGAATTAGGTTTTATAACTGAAAACATTAATCACCATTACTTGAAATCAATATCATTGTCTCCTTACTTTGTGTCATACCTTTTTCATATTTGGCCATTGTTAAGGGCCAATTCAATATACATTTTTCTAAAAATCATTTATTAGAACAGAAAAATCCATATATTTTCCTTAAGCCGCTATTCCTAATCATAAATGCCATCTTTTACAAAGGGGAACAAAATATTTAGGTTACGTTTAGTCGTAGAGAAATTTTTCTCACTTTTTCATTTAGGTTTTTCTTAGAATGAAAAAGTTATTTTTTTTTATTTTTTATTTTTTTAAGAAAAAGTTAACAACTTGGAAAACCCAATTAGATTTTACGTAGTATTACATTTTTCATTTTTTTAGTAAAAGAGAAGAATAGAAAACTAAATTGGACTTTTCATATTTTTAGTTAAAATACGAGAAATGAGATTTTCATTATTTTAACAAATATTCTTAAAAAGTTGTAACTAAATGAGTTTTTTTTTTTTTTTTTTTTTTAATGAAGTATTTCTCACCAAGTAAACACACCATTAGCTTCTATATTGATATGGTAATTAAACCACTTAACCAAATAATACATTTTCCTAAAACCACTAAATAGATTACTTATTTTTTTTTTATTTTTTTATTATTTTTTTTTTTTGAAAGGTGAGTTTCTTTGAAAACTTCGTGTCGCCAATCGACAGCGGAAGGTCTAGCTTACGTTGTCTTAACCGGGCCCGTGCTAGAGAGCTCCCTCGAAGTGAATGCCTTATCAAATACCTGATGGGGGGAGAACCCCCTACTAATCCGCCCGAAGGCACGACGATTAATAGGGGTAAACCCTGCCCCCTCAGACTTGACCTGAGTAAACCCAAGCCAAGCCCTCATAGAGGGACTTCCTTATATCTCAAAGATGACCGCAGTGGGGTTTGAACTTGAGACCTCTCGGTCAACAAGCCAAGACCCAAACCAACAAAGGGTTATGAAGTTAGACTGTCAATGCTCAAAGTCTTCAATGACTTAAAGCATTTATGGCAATAAATGCTAAGATTGTTTTATCTTGATGAATTTATGGCAACTTTTGCAAATGAAAAGCTATTCCTTGAAAGACTTGGCTGGCTGTTGCCAAGTCTTTCTATCAAAACTTCTAAAAAGTCTTTCTATGCAATGGTAAAAAGCTTTTGGAAAGCTTTATCAAACATTGAAAAGCTTTGTGTAAAATGTCCCATTGCAGATACTCTTAGTAATCAATCCGGATAATTTGTTCATAATCAATTTAAAAGCCTTTTGATGTTATCACTTCATAGGCTAGTTGTAATAGTAAACAACATCATCAACATTGACTCAATGTCACGTACTTATTTTTCCACAACCAACATTACAACAAATATAATGTAATAAAACAAACAACATCACCGTCAAAACATACCCACTTAAACACGAATATACTTATATACCTCACAAAAATCAAAATATCACACACACACACAACCCCAACTTCCACAACTCGGTCTTCACCAAGACCGACTTCTCCCCCAAAGCACCTGAAACGCGTTGTTCTTGGCTATTGCTAATAATGTAACACGCGTCTTGGAGGCCGTATCACGTGTCTAAAGTGGCTTATTACCATTAGTCTTATGTTGAGCTAAACTCCATAAATATGGTCACTAAATATATAACAATGTCATGATCAAGTTATTGTCTAGTGTTAGGTACTACGTTTGATATTAAGTGTAAATTGGTACCACATACAATGAATGTTTAGGACCGATCTTAGAATACGTTTTAGTTTTCTTTAGGTCTCATCCTCTTTTAATTATCTAGATTATTTGAGGTGTGATGCTTTTACTTTGTATTTTGTTTCTCATTGGGGTTTTAAATGATATTGTTGTTTTTCTAAAAAAACCCAATGTTACAAACTATTTTTCATGTATCATTTATGTTCAAAATGAACTAAAAGTAAGCAAAAATGATGACTCTATAGTTGTTTCTACTTTCTAGGGCCCTTAAAAATCTTAATTGGGATGATGATGAGTGGTGGTAGTAGTAAATGAAGGTGGGGGCATTTAAGACATTAGTCACTACCTAATTTGTCTTGCGCCCCTTCACGGTTTCACCGTCTTTTTTTATGGGCCTTCTTCAAACCTTGCGCTCTTTTGTTTGCTTTTTGTCTACTTTTTGGCTTATTCTAAATAGCATCACGCATATATATAATCGAGTCACTGTATTAATATGTATAATTTATAAAATGGTTTTTCTAATGTGTGCCCTGGGGGCACACGTTAAGAACACCAAAAGGACAATGGGACCCACGAAAAAGTACATCCGGACCCACACCTTTTATCTGAAAAGTGTACTTTTCTGTGGGTCCGGATGTACCTTTTCGTGGGTCCCATTGTCCTTTTTGTGTTCTTAACGTGTGCCCTCAGGGCACACATTAGAAAAACCCTTTATAAAACGTCGTTCAAATGTATGTCACAATGTGATTATACACAAAAAATGTAGTGACATCCTTCTAAGTAGTCTCATTAGACCATGACTAACAATTGTAAGGTATACTATATGAAACTAGAAAGGACTCGTAACCCAAAATATTTTGGAGAAAATATTTTTACAATGTGCTTTTTATAAATCGAGAACTTTGACAAAATCTTATGCTACGCAAAAAAAAAAAAAAAAAAAAAAAAAAAAAAAAAAAAAAAAAAAAAAAAAACGTGGTTCACCCAAGAACCCCCTCGTTCTGCCTTTGTCTGATCTGTATTTCTTAGTCATACATACTTGCAACGATTTAGGTATTCAAGCATCATGCATTGTCTAAAGTTTACATGATTGAGCTCATTCAAAATGGAACCGCGCTATTTGTCTTCCATCAACCCAACCCAACCCAACCGACGCTTGTTAGATTTGAAACATGACTAAAATATGATATAAGTCATGATCTTATAATACACATAAAGATTTTCATATTATTACCGACATGCCAATAACGATCAATTTATGCCATGATAACAAAATATGTCACTTCAAATGTCTTGAATTCTGGACAACATTGCCAATATTATTTACTGTTTTGAATTGTTCCAAAACCTTAGTCGTCACATACGACACTTGACACTACTATAGCAACATTGCCAATATAATTAATCTACTTGTGGCTGTGGAGATTCCTTGCGCCGACTTCAGATTATTTAAAAAGATAATCGTTCTCAAATTAGTCAGCTCGTAATGTTAATGAGAAACTCAGGTAAATAGAAAGAAATATAATTCAATTGTTTGTTTCCATTGGTCAATTATGTTGATTGACTAAAAATAGTAAGATAAAATCATTTCCAAGTGGCATTATTATTATACCATTTTTTTATATGTTGTGGGGGTTAGTACCTGAGTATATGGTGCGATCTAGTGTTGGGGGTATGTAGGTACATGGTTCGGATACAAAGAATCTAAAGATTAAACCCAAGAAGATAACTTATCATCATTCAACAAGTGGCCATGCTATTGGATTTTGTTCCATACAAATATTTCTTATGAGATTGTTAAAGTACAAAGATTAACTAATTAAATGCATGGTTCCTTAAATATTGTTCTATGCCAGTTGTTGATAACATCGATTTTTGTCTGAGATTTTTTTTGCTTGTTAAACATAACTAATTGCATGATAGCAAAAACAAAGAGTTATGTGATTTTTTATGTATCAACTTTTATGAAGACGAGCAATTACTTGTATGTTCACTAGTAGCAAGGACGTACCTTCATAGTGACCTGGGTGCCGGGGGCTATGGCTTTCCCAAACTTCGGGGTTGATACTGTACATGTCTTAAAATTTAAAGGTACTTTTTGAAAGTTTTGCATTTGGCCCTCCCAAGAAATTTGATCGGCCCTCCCATTCTCCCAAAATATTGAGAAACCAAAGGTTAGTTATGGCGGCAGATCTTATGGAGTTATGGTGAAACTTGAGAAGCATGAGCCCTGGTGAAACTTGAGAAGAAAGATTCGTATTATTTGCTTGACAGATTAATACTGTAAGACTTATCTTGACACTTCCGGTTTCAACTGTTACAACCGAAAGGGCATTTTCAGCCATAAAAATGTTCAAAATGTTCAAGGATTGGCTTCGCAACAAAATGGCAAATAAGTTTCTTACGGATAGCTTGGTCGTTCACACAAACATAAAGATTACTAATACTTTTGACTCAAAATCTATAATTGACGTGTTCAAAAACCTTAAAGGTTGTCCAGCCGAGTTGTAACATTATTATTTTTATTATTATTATTATTATTATTATTATTATTATTATTATTATTATTATTATTGCTTTAACGTTTATCACATGACTTTATAAGACTACGTTGATTTCTCTTTTGATATACTTGTCTAGTTTTGAACTTTTAGTAGTTTCGGACTTTCGCCCCCCCCCCCCCCCCCCCCTCCCCCTCAACACTGTTCAAGTTCCGTCTATGACTAGTAGAACGAGAACACAGTGTTGTACCATTTTATAGTGTTATGATGCTATAACGCCATAGTAACTATACTGACCTCGGTGTTATACTCTAAGTTATAGCCCAAAGTTAACTTTGCACGCTGTGCTTTAGTGTTATATTTTAAGTAGGGTCGGAGCTAAAAAAATTATGTTTGATGGGGCAAACTTTGATAGTTTTTAGAAATTATATTACGAATCGGTTCATTATGGATGCAAATTACAAAAATAGCTAGATATTTTTTTAAAATTACACTAAAATTTTTTCGCTATGGTGCACATGCCCACCCTGCCCTCTCCTATCCGTGCCTCTGATTTTAAGTGTTACAAAAGGGGTGAAAATGCATTTACTTCTATTTTCAGTGTCATGTCGATGTCAAAAGTGTTTTTTCACGAAGCAAAGGATGTAAAGTATAAAGGTTATGAAAGTAATGTGTAGTTTAATTTCCAAGCCCCTTACTCACCGTAGGTTACAAAAAGAAGTAAAGTGGACGTGTAAATTTAGATAAAAGTAAGTTTATCACTAAGCAACGGATGTAAAGTATAAAGGATATGAAGTACGGTATATTATCAAGCAAACATGTAAAGTGTAAAAGTTGCATGCATGGGTGATGGGTACGTGTTATTCACTTATTTGTACCATAAGAAAACTAAATACGGAGTACAAAGTTTAGAAAACACATGATTTTGTAATATGGTTTCTTGTACATTAGGTTAAAGTGTTCTTAAAGTACGGTTACGATAAACAACGTATGTAGACATTATAGATAACTACGTATGTTTTATAAGTTACGACCCAATGTGATACGTTGAATTTGTACGGAATGCGTTATTTCTAAGACTTATACGTGAAACTATGAACTGTCCCATATGGAATGTCAAATTGTCGTTTAAAAAATTATATAAGAATATTAGAATACTAATCACATGGTCTAGTTGATAAATCCAATCATCATCATAGTATGATATGTATGACCCTATATTACATATCACTCGATGTTAGTTAAGCGCCAATATGAAATACTTCTTAGTTTAGAACTACAAGCAATACATTGTAGATTTGTAGGATCATGGTAGATGGTTGTTTGGTTATAAGAGTATATTTGACGCCATAGACGGAACTTGAACATTTTTTTTTGGAGGGGCCGAATTAATTTTGAGGGAGCCGAATCAGAGATTTATTTGTAACCTCAACTAAATTACCCTTAAAACCTATAATATTTACGCTAGGTGCCGCAAATTTTGGAGGGGCCGGGACCCTCCTCTGTCCCTACATAGTTCCGTCCATTTTTTATGCACAAGATTGTTGAAAGATTATACTTGTTATTTATTTTTTTTTAACTAAACTAATTAAAATCTAATCTTTGTTTAGTAGACATAATTTATAAGAAATTATATTAAAAAATAAATAAAACTAAATAAATAAAGTGGAAATCTTACCTACATTATAATGTAGGTAGTTACCTACATTTCCTTTGAAAAAAAAGGGTAGTGACAGGGACTGAATTGTATCAGGGGCTTTATTGCAGGGACTTAACGGTATATTTTTAATTTTTTTTTTCAAATGAAATGTAGGTAACTACCTACATTATAATGTAGGTAAGATTTCCCCATAAATAAATAATCTTCTATAATATCTGAAAATCAAATGCTACTTTATGTCGCATACAAAAATAATCACTTTTATAGTCTCCTTATCCATCTCAATCTACATCCACATCTACAATTCCAGCAACTGTTATTTTAGCTCAACATACCCTAAGTATCATTTATGTTGTGTTGTTATAATTTGTAGAATCATGATTATGGCTTGAGCTTGATAAATTTATATGATGTGTTGAAAGAAATAAAGCTCAAATAAAACTTGTCTCGTTAATCATACTAGGCTCGAGATCTTTTATTTCTTGTAAGCTCGTTTATGCATAGTTATATGTATAGACAATATATTTACGGATATATCTTTAGGACTCGTTTAGGCTCGCGTGTCTAGCCGATCTTTATATATAAAGATCATGCTCAAGCTCGACTGTTAAATGAACCCAAACTGAAAGCTTCATCATTTTTATTTTTTGCAATGAAAAGCACACCATAATATCTTTCTAACCATATACTTCCTCCGTCCGAAGTTTATAGTTCGTGTTTCCTTTTTGGATATCCCAATTTAATTGTCTACTACTAAAGGTAGATAATAAAGTTTGATCGAGTTTACCATATTAGCATCTGGTTGAAATTAATATTACAAACTTTAAATAAGAAATTAATTATTAGTTATGGGTAATACTGTCTTTTGGCTAAAAAATAAGAAAAGGAAAACAGTGATAATTATATTTTCTTAAAGTGTGTGTTTGTTGTCGGGTGATAATTATTTTGGGACAAAGAGAATATAAGATATTGTATTTTAACTTCTAGATTAGAGGGTTTATTTATAAAATTTGAACAAAATATAAGAAAAAAACTTGGTGTAAAAACTCATTTAATATAGTGATTTAACGCAAATATGTCAATTGCAAACCTTTCGCAATATAGAGTAAAATTTAACATAACTCTTTGTATCAAATTTCAAAGTTTATGATTTCTTTTATTGATAATGAAAACATTCATAGCTTTCCAACTAAAAAAAAAAAAAAAAAAAAAAAAAAATTAGCTTTTAGCATATGGTTTCATACGATTTTTGAACAATATGTTTTGAATCAAATGTGATAAAAATTACATATGATAAAAAGCACATGTAATTTTAAACCAAAAGATATCATTATATGTGAATAAACATTAAAAAAAGGATGTGTTAGGGAAACGGGGTCTACCCCACCCTCCCTAACACTTGCACACTGCTCACTGTTCTACCACTGTTCATTTTTTTTTTTTTTTTTTTTTTTTTTGTCATTTTGCTGTTTTTTTTTTCAAGTGCCAATTGCACACAAGTTATTTTTGTCCCTATGTTTTTTTTTGTCCAAGTGCCAGTACACAAGCAGTATTACACACAAAGGGTAAATTGCAAAAAAACATTCTAACATGAATCTTGTATAAAACATAAGCAGTATTGCAGGCTCAGATTAAGAAAATCATCATCGCCGACCTGTTGTATTTTTATCCGAGCAAGGTTGGAACACATGTTTTCCGCTTTTTACTAGCCCAAACTCATCACATGGAATCGACCCCCTTGTGATTGCGCGTGTGGGGGAAGGAGAATATGGTCACTTCATTTTACCGACGCTTGACAAAGATTCTCCACTACCCCATCTCCACCCACAATGGAGATTTTTCAGAGTGCCACTTGCAGCCGAATAGGAAACTTTGTATCATCGTCGACTAATGAATCATTGATTTATGTTGTAAATAATTATACCGACAAAATCATTGTAAATGATTACTGATTTATGTTGTAAATAATAGAGATACTAACAAAACATAGTGAATCATATGTAATAGTTATTTATTTTTGTAAAAATATATTCTTTGTAATTTTTGTATTTGTAAAACAATGTAAATAATTATTGATTTTTTTTTGTTGTAAATAACTGTTTATATTATATAGTAGATGATTAAATATTTATTTAAATTAGTAAATAACATTATTGATTGATTATGCAAATTCTTTTGTCAGGTGGGCCGAAGAAATCCTTTCTGGTGTCGATGTGATAGAGGATTTATTATAGAACGGACATCCTGGCAAGACGGTAGTCGTGGGCGACTGTTTTATGCATGTCCTCTTTCAGTGGTAAATAATCATACGTTTGCTTAGTTATGTAAATAATTTGTTTGTCTTCAAATACATTTCTTATTATTTTCTTAACATGTAACAGCCAGGTACAAAAGACTATGGGTGTCGATACTTCAAGTGGAAAGATGAATTTGAAAAAGAGTATTTTAATCAAGTCTCTTCTTCAACAGCCTCTTCTTCAACGCAGTGCTCAAACTGCGTTGCTAAAGATAATGAGAACAAGTTGTTGAAGACAAGAATAAAGACGCTGGAGATGGAGTTAGAATTGGCAAGGAATCCTGAGGATCACGCTTGTCAGTCGGGTGCAAGGCTTCATGATCTTTTAAATGAAATGAATAAACTTCATGTGTAGTAAATGTTGTTGTTTTTAAATAATATGTATAACGTTGTCGTTTAATTTAATAATAACAGTTGTTGTTGCAGTTATTTAATGTGGTAATATTTAACGTATTATTATACAAAACATTATACATATACAATATATTATTATACATACATAATCCTTTTTATTTAAAAAAATAAAAAATATACATATATAACAAGTACACCCTATCCATATATAGAGAAGGTTAATCTAACCAATAGCCCCCGTTGCTATAACTCGTCCCTAAAAAAATACACATTTTGTATAAGACAAATTCAATCACAATCAGCAGACACATATGTACAATTCAATGTCAGCAAACACGAATCAATAAATATATAACAATTTTTAAACTCACACCATAAATTATAATATATTCTAAAAATGATTGTGTGTACTGTAGCAACAGTGCACATAGAAGTTTCGTCGTTGCCCCATTTTAGTCTCTGAGGTTGGTGGTCAAGTGCGAAGTTAATCTTTAATAGTCCTTAACGGTCGTTATCTAACATGTGTAGGGACCAACTGTGCAACAGGATGCCACGTTAAGGGACTGAAATTGAAAATTCATTTACTACAGTACCAAATAGTGCAGAATATTTCTGCTACAGTGCCAAACAGTACCAAATAGTGCCTGGTACTGTTCCTAAGAAATTTACGCTTTTAGTCCCTCGGTTAGCTGTAAATTTCACCGTTAGTCCCCCGTTAGCGATTTTTTTCAAATTTAGTCCTTACTAAAAAAAAAAAATCTATCATTTTATTTCGACTTTATATTTAACATAACAATCCCGCAGCAAAGCGCGGGTGCCCCAGCTCGTTATAGTGTAAATTACCAATACACACAAAAGCTGAAGTATTTTTCGTATTTTGTCCAACTTTGACGAATTACCTGCTCTAATCTAGAAGTTGGAATATAATGTGTTACATGTGGTTGTAAAGCTATGAATGTCTACTTTTTAGAAAAAATGGTGAAACTTTTAGAATTTCGTATAAAGAGTTTTGTTAAATTAACTACGGTTGTTAATTGTTCAAACCAAGGATGTTAAGATCGAGATCATACTTGGATTATTTTTGTCTCTGCAAGATCATAATCGTAAGATCAGATCGAGATCGGAAGATCTTACTTAATATTTAAAAGTCTTATTTGTCTAGTAATTCGTATTTAAAACTGACTGTATAACAAATTTATGAAGAAAAAGAGTTACAAAAGTTATAAGAATATGAAAATGCAACCCGTAATGCATTAAAATACTAAAGTATCTAACTGGTGATTAAGGCGTTGGATCTTTTAATCAATACTCTTATAAAACATTTAGTGTATTAGTTAGCTAATTTAAGGGAAGTAGGATCAGATCGAATCGGATCCAGATCTTACGATCATAAGGTAACATCGAGACCCTACTTAAGATTCTATGCCTGTTAAGATCCTACAAAGGATCGATTCGATTTTTCTTAACGAGATCATAAAATCGGAAGATCTTAGGAGCTAGATCGAGATCTAAACAGCTATGGTTAAAACTTTTAAATTAGTGTTAAATCACATATGATTTATCATATAAGTTTCAGCAACGATAAATAAAAAGACAAATAAAGACGTGAAAAAACGAAAAATATTTTTATGTCGAGTGTATATCGAATTGTTCATCTATAGAAAAATAATTAAATTCTGAGCACGATAGTGTAATTATTTTTGCTTGAATATATGCCTAGGATTGATATTTTGGTATGCAACTTTTTTATTAGCATGTAAATAAATTCTCCTCTTAACTTTACACGTGATTAACAAAAACACTGTGTGATCACAAGCCAAACATGAACTTAATTCAAAACTTTATTTATACAATGTTGTAAACAACTTGTTTTGTTCAAGTTACTAGAAGATTTTACAATACTCCAAAAGACTTGATTATAAATCATGCATTAGATATGCTAATTAAATAATCACGTGGTTACCAGTACATGAACTTTACAAATTACACCATTCAAATAAGTTGAAAATAAAGATTTTAACTTGAACATAAATATGATAAAATAGCTATTAGCAAGTGTAGGGAATATATCAGTATATCACTACTTGGCACTTGCCCTGAGTTGGCCATTCCCTGGATTTTGAATGTCAGGAATTATCAAAAACAACTCTCATTGTATTTCACATGTCTTATCCATTTGTCTAATCGAGTGCATATAAAATAATACTCCGTAATGAATCTTTGCCATAAGCCCCATAAGTTTTAGTTGAAATTTTCCCTATCAAATGTCATATACTAGGTAGATAACCCGCGCGTTGCGGCGGGACGTTTTGATAAAGAAGTAGTCTACGTTGCGTTTAGTAAGTAGGTTGTGATACATGCGTTTCGCGGCGGGTTGTTTGTGCACAAAAGCATTTTATAACGTTGCTGCGGGGTGTTTTGCTAAAGAAATATGCAGCAAGTGTTGCAAAATAGAAATAGTACAAACAAAATTTAAAGATTGCAATATTCATATGTTGGTGTGCATACATATGCTCATCAAAAGAAGTATTATATAACGATGATTTATATCATTGTTGCACAAAACTTGTAATACATTCTCAATTTTTTAAGTTGGCAGAAGAAAAGTAAATTACATGGATTGTTAGATACACCCTTATACATCAGTTACACATTGACCAAACTCACATAACCTCATAGGTTTTTCCAAACTCATATACATCAGATACACCCTTATACATCAGTTACACATTGTGCTTATAGGTTTTTCCAAACTCATATAAGCTCATAAGCCGGCAAAATACACCAAACCAAACATCCCCGTAATTATGAACAATTCAAATCGTTATGACAAATTTGCTGCAAAAAAAATGTAATAAAGCCTTTTTTGATCATTACTAACAACTAATTGGTTTATTTGCTTATGTAAACCACTTTTACAAAAGTGCATTGGCATATGCTTATAAGGTAAATTTTACATACATTTGCAGCTAAATTTCTATTGCTCAACTCTTGAGTCTTAACTAAGCATAAACTATGAAACAAAGACGAAACATTAAATAATATAAAAATTGTGTTATGCCCAATCTGCTCATTCCTCACTGCATGAGTATCCTTTTTAACGCATCATTCCCAATCACCTTCGAAAACAACGCCTTCGCTTCCTTAATCGCCATCTTGTTGCAGCCCGTTCTCCTTCACACCAAACACAAAGTTAACAAAAACTATATGCTTAAGCCAAAAATTAAAACTTTCGTCTCTTTAGTGGGTGGGTATTAACTGGTTTAAAAAAGCTTCGGCTTTTTTAAAATTAGTTGTGATAAGCCAATCCAATGCTGCAATTTGTTTTGACACAACATAAGGTAATAAGCTGTTATCATATATTATCTTACCCAAGGGATACTTTTGACTATGTCATGGGATGATCGACGTGAAATTGTTTGACCCGTTTACTAATAATTTACCAAAAGTTTTTCACGTTAACCAAAAGCTACCAATATTAATATTGAGAAATCTTGCTGTTGTATGATTGTTGCAATAAATATTATCAAAACAATAATCTACATCTTTTTGCAAAAAATAGCAGAAGGTTGTATGTGTTAAAGAAAAAAAATGTCGGCAAGTTTGTACACGTTTAACCAACTTGACCCAAACCCGTTAAGCTAAAAAAATTTATGTGACCCTTATTACGCGTTGGAGATAGAACACAGCTCAAAGCTGGTTATAAGTAATGGGGTCAATCTCAAATCAACCAACTGTAACATGACGCAAGAGAAAAAATGCACTTGTTTCAAAAGTACAACAGGCAAAACGCGAAATTGCTCCATGATCATATTCCACAACTTTATCCATTTTACTGAAGTGTGTTAAGCTTAGTCATGCTGAAGTGTGCTTACTCATATGCCATTACCGTCTGAAAACACAAAAAAGGCTCCATTAATAGCTAGATAAAAACATGTTAATTTCAATCTTGATTGACTTTAAGTTACTAAATTATAATACATATTACAGCCAATAACACAAATGAAATAAATTCTTTTAATCTTTTATTGTGTAGGTGATAACACTTACTTAGTAACTACAAAAATATGTAATAGTCAACAAATTAGTATATAGCCATCAGATTGCATAAACGTCAATTAGTTTAACCGAAATAGATATATACCCACCATGAGAATTTTCATGTTTTTGAAACTCTGGCGCGTATCCGAACGCTTTGCCACACCGAGGTTCCAAACAAACACGTATATTCCCATCGCTGCATTTGTCAGCCTTGTGATGGATCTTTTTCGCGTCTCCCTATGTCATCCTGCGTCGAAAATATGCTCTTGAAATTTTTACATGACAATTTAACGTATTACGCTGGTGCTGGATGTGGTGGCTAGTTAAGTGATCTTTTATATGGTAGCCTTGAGTGTTTCTAAATCCGTTTTTGAAAACTTTGTAAATAGGAAAACTACCTTTATTTCTTTGTGTTCTGTGAGAAGCATTGTTCAAAGGATAAGTTGTGTAGTCTGAAGGGATTAGTTCCAGATATTTATTAGTTTTAAGGACCTCTTTAGTTACCGAAACAATATTTGCTGGTAATCGTGGCCGAACACATTAGTCATTTATAATAAAACGTAAAAAATATTTTTACCTATCAATACGACTCGAATCCATTGTGAAAGCTTTTGCTTGAAGCATCTGAATAAAACTTCATTGAAGAATTAGAGAATCAAGCGTTTCTTCCATCCCTGAAAAGTGCATATCCAAATTCTCTATGAGCATAGAGTACTAAGTAACTGTTTAATTATCTAAAGATTATTCTTTTTCATACCTTCAAACCCCAAGTCCAATTTGAGATAACCGGCTGTTCCAAGCAGTCCATCAACAATACTGTGGAAAACTAGAAGGGGGGTTGAATAGTTTACCGCTTTTTAACTTGATTATCCTTTAAAAACTTTACGTTTATTTAAAGATATAAACACAACTTTACTTGTTTAATTCTTTGAAAAGCTTTATGTGTGAATAACAATTCTAACTACAACTTTACATGTTTAATTCTTTGAAAAGCTTTACATGTGAATAACAATTCTAACTAAAGACAATATGTAATAAGCAAAGACAAAGAAAGAAACGATCAAACCACAACACGATAGTTTATCGTGGTTCGGCTGCAAGGACTCTTTTTCCTTGCCCTACATCCACGCCCCGAGTTTCCAACTCGAGAGTTATAAGCACTAATCAACAAGCTCCTTTCCCGGTGGAGAAACCTATACAACGTCGCTTACACTTTTACCGACACTAAGCTAGATGTCGAGTTCTTTTACAAGGGTACAACCACTCCCAACGTCGCTTATACTTTTACCGACACTAAGCTAGATGTCGAGTTCTTTACCAAGCGTACAACCACTCCCGTTAGTTCTTTTACAAGGGTATAACAACTCCCGACACACTATGTATTTTGAGGCCTAAAATACTAACCGATCACTTCTACACACATGATACAAATGAAGTATAAACTACCAAAGCTTATACATAACAAAGCTAACAAGTCTTGCAACTTTAGAGTTGAAGCTTGTAACTTCTTGAATGATCTTGTGAAGTCCCTTGCTACATAAGAGGATCACACAAGTCAAATATTACTGAGTTAGTTAAGAGAGTATATGAAAATATATGTCCTAAAAAGATTATCCAAAACAAACAAGTGGCTTGATATTTATAGCAAAACAAACAGCAGGTCTGGCGGATACGGCGAAACCCTCAGATGGGTTCCGCCCGTATACCCCCAGGGTTCCGCCAGGCTTGCAGTTGGTTTTGCAATAAATCTTCCGAACCAAACAATGTCACATCTCATTACACCTAGTCAAACACAAAACTTGTGCAAGCAAACATATGGTTAGTCAAACACACTTTCTTTCCATAAATGTATATTGACAAAACTTGTCATAAATGTGATGTGACATTTCTATTTTAAGAAATAAAAAGTGTTGTGTTTTATGAAATGTAAAATGTAGCAAATGTCTAGTTATGCAAGTCTTTAAAACTAAGATTATGATTTACTTAGAAACTAAAGTTTACATTTTGTCGTTAACAAAACTTAGCAAAGATCGTAAAATATAAATAACGTTTTTAGGTGATATTTGTATTAACAATCTCCCCCTTTTTGTTGATGACAAAACATAAACTTTGTTTTTAAGTAACTCACAAAATCTTAGTGTTTAAGACTTAAAAAAAATTATATTAAACTTGTTTTACTTAAGTGATGAAAATCATATTAAGTTTAAAGGTTTAATATATTTTTCCCCCTTTTTGTCGAAACAAAAAAGTAGAATAGCGAAGCGGAATAATACACGTGCTCCCCCTTGGTTGTTACTCCCCCTAAATGGAGTGCCAAGAGAAGAGACGTGGATTTTGAACCTTCAAGAAAAAAATGTTAGTTGCCACACAAGACAAGTCATGAAAACATTTCATGTCTAAAACACAACTAAGAGTTGCGAAGCGGAATAATGCAATACTCATGCTCCCCCTTGAATATTACTCCCCTAAATGGAGTATCAAGGAAAGAAAATATGGATAATGATCCTACAAAAAGAAAGGTTAGTTTCTAAAACACAAGATATAAGCATGCTACCATAGCGAGGTATACTTTACTCATTATACCTAAATGGTCAACAAACAATGCAATCTTTGTAGTAGAATGAAATTTATTTCATGTAAAATTTTGACTCTTAAGAAGTCAAAGACAAGAAATTAGGACGACATCATCCTACTTCTTAAAAATAAAGAAAAACTAAAAATAAACTAAGAACATAAAATGCTACAAGGAAATCATCATTTTCCTTAATGAGAAACATTTTCCAAAAACAAGGCTAAGGTTGTTTAAGGATGAAAATGTGTGTTGGAGGTTGTAGCGGGCTTTATTATGAAGGTTGAGAAGGTGACACGGTTTTGGTTTGTTGGTTTAAATGAGAAATATTTTTCAAAAGAAACGGTTTTGTTTCATTTTGGAGACTCTAAAGTTGAGGTGGGTGCGACAAGGATTGTAGACGGTCCAAAATGTGGTTTAGTATAAACCTCATTTCTTCGGATAGCTCGCGAATTTCCGTTCGACACCTTTCACTAATGTGAGCGGTTCTTTCGCAATGTCCGCAATCATGGCGGGGAAAGTTTGGTGGAAGAGAGGTTTGATTTGTTGGTTGTGGATGGTTTGAACTTGAAGAAGCAAATGTGGATGGTTGAGGGGTGTTTTTGGTTCCTTCACTAGATGAGTGTAGTGTTGTTTGTAAAACCATAATATGGTTGATTTGAGAGTCAACCATACTTTTGAAGGCATGAAGGTGGTTTAAATGAGTGTCAATCTCATCATCAAGGTTTGGAGGTTTTTCTCATATGGATGCTTCTATTTTCTTATAAGAAGAAAGTAGAGATTCAAATTGTTGGGAATGTTCTTGTGGTGATGGTTGTTGTTGTTGTTGTGGTTTTTGTTGTTGTGGTTGTTGGTTTTGAACAAAATGGCGGAAGCTTGGTTCTCTGGAAGGATTACCATGAAGGTCTTTGTAAATTGGGTGAAACACAAATGATTGTGAGTGTGTATGACCTTGATCATTTGGAAAAATTGACAGTCTAGCATAACGGTAAGCCAACCGTTCTACTAATGATGGTTGATGGGGTTCATCATCTAATTGCTCACTAGGTTGTTGTTGGGTTTCCATTTGAGCAATGGTGTCAAAGAGTGACAAGGATGGTGGGTTTTATGATTTAGGTGATAGGTCTTCTAATGTTTCCAAATAGGGTAGTGGTGATGTTGGTGGTGTATGGAAAAGTTCCATTAGTGTAAGTGTTGGTGATTGGGGTGATGGAGTTTTTGATGGTTGAGCTTGTTGAGATGGTGATGTTGAATTGCTTGAAGGTCTAGTTGGTGGTGGAATAGTGGCTATGTTGGTGTTGTAATGTGGTGGAGAGGGTGTTGGAGTAGCAAGATTAAGCAAATCTTGAATAATGATCACATTGGTATTGCAAGGTGTTGATGATGGTGTTGAGGTAGTAAGGTTAAGGAAATCTTGGATAGGTGAAGAAATGTTAAGTGAAGCATCACTTGAAGATGATAAGCTTGACTTGACGGTTTTGTTGAAGCAACATGGTCTAACACTAATCTTAGTGGTTTTTTCCAAAGATTTTGATGACTCGGATGAGGTGTTGGATTTAGTCATTTCAAAGGAGTGGTTTTGAGGTTTTGAGAGAGGAAATTTTGATGGTGATGGTGTGATTTGAATTGTTGCAAAACTTTCAAATTTATAGGGTGGAAGAGATGTTGAAATGAGTGTTTGGATTTGATGTTCTACCATTCAAAGATTGAGGTTTCAAATGATTTAGAAAATTTTCATGAACATGTCAAATCATTGGATTTCAATCCAATGGAATTGGGTGGAGTGAAAGACCAACATATGCACTCAATGCTTTGTGATCATGGGAAGTGATTAGGTTGAAAATGTTCCAATGGTTTGAATGATCCTTTAAAAGGGTTCCTTGGGTTAGTTATGTTTGAATTTGAATTTTTGGCGGGAAGTGACTTTCTAATTGTTTTAGTGAGTGAGAGTTGTCCTAATATAGTTATTGGAGTTAAGGGAAGATGATTCTCACTAAAGATAATGGTTTGACACTTTACAAGTTTTGAACTTAAGACAAATGACAAAGATTTTCTGCAGGTGACTGGCGGAACCCTGTTTTGGGTTCCGTCTGGTCCGTTGGGCCATTTCTGGGTTGCCCAGAAATTTCACTGGCGGAACCCATTTGAGGGTGCCGCCAGATCCGACAGGTCTGAAAAATCAGACAGTCCACTAATTTGACCCGCGAGACGATTTTCAAATTTTTCGAAAACTTTTAAAAATGAAAATTTATTATATGTATGATTAGGAAATGCAAAAATTTGGCATGTAGACATTCATATCATAGGACTTTGACCGGGGGCTAGCGATTTTCACTAAACTTAGTGAAATTTACCATAAGCATAAAAATTGACAAACACTTCAAATATTGTCATTATGCATAAAAGCTCATACAAAACATGTTCCGACAAATGTAATAAAACATGAACGTGAAAAACAATACAAATCACATACTCTAACACATACAAAGTTCTAAAATCTTCATAAGCCAAACACTCCTTAATTACGCATCTCACAACCGGTCTATCTTCTTATTGAGCTTACTTAGGTACCTTCCAAAGCACTTGAAGATTCCTTTGGTTCGCTTGAATTCTTCGGATGCATTGTCAATGACGGAGAGTTCTTGAAGGTAGTTTAAAGGAGGTAATTTGGAGTTAGGAAGTTTATCGTCCTCGCTCATGTCAGATGATGGTGAAGGTGAGCGAGTACGTTTGCCCTTTGCTTTGAAGACTCGTTTATCACTTAAAGGGACGAAGATGTGAGGAACGAGAGAATAGTTAAGGCACGTTCCCTTATCGTTACGAGGAATGGGTGAGATTGCTCTAAAGAGGCGAGTGAGAAGCATTCCATAAGGAAGAGCGGTTGTTCCTACCAAGGGTATGTTGGCCATTCTTTTGGCAAGGTAATAGGCTAAGTTAAAAGGTTGACCGGTGGAAATGCTATAGAGCATGTAGCTAAGACATGTGTTGACATGATCTCTATTTCCTATGGAACTTATAACGTTGGCTCTAAGAATTTCTTCCCATTTCTTAAATTGTGGTTTGAGCTCATTGATTTCCATACCAAAAGGGTCCTTATCTACCTCTTTACCTGAATGATTCTTCCTAGTTGTTGAGGTTCTAACAAATAGGTGCTCACGAATTGCTTCCTTATTCGCAAGAGGAGTGTCGTATGGATGAAAACGCTCAATAGAATCAAGACTAGAAAGGGGCCACTTATCCGTGTAGAGACATGTACCAACATTAGGAACACCAAGAATTGTTGCAAAATCTTTCAAGGGTATGATGTTTGATATTTGATTGGTTGTAAAGGTTAGTGAGAACTCACCATCGTCATCGAAGAAAAGGCTTAAGGTTGCATAGAATTCTAAGATGAACCTAGGGCAAATTTGCTCATCGATGTCTAGAAGACAATCAAAGTTGATTGCGGCAAAGTTTTGGCGAATGGATGTTCCTTCTAGGAAGGATGGATCAATGGTTCTTCCTTCATGAACATAGCGTTTTTCTAGACTCTTAAAGGTTTCAACTTGATCTTTAGTAAGACCTTTGGTCCTATGGTGTTTGGGTAAGTACTTAAGGGTTTCCTTGTGATCGGAGAAATTTGCGAGAGGCATGTTGATTCCTAGAAAACACAAAGTTTAAGTTCAAATTAATGACTTTAATAATGTGAATGTTCTAAAATGTGCCTATATGAAAACATTGTAGAGGTGCGGTTATCTTGACTCATTTTGACGCTTAAAACGTTTTGTAATGCAAGTTTTGTTACATAACAAAAGATAACCCAAACGCTCTTAATTCAATATAGCTTCTTTTGAATGTACCCGAAAACACATATTAGTTATGTATTTCCTTTAGCATTCAAGAGACACTATGCAAGTGATGTTTCAATGACGTTTTTCATTTGTTTTAACAATGTGGTGAAAGATGGTGTTCTAGTGACTTTTAAACGACAATGAACTTGGTGTGTTTGGTAAATCAATATAATAACAAAAAGGATACAATTCCTAACTAATGAAAATTTTGATTAGTTCACACCCAAGGTTTTTCATGAATCATCAATTTTATGCATAAACCCTAAGATTTTAATTAATGTATGTAGATAAGAGTGATAGATTTTGATTGAAAATGCAATTATGATAAGAATACTTACAAAGTTGATTGGATTAGAAGAGATGTAGTGAGAGCCCTAATTTTTGTGTGGTAAGGTGTTTGTGAGTGAGGAATGGTTGTTGGTAAGTTGGAGTTGTGAGTAAAGAGGTGTTTGGTTTTGAAATTAAAAATAAAACATGCTGCAGATTTGGCGGACCAGGCGGAACCAAAGGGAGGGTTCCGCCCGTATGGTCTGAGGGTTCCGTGGGTACTGCAGGAAAAATTCAAAAGGGATTGTCTTGATTTTTGTGGTTTTATCCTAATGTTCAAGACTAAGGTTTTAGGTCTTATGAGTCCTTGACTAAGCCTAGGGATGATGAATGCTTCTCATTCAAGAGGTTTTGTGAAAACGTTGACAGAATGGTTAACGTATAAGACTTTCTTAGTTAAGATGTTCCTCAATGAACATTTTTACCAAGGCGATGATGATGGATCATCATATGTCAATTAAGAACATAATGGATTGAATTGTCGCTGAAGTCGAGGCTTCCTTTGTTGAAGGAATAAAAATGTTGATAAAAAGAATTCCGTCGTTGACATGAATTTGCTTGTTCAAGCGGAGCTTGTTGATGTGCTTCTCCATCCGATACTAATTTGAGAACCTTATGCGTTTTGGAGAATCATTGGGTAAGTAAGTATAAAAGTGCAAGTACCACTTGGGCTTTTCTTATCAAATTATTACCGACATAATTCCATTTGGCATACACTATGGTTTCTATTCCCGTTCTTTTGGGATACCATAATCCTAGTACCTTTTGATGTATCCAAACAAGCTCAACTAAAGAGTTGTTTTAGGATCTTCTCTAAAACGAGCACATAGACAAACACTAAACATATTGGATCTAATTGTTATGAGAACAAGTAGTCTTCCGAACATTTCTCTATGTTTAGTTTTACCTAAGGATTTACTAATCTCATTCTTGATAAGTCATCAATAATTTAACCATTGAGAACAAGAGAGTAACTAGGAATGTCTTTAAAAATCCCTTGCTTTTGGGGCTTGCTTTTATTTTCAAAAAGTCTTTCAAATATTGACACTATAATCACTTGATTACTTTGAAAAATCTATTTTGTTTCACTAGTTGTTTTACCCTAAATTTCAAAAGCTGTTTTTGTTGAATTTATTTAGACACAACTATGACTTATGTCAATTTTACTTGATTCAATGTTTGACTCAAGGTGAGAAGATGTTATTTTGTACCTTTATCCTTAATGTTTTACACAACATACTTGTCTTGCCATCATTGGACTTTCGACTAAGTCATCATCTACCAAAGATGATATCTTAGAAGGAGGTGATCTCTCGTTAAATGTTATATTCAACGACTCCTCGACTCTTTGGGTTTCCTTACTTAAGACACTATGAACTTTATTCGTTTTGAAAAATTCCAAGAGGTACAACATCATAAGACTAAGTGTCACATTTGATGTGTAAATCCTAGATGTTGAAAACTTATTTTCTTCCACACATCCTAATGTATGCTAATGTGATTTATTTCACTTTGTGTGTTTTATGTGAAATTATCATAAAGGAGTGCTTGAAGAAAAACACAATTTAAGACCCAAAGTATGGTGTTTAAGAATGTTGTTTTACAAAGGTTTGTTTTGCAAGCATCACAAAAGTGTTAGACATTTTATCACTTAGGAAATTCTTAGTTAGCTCACTTGTAAGCAAGAGTTGAGTGAGACTCACTCAAGAGTTTCTCGTGTTTATCTCTTGACGGTTAAAGAACCGAAACACCTTATATCTCCTACTAGTACTAATGACGAAATTCCTTGTCGCAGAGAATCTAATCTTTGTTATTACTAATAACAGGTAAACATTTTAGAATACTACTAATAACACATACTACAACACATAATGCTAGAAACAAGAGACAATCAAAGTCAAGTTGAAGTAATGCGTACCTTTTAAATTGCATAGAGATGTTATCAAGAGAATAAACACAAAGCGTAAAATCTTGGTTTGACGACACGCTTGGAAACTCAATTACTCATGTATCCAAGAAGGTTAGATAATCATATAAAAGCATAGAGCATGATAATCTTAATCCTTTTATCATGAGTTTCTATTAGAGATTGAATTATCTCTAAATCTCTCTTCTAGGTTTAACAAATTTTACTTGCTTTGTTTTACTAGTTGATGGTGCTTTTTGAGTTAAATCCTAATCCGGTTTTATCTTTAAACAACCTTTGACTCCTCAACAGTCTTTTAAGAGATTTTGAGCTTTCATCAAATTTAGCTAACATTTTTTCTTTCTCATTTTGCTTTTTAATCTCATGTTTGTAATCTAGACATAATTTACATTCTAGATCAATTTCAACATTACTCTCAAGTCTAGATATTTTATCTTCTAACAAGATTTCCTTTTCAAAGTTATTCACAAAAGATTTTGAAGACTCATTGTTAAAGATAGTTTTTAGGTTTATGTTACCTGAAAGTTTAGACTCATTTTCTAATTTAGAAAATTCTAAGATAAATGTATCAAAGCAAAAATGTTTGGTTTCAACATGTACCTTGCTTGTTGTTTCAATAAATTGACAATCACACACCGGATCATTGTCTACGTCTACATCCGTTTCATTCCATGATTCGCAAGCAAGTTCATCAAGACACACGTACTCATCTTCACTTGTACCTTCATTTAAAACATTTAAACTAGTAGCACATGTATTATCTTCTACTAAGTGTCTATCTATTAGTTTTTCTAAAACTTCTAATTCATATGTAAGATCAAATTGATCATCTTTGACTTGACATATTTCTTGATGAAAGTTGATTATATTTTTTCAAATATCATTAGCCGTTTGACAAAAATACATTCTTTCATATTTGGTACTTGATAAAGCTTTATAAATCATTATCTTACCTTTAGTATTTTTATCAAGTTTAGAATAGTTATCTTGGTTTTCAAAACTTGTTTTCGTTGGTTTGAAATCACCAATAATATGCCAAAGATCTTGATCAATTGATTTTACATAGTTTTCAAATTTACTTTTCTATTCAAGGAAGTTTTCTTTTTCAAATAGCGGTGGGTTTTGAATAGGTTGCCCTTCTTTGAGATTTTCAAAATCCATGGATCGATCAAAGTTTTAAAATACACTATATTTTAAAGATCTTGAGTAACGTAGCTCTGATGCCAATTGTGGAAAACTAGAAGGGGGTTGAATAGTTTACCGCTTTTTAACTTGATTATCCTTTAAAAACTTTACGTTTGTTTAAAGATACTAGAAAGGTGCCCGCGCGATGCGGGGGCGGATTGTTGGGGTGAAGAGGAGGGAGGTGCAGTGGTGGAAAGTGATTGTTGAGGTGGTTATAAATTGTTGGGGGTGGTTGTTGAAGTGATTATAAATTGTTGGGGGTGATTGTTAGGGGTGGTTGTTTCCATAATTAGTAAGTAAAAGTCTGAATTTTTAAGCCTTTCTAATTATAGAATAGTCCCAAATACATTATATAGTAGTATAGATAAACACAACTTTACTTGTTTAATTCTTTGAAAAGCTTTATGTGTGAATAACAATTCTAACTACAACTTTACATGTTTAATTCTTTGAAAAGCTTTACGTGTGAATAACAATTCTAACTAAAGATAATATGTAATAAGCAAAGACAAAGAAAGAAACGATCAAACCACAACACGATAGTTTATCATGGTTTGGCTACAAGGACTCTTTTTCCTTGCCCTACATCCACGCCCCGAGTTTCCAACTCGAGAGTTATAAGCACTAATCAACAAGCTCCTTTCCCGGTGGAGAAACCTATACAACGTCGCTTACACTTTTACCGACACTAAGCTAGATGTCGAGTTCTTTTACAAGGGTACAACCACTCCCAACGTCGCTTATACTTTTACCGACACTAAGCTAGATGTCGAGTTCTTTACCAATGGTACAACCGCTCCCGTTAGTTCTTTTACAAGGGTACAACAACTCCCGACACACTATGTATTTTGAGGCCTAAAATACTAACCGATCACTTCTACACACATGATACAAATGAAGTATAAACTACCAAAGCTTATACATAACAAAGCTAACAAGTCTTGCAACTTTAGAGTTGAAGCTTGTAGCTTCTTGAATGATCTTGTGAAGTCCCTTGCTATATAAGAGGATCACACAAGTCAAATATTACTGAGTTAGTTGAGAGAGTATATGAAAATATATGTCCTAAAAAGATTATCCAAAACAAACAAGTGGCTTGATATTTATAGCAAAACAAACAGCAGGTCTGGCGGATACGGCGGAACCCTCAGATGGGTTCCGCCCGTGTACCCCCAGGGTTCCGCCAGGCTTGTAGTTGGTTTTGCAATAAATCTTGCAAACCAAACAATGTCACATCTCATTACACCTAGTCAAACACAAAACTTGTGCAAGCAAACATATGGTTAGTCAAACACACTTTCTTTCCATAAATATATATTGACAAAACTTGCCATAAATGTGATGTGACATTTCTATTTTAAGAAATAAAAAGTGTTGTGTTTTATGAAATGTAAAATGTAGCAAATGTCTAGTTATGCAAGTCTTTAAAACTAAGATTATGATTTACTTAGAAACTAAAGTTTACATTTTGTCGTTAACAAAACTTAGCAAAGATCGTAAAATATAAATAACGTTTTTAGGCGATATTTGTATTAACAAATACGAACAGGCTCAGTAAGGCATCCTTCAATAACATGTATCCTGTGTTCATCCTACAGTCCAAAGGATCACCATATAAGTTTTTCCCACCACAATTTAACGTGATCAGGAAACAAAATATGTTAACAAAAAATAGCAAACACAATCTGGTATATATAGTCCTAGATGTTTATCACATACTCTGTCACTGTCCGACTCCCTAATCGGTGCGGGTGTGTAGTATGCGCTATTTATATGTGTATAGTATGCGCTATTTATACCACCTTAAGTATCTTTCTTGGAGGTTGCACACTCGAATTAGAAATTATTTAAAGCCTGCAAATCAAATCAAATAATAAAGGGCTGTTTACTTTTCGGCTTTTTAGTTTGACTATGCCAAGTTGACGTCTTAGTAGTATAAAAATAGCCCCGTGCCCAAACCTATCAATTAATAATAAATGTTCGAAGACTGTCATTATATATAACAATGGTATATTAAGGTTTGCATTTCAAATATTAGTTACTTTCATTGTAGTCGATTACAAAATTTTTACATTAGATATGATCAAACAGTCAAATGGTTACCTGGTACATCCGGATACCCGTTGGGTTAGATAGGTTGCGGGTTGCAGCGTCCGTCTCCTTTACACCATTCTCTCCACCAGGTACAAAGATACTGCCTCTACTTATATCAATTAACTTATATCCCGAAACAGGTTTCCTGGAATAATCGCGTATATTCGTGTTAAAAAATATAATGTCAAGAAATTACATTATAGGAAAGGAACGCATAATTCATCTAAACACTAAATTGTCACATTACGAAAGAATCCATATGATAATGAAGTTTTACCAACAAATATGGTATGCATGACTATGATCTTCTGTCATAAAACATGTGACATTAAGGGGATGTTTGGGATTGCTTATTATAATTTGCTTAAATGGTTTAAAATGTTGTCATGTATATACTCATAATACCTTATTTGGACCAAAGAATATATTTTCAATATTGATTGTCCAACAATTCAGTACCTGAAAGTCAAAAACATTTTTCCAATATCAAAATAACGCTCGGTTACAATGTCCTAAACAGGTATACTCCAATAAGTGATCGAACTCGTAATGCTATAAATAACCATATGCAATTTAGCTATCATGAATGGAATGGATCACGAATTAGGTGGCTCACAAAGTTTCAAATATAACAACTTTTACACAAAAAACCCAAGTTCTATACTGTTATCAGTAGATGATGTAGCTGCTGTTGATATATCTACAACAGAGAGTTAGAGTTTAGTTTAGTTATCACTAAATTATCATATATATATGTAAATACTAAATAGATATGCATTTATTGTTGATTGGTTTTCATTTTTCCCTTTGATAGTTCTTGAACCTCCAGCATGGCAACTCGATATTAACTTGTAAAAACTAAATAGAGATGCAAAATTGAGTTCTCTATAAAGCTATTTAACATGTTCACATACTGAAAATACATCAAAAGTTCTTACTTGTAGTGTACTTTCCAATAGGTCAGCCTTTTGGTTCTCTAGCAGTGGTTTGGTAAAGTTTTTCGTTCGGAACTCCATTCTGATGATTAACGTCTATTTTATGACGCACCCCTGTATTGAAAGATTATGAATAGACATGAGAATCTAAATAAGATCACAATAAAAGAGCATACTCATAAACATCTATTTTTCTTTTTCTTTGCCCAATTGATAATTCATCAAGCACATTATGTATCATAATAATTGCTTGTAACATTTAAACTTAAAACGGATGAACCTTGAAGTTTTTTTTTATTCAGGTTACCTAAGAAAAGCAAGTTTCGAGGCGCAGATGCGTGCAACCTGATATCCCTTGAGCATTTCTAAAACCTTTCTTTGAACACTCTTAAAAGTAATGAAGTACAAAAAATCAAATCGTAGAAAAACCAAACAGTCAATTTCTGTCCGATATAGACAACTTATTTAACAAATCATAGAAAAACAAAAATCACTTTATTATAGAAAAAAAAGCAGTAAAAAGTTAAGACTAACGCGAACACTCTTAAAACTCATAAAGTTTTAATTGTATGTATATAATATTTCCTCGTTTCAACCCAATATAAACCCAAAGTGATTATAGTCATTTTGAGTACCTGTTAAACAGGCAGCTTGAGAACTCTTAAAACTCATAAAGCTCAAAACTTTCATCAAACACATGGTAGGCACAATTCGACCTACCTTTTCCAAACAATTAGCCACAACCCGAATTCCCAATTTATCTTAAACATCATTAATAAACAACGCACCTTGTGTAATCGTTGTTGTTGATGATCTTAGCCCAAAATGTAGGCACCTGCACAATTTTATAAAATCCAAAATTGCTGAAACCAAGAATCAAAATCTTAAATTGAAATAACATAAGTGAAACCCTCAAAAAAATTCTTAGAATCTAACCTAAAAAAATTACGAACACCAACTCTTTCGACTTTTTCTGCACCTAAACATCATCAAATCACAACCTCGTCCTCAAAAACAGATAAAAAAAAAGTTCAATAAGAATTATAAAAGTATATTAAAGGATTATTACCTTTGAAATTATAGCTAAAAAAAGCACATGCTGGTATTGCTTGATCAAACTGAAAATTCATAGATTGATTTAGGATTACCCGATGATTGCATCTGTCTTTTTTTTATTTATTTATTTTTTATTTTTTTTATTATTTTTTTTTTTGCCTTTTGATTTGCGGTAGATTTGGGAGAAAAGACAAAGATCGTGTGTGTGTTTTGTGTGTTTATGTTCTAGAATTTGTTGGAGAAGAGAATTACTGTTAATTTCTCTGTACACTCTGTCACAAATCACTGGTCATTCACTCAAGTACTGTAGCAAAGGCCGCTTTTTATGTACAAAGTGTGGAAGAGGCAATTTTGTAAGGCGTGAAAGTAGCAAGTCACTGTAGCTAAAAAGTTATTGTTCCTAAGAAGCCTGCTGAATGTAGGTATTTATAATTAAGCTGTTCACAGTGGATCTGAAAAAATCGATCCTTACGATCGATCGATCGATATCACCAATGTGGAGGTAATGTGTAAATCGGTCGCCGGATCAAAAATTTCAATATCGTTCGAGTAACCGACCGATATTTCACAAAGAAATCTTTCAATTTATTACCGTTTGAAAAAAAAATAAAAAATAAAAAAAATAAAAAAACTTTTTTTCAAAAAACATTACCACTTTTCATCCTATAAATACCAACATTCAAACCCACATTCAAACACAATTCAAACAAATTATCATCAATATTCATTCACCATGTCTATGTCGTCCTACGAGTATTTGTTTGGTTCTTCGTCTTCCGACGATGACGAAGAAGTTTTTAGTGAGTTTGTTGAGGTGGCGGAGTTTGCTTGGAACGCTTGGAACGCGTATCAAGCACATCAGCCAAAACCTAAAAGAAGGTACGTACCTAGGGATCATGTTGCTGCATACAATCGGTTAGTGAATGCATACTTCGGCGAAAACCCGATGCACGATGAAAGAACATTCCGTCGACGTTTTCGAATGAGCCGAGAACTGTTCACACGAATTGTTCGAGAGGTAACCGATTATTCTACTTATTTTGAACAAACTAATGATTGTAGGGGCGTACCTCGTATTAACCCATTGGTCAAGTGTACCGTGGCCATTCGTCAATTGGGATACGTGGCCGTTCCAGATTCTCTTGACGAGAATCTGGCAATAGTTGAAACAACATCCCGTCAATGCCTCCGTAAGTTTTGCAAAGTTATCATCGAGTTATATGGTCCTGAGTATTTGCGAAAGCCCACGTATTCTGATCTTGAAAGATTATATGCTCATTACGAGCATAAGCATGGGTTTCCTGGGATGATGGGAATCATTGATTGTACAAGTTGGGAGTGGGAGAATTGCCCGAACAGTTGGAGAGGTCAATATGCTAGAGGTGATCATGGGCCACATCCATTCATTTTATTGGAGGCAGTCGCTTCCCAAGATTTATGGATTTGGCATGCGTTCTTTGGTGTTTCCGGTGCAAATAACGACGTAAACGTTTGACGTCGTTCACCTGTCTTCAATGATATCAGATATGGGAGAGCAGCAGACCTTGAATTCGAAGCAAACGATGTACAATACAAAAGGGGATATTATCTTACTGACGGGATATATCCACAATGGTCCGTTCTTATTAAGTCCATTTCAAATCCTCCCACGGATGATCATAAAAGGCTATTGTACAAGAGGAAGCACGAAGCAGCAAGGAAAGGTGTGGAACGGGCTTTTGGTGTGTTGAAGAAGAAGTGAAAAATGCTTAAAGTTCCAGCTCGAGGGTTCTTTAAAAGTGATCTCAAAGATATTATGTATACATGTATCATATTACATAATATGATCATAAAAGACAACCAGCGGGCGATATGTCCTACATGGCACGAAGAGGAGGTCCACCAACCACACGATCCCTTAAAACGTTTGAAGAATTTTTAGTAATTTCTCTGGAGCTCGATAACGCAGCAATTCATCAAAACTTAAAAGCTGATTTGGTCGAGCACATTTGGAGAAATCGTAGACATCATCGTCTCCTTCATGACAATGAAGACGAAGATGAGGACGATGATGACGAAGATGATGAAGAATTTCTGTGATGTTTAGTCATATTTATATTTAATTTAGTATTGTAATATTTTAATTCCGTATCGTTTCGTTTATGTAATGTTTACGTTTTATTAATAAAAGTTGTGTTTGTGTTAAAAGATGTCTTTTTTTAAAAGAAAAAAAAAATGATGCAATATGGGTTGTCACTGTGATGAGAGAGATGAATATGGGTTGAAGAGAGAGAAAGTTGAGGTGGCAGCCGGAAAGATGATGCAATATGAGTTGCCACTGTGAGAAGCCTTGTCTAATAATAGTTGAGACGTATTCTTGTACTATGAATATAGAGTTGGAAAAATCTTAGACAGTATCTAATGGTCATTATACTCATCATAGTTATTTCAACGTTCACTACTTTCATCAAACCAACTACCAAACAGTTGGAATGTTGATCACCAATACAAACAGATAAAAATACCACACGTAAATACAAACATACCACACAATATACCCCAACATACCAACACACACAAACAAAAAACACCACCAAACTGACTCCATTTTGCTCCTTTTACGCATGCCTCGAGACCTTTGTAGTGGTCACCACGCTTGGTGAAGGTCATTTTGGTTCAATCACGCGTTACCATTACATGTGGTCTTATAGTATGTTACCCACGTACCTAGATCAGTAAGTAAGAAAGATGACAGATAAATATTTCTTAAATATTCTGTAAACAAATGATTTAAAATACAGTTTTACCTGAACAGTAACTACTTTTTATTTTTTGCAAATTTGCTTGTTCTCATATTTAACAATTTTTTGGTGATACTTTTGTACCGTCAGTGTTCGTGAGTGAAAGATTACCCGAGCATATAAAAGTTTGCTTTCTAAAAAAAGTAAACGAATTATTGGACTTCAAGATTTACTATAGGCCTATAGCTTTATTGGAACTGGGCTGATTCTAGGCTTATTGGGCTGTCTTATAAACTTACGAAAAGCAATATTTGAGCCGGATCCCGGATGTAAAACCCCAATGAAACATGTAGAAACATAAACAAATCAAAACGTAAAATCATTGATTTTTAGTTTCATAAAAAGCATAACAGTTTATTTTGAAAAATATTTTTTTGTATTATAATTGTAACTTGTTTTTCCTAACATTTCCTATATTGGAGTCAAAAGTAAAGTAAAGTAAAGTAACTCCCAATACCGTCTTCCACGGGTTATGGGTCCCAATACCGTCTTCCACGGTGTATGGGGGAGGTTGAGACGTAGACAACCATACCCCTACCTAAGGTAGAGAGGTTGCTTCCGGTTCTACTTAAAGTAGAAAAGGACCTCCGACCTTTTGTAGGGAGTGAGGATCGAACCCTTGACCTCTAGGTTAAGAGGCAAGGGGTTTTTCAACTGATCCAACCCTACTTGTTCTATATTGGAGTCACTTCAGTCTAAATTTATCAAGTTACGCTTTATTTAAGTGGTGTCTCACGTACTTGCTTAACTTAACTAGTAAAATTCTTTCATAAGCTTTATGTAGAAGTGAAAAGGCAAAATTATGAAACGGAAAGAGTCGAGCCAAGTTGTATTTTACGTGGAAGATGTACTGTTAAACTCTCTTTTACTAGTTTCTTGCTAGCTTATATAAAATAACGCCGTTTAAGTAAATGACGATGCCCAGCCAAGTTTAAACCTCAAACCTCTCATATCGCACATCTTGTAAATAATATGACCTTTATAACTTGAGTTATTACTTATAAATGAAACTTTTTTGGATTGCTTCTGGTGACAAACACAAACATTTGTCATACGGTATGTACTTTTAATTTTTTTATAGAAGGGTATGCATTTTGTGTTAAACTAATAAAAATTCATTAAAATGTTTTCTCTTTTTACACTATGAAGGGTTTTCGAGAGATATGCACGTTGATATCTTCTGCATCAAGTATGACTGCCTATGATTGCTTTAAGCCTTCAACGAGCCTCATTAGCTTTGGTACAATGGTACGTATGAAAAATATGCATATAACATGTTTACGTAAGGACGTATTTGTAGGTTGAGTAAAACCGTATGTCTCATTCCATCATTCATCAATACATAATATATAATACATAGAATAGTCTAGAACCGGGCTTGAGCCCAATACAAATATACACAAACCATACGGGCTAATATACATGCTAATACTCCCCCGCAGTTGGAGCGGGAGGACCACAGACGCTCAATCTGAAGCGAAACTCTTCAAACAATGCAGAAGGCAAACCTTTAGTAAAAATATCAGCATATTGGTACCGCGAAGGAACATGAAGAACCCGAATCTGACCAGCAGCAACCAGATCACGAACAAAATGTATATCAATCTCAATATGCTTCGTACGCTGATGCTGAGCCGGATTGCATGATAAATAGACAGCACTAACATTATCACAATAGACAAGCGTAGCGGAAGATAAAGGTGTATGTAACCCACAAAGTAAGTTCCGTAACCAACATGTCTCAGCAACAGCATTGGCAACACCACGATACTCTGCCTCTGCACTAGAACGAGAAAGCGTCTGCTGACGCTTAGAGGACCAAGATAGTAAGTTGTTGCCGAGAAAAACACAGTAACCTGAAGTCGACCTGCGAGTAGTGGGACAACTAGCCCAATCTGCATCTGAATAAGCAACTAAATCTGTAGTAGATGATGAGAATAACTGCAAACCATAATCCAATGTACCACGAACATAGCGCAAGATCCTCTTAAGAGCAGAGAAATGAGGCTCCCGAGGATCATGCATATAAAGACACACCTGCTGTACTGCATATGAAATATCCGGTCTAGTAAAAGTAAGATATTGTAGGGAACCAACAAGACTTCGATAAAGAGTCGGATCAGAAACTAGATCACCTATATCACCCAGCTTGGACTCGGTATCAACAGGAGTCCGACTGGGATTACAATTAACCATACCAGCCCGCTCAAGAATCTCAACAGCATATTTCTTCTGAGATAAAAACATCCCTGAAGAATCCCGTGTAACAGAAATACCCAAAAAATAATTAAGCGAACCCAAGTCTGTCATAGAGAACTCCTGATGTAAGGAAGTGATAATCTGCTGTAACAAAGCCTCAGAAGAAGCAGTGAGCACAATATCATCAACATATAATAACAAATAAGCAGTATCAGTCCCGTGGCTGTAGATAAATAAAGAGGAGTCACAACGGCTATGATGAAACCCAACACAAGTGATATAAGTGGCAAACCGCTGAAACCGAGCCCGAGGGGCCTGCTTTAGACCATAAAGAGACCGCTGGAGTAAACATACATAATCAGGATGTCCAGAATCCCGAAACCCTGGAGGCTGATGCATATAAATAGTCTCAGATAAATCATCATGTAAAAAAGCATTCTTGACATCAAGCTGATGAATCGGCCAGTGTCGAGAAGCAGCTAAACTAAGAACAGTCCGAATAGTAGCCGGTTTAACGACCGGGCTGAAGGTCTCATCTACATCAACCCCCTCTAACTGTGTACTACCATTCGCCACAAGACGAGCCTTGTAGCGACTAAGACTGCCATCTGCCAAAAACTTATGGCGAAAAAGCCACATACAACGAAAAATATTGGCGTCTGTAGGTCCAGGTACTAAAATCCAAGTGTTATTCTTAATAAGTGCATGATATTCATCACGCATAGCATTTTGCCAATTGGGATTACTGAACGCAGCACGATAAGATTTGGGTAAGGGTGAGAAAGAAGACACATGCAAATTGAGACGCTCAGTGGGACGATTAGTCCCAACACGATAACGGGTGACCATGGGGTGAACCGAAACGGGGTTTGGGTTAGTAGGAGGGTCAGGAATGATATGTGATGGGTGAACAGTGGTAGTGGGAACCGCGGCTAAAGGGCTTTGTGCTGGCGACTATAGTTGAGGCTTAACAGGGGGGAAGGAGGATCATTTGGCGGGCTGTTTTGTTCCAAGTTGACATTGTGTTCAACTGGGGTATGTACTGGAGTTGTAATTTCAGGTGTAGGTTGCACGGCGGTTGATGGGGGGATAATGGGAGGTGTAATATAGGGTATATCACCTAAAAATGTGTAGGAGGGTGACAAAGAAGGTTTGGTGGAGCCATATGGAAAAATGGTTTCATCAAATGTAACATGTCGGGAAATGATGATTTTGTCCGTGTTTAATTCAAGGTATCGATACCCACGGTGATTAGAAGCGTGACCTAAAAATATAGAGGGTGTAGCACGCGGTTCAAGCTTGTGCGAAGCATAAAGGTTAGGGTAACACAAGCACCCAAAGGTACATAAAAGGCTATAGTCAGGGGTTTTGCCAAAAAGACGGGTATAAGGGATGTCATTATTAATGGCAGTGGAGGCAAAATATTAAGTAAGTGAACGGCCATGTTGAGAGCCTCGACCCAAAAGGTTGGTGGAAGGTGTGCTTGAAAAAGTAAAGTCCGAATAAGGTTATTGATGGTACGAACCATGCGTTCAGACTTACTATTTTGTTGGGATGTTTTAGGGCAAGAGAAGCGGAATTGGATTCCATTTTCGGCAAAAAGTTTATGCATGTTACAGTTATCGAATTCACCACCATGATCACACTAAAATGATCGAATTTCACACTTAAACTGAGTATGAACATAATTACGAAACAATACAAACTTAGACAAAACATCAGATTTATTAAGCAAAGGATACACCCAAACAAAGTGCGAATAATGATCGAGAAACAAGACATAATATTTAAATCCAGACATACTCGGAATGGGTGAAGTCCACACATTCGAGTGAATAATATCAAAAGAAGAAGTAACCACACTTTCAGAATTCATAAACGGAAGCCGCACATGTTTGCCAAGCTGACACGCATGACAAAGCAAGGGAGGTTTCTCCTTATTACACGAAATGAAATTATTAGAAACTAAACGACGTAGCACATCACTTCCTGGATGTCCAAGACGTTGGTGCCACGTGTGCTGACTGACAAGAAGAACTTGAGGAGATGGAGCCGTAACCGGATAAAGATCTCCCGTGCTATCACATCGGAGAAGCATCCGACGTGTCATGAAATCCTTAACAGAAAAACCAAACGCATCAAATTCAATAGTATAATTATTGTCACGAACAGCAATCAAATTTTTAATAATATGTAGAGTAATTAGAACATTATTTAGATGAAGAGAACGAAAGGGAGTTGGCAAAATACTATGCCCCGTATTAGTGACGGGTATAGAATGACCGTCACCAACCGAGATAGACGGAAACATACATTCATTAAAAATTTCACTTAAACTAGTAACTGAACTATTCAAATGTGAATACGCACCTGTATCCATATTCCACGCGCCAGGATCATGAAGTGTCCCAATAGTGAAAGCATGACGTAAGGCCGTGGCCTGACCCGAAGCATCCGCGGGCTGAGCCGGTGGTGCCGAAGCTAAAGTAGTACTACTGTTGGAAGAATGTTGGACTGAAGTAACCTGCTGGGCTGGCATTGGAGGAAGTGGATAGTAAGGATGGGCTGGCGGGTAGTAAAAGCCTGGTAGGACAATCGGACTCCCATAAGGTTGGGTAGGGATATATGTATGACCAGATGGGCTAAAGTTAGGGGGATAATATCCAGGCCCAGTTGCACGAGAGGTGTGATAGGCCACTGGATTAACAAGCGGTTGTGAAGGGTTAGAGGCAACATTTGTGGATTTAGTATCAAGTGACGAGGCATTCACACCCAACTTTTGCAACAATTTAGTCAACAATACATCTGTATCATTACCCTTTAACATACTGCTACTAGAATCACCAATTTTATTATTCTTATCATGCACAAACTTACACTCATTACCAAACTGACATGAACCCTTAGCAAAATTATAACACGGCCTCCATGATTTGATTTGGGGAGAAGAGGGGTGGCGAGACATACCCGATTGAGTCATGAGTACCAAAGGAGACGAGGAAGACGAGTCCACGGGAAGGGCAAGCGACTTTGACTTCAAGCGCATCTCTTCGGTGATTAACATGGAACGTGCAGTCTTGAAGTCGGGAAAAGTGTCCCGATGATGCATGATTCCACACACTTGATCATACTTCTCTGATAAACCTTCGAGTGCATAGTGGACCAGATCCTCGTCATTAACAGGAGCATCAAGGCTTGCAAGTATTGTAGCAGTCGACTCAAGCTTTGCAAAATAAGTTTTCATGCTTAGGTCACCTAGTTTGATTGATCTCAACTCTGCCTTTAATGCATTTGTACGAGAGCGTTTGTTGTCTTTGACGATGGAAATAATTAGTTCCCACGACTCCTTATCAGACTTAGGACGCGCCACTACCAACCGTGATTGAAGTGAGTCCGAAAGTGTCGTGAAGATCCATGAGAGCACAATTTTATCAACCTTTAGTTCTTCGGGCGTGAAAGGGGCAGTTTCACTCGAAGACGTTGTAGCACCGGAAGCACCATGAATATAGCGGATCACTTCATAACTATAACATAGTTGTTCGAAGAAAAATTCCCAGGAACCAAAGTTCCAGTTGTCAAGATCAAGTTTTATGGGAACCCTAGTTAGGAGATGGTGATGCGTTACAGCAGAAAGTTCTTCAGATAGTGGTATAACAGGAGGATTCGTTGAACCAGTCATGATGACAATTATGAGAGTTTGTATGGAGAGGTAGGGTTTATAACCTGTGTACAGCAGGTGTTTAACCAAGAAACGAAACCAATAAATCAAGCCCGTGACCGAAGCACGAACAACAAACAGAAACAAGTGTGGATTTGTGACCTTTGCACAAATCACCAACACAACGCAGAAGAATTGATTTTGATTGATTGCCAATTACCATTACATTGTAAATATATAAATCAATATACGGAATATTCTAGACTTCGGCTTAGGCCCGTTGCAACTACATAATACGGCTAACACTCCCCGCAGTCCGAGTGGCGAAATCGCGAAAGCTCGGACTGGAGAGTAAAAACTAATAAAAAATAAATTAAAGCAAATAAATAAATTGTTGACATTCGACAGCAGAAGCACATCTTTAGGCAACAAACCGGATAAACCAAAGTATCCGGTAAACGGAAGCATATCTTCAAGCAGCAACAAACCGGATAAACCAAAGTATCCGAACAAACAGGATAAACCAAAGTATCCTGACCAAATGGGATAACCCAAAGTATCCCCTACAACTAAAACAAACGGGATAACCAAAGTATCCCCTACAGCTAAACAAAAGAAATTACAACTAAAATTCATGCACTAATAACAAAAGAAAAAAAATGAGAAAATGAAAGTTGGTTCTAAAACTTCAACCCCCAAAGAACCTTCCGAACAAACGGGGCGTGTTTTTCCATTTGAAAAACATAAAGATTATTATTATTATTATTATTATTATTATTATTATTATTATTATTATTATTATTATTATTATTATTATTATTATTATTATTATTATTATTATTATTATAAAACTGACAAACCATTAACCAAAAAATCCATATCTCTTTCACACTTCACACCCACTATCTCTTTTTACTCTCCTTCCTTCTATCACCATGACTGGATCGGATCCACCTGCTACTGTCCTCCAATCAGATAAGCATTAACTGTTACTCACCATCATCTTCTAACATCACTTCAGAAGGTGTTCCTTAGCACGAACAACAAATATGACAAGATGTGTGGATTTGTGACCATAGCACAAATCACCAACACAAAATAAGGAGAACCAGTCAAAAGGTTTGATTTAGGGTTTAGTGTATGAATGGTGGTTGTAACTGTTTAGGTGGTGTCGAAGAATGAAAGTGCGTGTGAGATGGGTTAGATTGGATGCGGAGGCGAGGGTTAGAGATTTGGATGTGGATTGGTCTGCGGCAGTAGGGAAAATGAAAACTAAATGGAGCCCTTCGAACCTCCGGCGTGTAGCCGGCGGCTGAAGAGTTTTGGTTTAGGGTTTAGAGATTTTTGGATCGCAACCAAGCTGATACCATGTAGGTTGAGTAAAACCGTATGTCTCATTCCATCATTCATCAATACATAATGTATAATACATAGAATAGTCTAGAACCGGGCTTGAGCCCAATACAAATATACACAAACCATACTAGCTAATATACATGCTAACAGTATTGAAGGGTGGAGGAAGCTAACCAATTTGATTTCCCACTTTCGGTAAGGACTCCGAGGTGTGACCGAAGTCACGAGCTGGGGTAACACTCACGGCGTAGCTAAAGTGTGAATGTGAGAATTCACTATGTGTGTAGGTTGATTCATTCGTTGGAATGAACCTACTATTTATAGGGATGGTCATAGGGTTTCGCGTCGCCATGGGAGTCCATCCACGGTTTCAGGTTGGTCTACGTGGTGGACATCTAATATAGGAGAGAGGAATGACACGTGGTGTGTTTCCCTTAGCCTTGGAATGATCCATGCACGATTAAAGCACTACCTTTAAGCAAGTGAGGTAGTGACACGTGACATTTGTTGTAACGACCCTGACTTAGCTAGCCAGGCGTGTTTCTTATCTGGATATATTTGTCAGGCAGGTTTTATCCAGGCGTGGCCCAGGAAGAGCGCTTCCCAGTCTCGTTGCCAGGTTTGGCCCTGGTTGGCTTGTGTTTAGACCGATATAGTGTATGGGTTTTAGCCAACTGGGCTGAAGCTCCCATCCGCTATCATAACTTGACGAGTAAAGTGCAAAATACGTCATTGTGGTTTGTCAGTTTTAACACTAAACATCATTGTTAAAAACTTTTGGCATTAATCATCCATCAGTTAGTAGAAGTTAGAGACAATACATCCTTAAGGACTAGCGATGTAATTTTTTCTCTCTTATCTTCATTATCTGCTAAAAGTCAAACACAAATCTTGATCAAAACACTCATAAACACCCTTTTATTCATTTCATCTTCTTCTCATCACTCTAATACATATCATCATTATCATCTTCTTATCACTACCTAAGCCACTCACCATAAAGTCATTTATAACTACCATAAAATACCTGCACTCACAAAAAATATCTATACCTATCACTATAAAATCACTCTCAACCATCACAAAATTTCTCGTGGCTGAATTCGTGACTACCACCATTCGCTACCTCCACAACCACTCTCTACCTTCACCACCACCGTTCTCTACCATCGGCCACCTCCACTTCCGCCAATTAATATAGTGTCTATATTGGGTGGTGGAGGTAGCGAATAGTGGTGGTCACAGAGTCGGCCACCACATATCCGAAGGATGGTGTTAGTAAATGTGGTGGATGGTGGTGGTATAGGCGATGAAAAGAATAAGGTGATGCGTTTTGATATTTTGTGGTGTTTTGGGTGATTTTATAGTGATAAGTATAAATATTTTACGGGTTTATGTATTTTATGGTAATTAAAAATGATTTAAGAGTCAATGGTTTAGGTATTTTATGATGGTGGTAGTGAGAAAAAGTTGATGATGAATAATGATAATTGTGAGAAGAAGAAGATGAAATGAATAAAGGATTGTTTGGGAGTGATTTTATCAAGAATTGTGTTTGACTATTAGTAGATAACGGAGAAAGAATTACAACGTTAGTCCCTATGGATGTATCGTGTCTAATTTTTACTAACGGAGAGATGATTATTACTAAAAGTTTTTGAAAGGATGTTTACTTTGAAAAGTGACAAACCACGTTGATGTATTTTGCATTTTACTCTAACCTAAACGATTGTGACAAGTAAAAGTTTTATTACTTAATTGTGAAAAAAATGGTTAGTTAAAATTAGCCATATTCCCCGGCATGAGGGACCGGACCGAATGGCAAATAGGCCACAGAATACGGCTCATGGGTTGACATAATTTGCATGGAGCCAATCACGGCAGAATGCGACTCCTTTTTACCACAAATCTCATGTCATCATTATTTTCATTATTTTGCCTTTTAAAAGCAAAGATTAATAATTAATTTACCCTTTTTTTAAAGATGATAATTTGACATGTTAAACCCATTGAAATTATATTTTTTGTTTGTTAATAAGACACAAATTGAATTGGTTAACACGATAGTGATTGCTACTATGCATCACAAACAAGTCCGTATGTAATAGTCGTATTAAAAAAAAGCGAGCAATCACATTTTTACTCCGCTTAACAGAATTTCACTTGCACGAGATCAAGTGAGAGCCTTACATCAACAGTATCGTACTCCAATAAGGAAGTACGCATGTTTTGCACAATGTCGAATACTTGTATCGACCGCTTAAAAGATGTAGTTATTTGGTGTTATGGTGAGTGTCTTACTTCTATCGGTCCCTTGTTTATAAATGCACGAATATAAGCAACTTATGATATAATAGAACTTTTAAACTTTACGATCATGTTATCCACATATCATGTATTCATAACTTCGCACATAGACTAAAATATTTAAAGTTTATTAATTCAAACATCACATATTTGAATTAACAGAAGACAAGTAACAACAACAATACAAAATCCTGCCAAAACGAGGTATGGGTAACAGAAGACAAGTAACAATACATTTATCAAGTAGATGTAGTTTCCGAAGTCTTGGGAAAAATAATACAAAAACTTGATACATTAGTTATTATGACAATGCATGCTTACGTTAGTAGTTTATGAATCCTTCATCACAATGTGGATTGTGGAACTTAATGGCAATTCAAAACTCATCTAATGTGTATTGAGTTAGGGTTATACTTTTTCTTTCCTCTATTACCTAACTTTTGACTTAATCATAGATTCATAGTTACGGTTAATTTACGCGGTTTCTTGTTTAATTTATTTGAGATTTCTAACTTAAGAAAGAAAAAATACTCACAAGGTTTGTGTTTATGGTTTCGTTCGGTGTAAGAAAGAATCAAATGCAAGAAAGTTTTAGCCTAATTTCAATATTATCACAGTGAATAGAAGTTTTACTAACCAAGATTAAAAGTAACCAAATGCATTTAAGAAAAACTAAAAAATATATACTCGAAACATATATTTTGGACCGGTCGCATTTGAGGAAGATCACGGTTTTTTTACAAAAATAAACCGTACAAGTCTCTGAAATTTCTTGGGTGTCATTCATGTGAGCCCTCGAAACCCACCATGTTTTTGTCGCTGTTCAAAATAGTTTCCTAAATGTAAAGTGTGTCCATCTCAACGTTTAACGTAGTTTTTTTTTATTTTTTTTTTTTTATTATTATTTTTTTATTATTTAATTTTTTTTAATGTTATTACAGTTTCGTAAAAGTTTAAAATTACTCATTTTCTGACATGATATAAGCCTTATATGACAAGAAACTTCTTTGAATTTGGTAAAACCATGCATGGTGAAATATTTCATCACTAGTCACACCTTAAAATATTGGGTAGTAACTACTAGTAAACTGATTCAGTAACGTTTATCATCCCAACATCATGATAGAAAGTATGGATAATACATTACCTTACCTTTATAAGAAGCCAATAATTCACTTTTACAAATGATGTGACATGGTGTCGTTTCAAACCTTTTAATTTCAAATAGTATCGAACCAACATAAACATCCAAATCCAATCCTGATTTTTTGGTCATGCTAAAGTCCATTTCATTACGCTTTAAGAGACTAGTATATAAATTCGGGAAGCAATCCCTTTACTCTCGTGTGTGGTGTAACTGTCCATATCTCACCTCCTTCATACCTCGCTTCGTCAGAATTTGGTATTGATGTTGTTGTAGTCTAGTGTATAAATGTACGATACCATTATTAACCATCATAAAGCCTAAACTAACAATATATTGGCCAATAACTTGAATGCCATGTTGCCAACCAAAATCATTGCTCAATTCACACCAAATTTCCTGCACACATGTATAGTAAAGCATTTTGTGTCCCCATTGGTCAAATTTTCATATTACTCTATCCATCTTTCGCAAAACAAAGCTTCTTCTTGTTTCCATTAATTTTGAAAGTGCTAATCTTTTGACTATGTTATTTGAAAGAATTGCAAAAATTGTCCCTAAAGTTTGGCCAAATTGCACGTTTCGTCCCGGAAGTTTGGAAAGTGCAAGGATCGTCCTTGTGGGAAACTTTTGGGGCAAAATTAGTCCCTGGCCTACATCAAACGACTAAAACACCCTTGTCCTTATATTACATTTCAGTTTCTTACATAAATGGTCCCTGTGTTTCGCCAAGTTTTGCTGATTTAGTCCTAGCTTTTTTTTTTAAATTTATTTATTTAACTATTAATATTAGTATTATTTTTTTATACCTTTTCGTCCGTTTTTGTCCATTTTTCTTACGTTTTGTCCGTTCTTTTTACGTTTTTGTCCGTTCTTCAAACGTTTTTTCCGTTTTCATACGCTTTTGTCCGTTTTTCTTACGTTTTTTCCGTTCGTCTTACGTTTTTTTCCGTTTTCATACGTTTTTGTCCGTTTTTATCCGTTTCTCTCACGTTTTTTCCGTTTTTGTCCGTTTTCTTACGTTTTTGTCCGTTCTTCTTCGTTTTTTCCGTTTTCATACGTTTTGTCCGTTTTCTTACGTTTTTCTCCGTTCTTCTTACGTTTTTTTCCGTTTTTATACGTTTTTGTCCGTTTTTATCCGTTTCTCTCACTTTTTTCCGTTTTTCTTACGTTTTTGTCCTTTCTTCTTACGTTTTTTCCGTTTTCATACGTTTTTTTTTCCGTTCTTCTTATGTTTTTTCCGTTTTCATACGTTTTTTAACGTTTTTGTCCGTTCTTCTCACGTTTTTTTCCATTTTCATACGTTTTGTCCATTTTTATTACATTTTGCCCATTTTTCTCACTTCGAAAGAATGTTTTTGGAATTTTAAAATTAAAAAACTTTTTTTCGAATTTTTTTCGAAAACCTTATTTTTTATTTTTTTTCAAAATTTTTTTTTGAAAGAATGTTTTTGGAAATTTTTTGGTGGTGATGGACAGTGTAAACACGGACGAAAAAGTGGAAACATGGAAGAAAAAAGTTTTTCTTACGTTTTTTCTGTTTTCATACGTTTTTCTTACGTTTTTGTCTGTTCTTCTCACGTTTTTTCCGTTTTCATACGTTTTGTCCATTTTTATTACATTTTGCCCACTTTTCACTTTTTTCCGTTTTCATACGTTTTTCTTACGTTTTTGTCCGTTCTTCTCACGTTTTTTCCGTTTTCATACGTTTTGTCCATTTTTATTACATTTTGCCCATTTTTCTCACTTTTTTCCGTTTTTATACGTTTTTGTCCGGTTTTCTTACGTTTTTTTCCGTTCTTTTTACGTTTTTTTCGGTTTTCATACGTTTTTGTTCGTTTTTCTTACGTTTTCGTCCGTTTTTCTCACGTTTTCCCGTTTTCATAAGAAAAAATTTTCAAAAAAATTTTGAAAAAAAAAACACAAAATAATTATCAAAAAAAATTCTTAAACTATTCGAAAGAATGTTTTTGGAATTTTAAAATTAAAAGACTTTTTTTCGAATTTTTTTCGAAAACCTTATTTTTTATTTTTTTTCTAATTTTTTTTTTGAAAGAATGTTTTTGGAAATTTTTTGGTGGTGATGGACAGTGATGGACAGTGTAAACACGGACAAAAACGTAAGAAAAATGGACAAAAACGTAAGAAAAACGGACAAAATGTATGAAAACGAAAAAAAACGCAAGAAGACCGGACAAAAACGTAAGAAAAACGGGCAAAAACAGAAAAAAACGTGATAAAAACGGACAAAAACGTATGAAAACGGAAAAAACGTAAGAAGAACGGAAAAAAAAGTAAGAAAAACGGACAAAAACGTATGAAAACGGAAAAAACGGTAGAAGAACGGACAAAAACGTAAGAAAAACGAACAAAAACGGAAAAAACGTAAGAAAAACGGACGAAAAACAAAAAAAACGTGAGAAAAACGGAAAAAAAGGTAATAAAAACGGACAAAACAGACGAAAAGTTATAAAAAATAATACTAATATTAATAGTTAAATAAATTAATTAAAAAAAAGTTATGATTAAATCAGCAAAACCTGGCTAAACACAGGGACCATTTGTGTAGGAAACTGAAATGTAATATAAGGGCAAGGGTATTTTAGTCATTTGATGTAGGCCAGGGACTAATTTTGCCCCAAAAGTTTCCCACAGGGACGATCCTTGCACTTTCCAAACCTCCGGGACGAAACATGCAGTTTGGCCAAACTTTAGGGACGATTTTTGCAATTCTCTCATGTTATTTTAAGTTTTACTTTAAGCTAATCAGTCATTGTACTAGTAATTATGTTAAATATCTCATTAAACCATTCATTACGACGTATTTAAAGTGTCTCTCATTAGCTTAACATAAATGATGATCTGTAATGGAATGAAAAGCACAGTAATTCTCATCCAAGTTTTATAAATTTGTTTGTTAACACTCGCTACAAGTACCAAGTGGGGGTGGTACCATTCCTCTTCCGCAAACACTCACTTGACCGGTCAATGGAGTACTTTTAAGTAAAATGTTCCGGGTTCAAGCACAACTCCTGACTAATTAGGTTGATGGGACAAGAGATTATTGTCTGAGGCTTGGTCCTTGAGGAAGGGTCAGGTCAGCACCTTGATTGTGCCTGGGTCAGGATGCCCTAATAGATCTACACGTTTTGAAGAACACTTACTACAATATAAGTTAAAAATAACATTAGAGGGGTGCTTACAGATTACTCAATTGCAAAGTAAAACATGGAATCCCAAAAGACCAAAACTCTATATTGCTTGTGTTTGGTACATTTCTATTATGAGTATAATGGATACTATATTTGTAGGAAGTGATTGGGTTGCTACTTGCTAGCACGGGTAGAGGCAGTTGATCACGAGTCATCATGATGTGGGCCCATGATTCATATGGGCCATGAGTATGTATGAACATGATGATGGGAATGGACCATAATCTCACTTTTGTAACTTTCTAGCGTTAGGTTGTTACAAAATACCATTAAAAAAAACTTGAGTTCACAATTTTTTTTTTTTCTTTTTTTTTTTTAATTTTATTTAAACTCATTTTAAAGGGATAAACAGATGAGATTTTCCCTTTTCATTTTACCCGTAGACCCATAGAGTATAAGTTTATGACTCAGAGAATCTCAGATGCGCGTTACATAACCTCAATATCCGCGAAACCTTTTCTCTAGCGACCACTTGTATTAAAACCGTAATTAGATGGTATATATGTACACTTTATAATATCCAGTACTACAAATTTAAATAAGGTTTTCGTCAAATGAGTTGCAACTAATGTTTGTTATGCCGTTACTCCAATGATGGCCACAATGTGTAAAGCAAATGAAGGCCGCACTATCCTTTTTCTGTTTATGTTCTAGCTTTTTTAAAATTATTCTTTTTGAACATACTATTTCAAAATTATACAACACAAGTGTACTTATGAACAAAACAAGAGTACGTCTAATATATTTATGATGATCGTTATTAAAATAGTACTTGCCATCGTTTCATGTTATCTAGATAACGCAAAGGACTCTATTAATTATTATATTTGGACCCATGAAGAGAGTAGTATATGGTAGATTTGACGTATTACATATATATTTACAACCAAAATCATCATGTTGGTAGGTTATAGTCCAATCGGATTAACAATCTTTCTATCTTAAAATCTATGAGAAGTCGTATCCAATAATAATATAGAATCGTCGCGATCATAACAAGTATTTAAACATGCCAAACTTGTAAGTTCTAAACGCCCGAGGGAAAGATCTCTTAAGTCGCTTATATAAACATAAATAATTCTAACCATTCAGGATGGTATAGTGACAAAACAATTGTTACTATCATTATTAAAATGTGAGATGTTTCAAGTTCAGTTCTTTTTAAGTGCAAACAACCTGAAAGTAGCCACCCACGCCAAGCTTTTGAAAAGATAGAACTTTACTTGGTTTAAGTTTGTTTAACGGTGGATTCAAACTCCATGATTAATCAAACAAAAGTTCTGAAACCATGGTTACCCAAGAAAACCATACAAAATTAATTCTTCAAGCTTTTATATATACACTGTCATAAGCGTAGCTAAGTTAACGGATGTCATGTGCAAAAGTTTAAAGGATAACTAAACACGGCGATAAAATATATATCATACCAACCACTGAAATAACACAACATAATATTCTAGCAGTCTAGCTTCATTTTTTTAATCTGAAATTGTCGTCACTCTTCACTTGAAGTAGAGTTTAACTAATATTAAAACATAAAATCATATGTCGTTAAAATGTACACTGTATTTTCTCAAAATATTCCTAAGCATGCATTCATATTGTGGCTTGCTGTTCAATGTAAACTACCAACTCAAGATAAGATAAGAAGATGGGGAAATTATGATCTAATGGTATGTTTACTCTGCTACAGTGATATTGATTCTCATGATCATTTGTTCTTCAAATGTCCCTATACTAGTAAATTCTGGTCCAAAGTTATGCACAAACTCAAAATGCAGAATTCTAATACTAATTGGGAAGGGGTATTTGGTAATTTTGCGGAATACTACAATGGAAATTCTGTGGGAAGTGTTATTAGAAGGTTATGTTTGGCAGCAAGTGTTTATATGGTGTGGCAAGAAAGAAATAACAGGCTGTTTAAGGATGAAAAAAGATCTGTGGAAGATTTGTTCAAATGTTTGTATGATACTATCAAACTGAGGTTGGCAAGTCTTAAGATGAAATGGTCAAAAGCTGTGTGTGACACTGAAAAGGTGTGGGATATCAAGTTAAATGTGATCTCTGAGTAGAATGAATCATGTTTGGTTTACATGTGGATAATTTTTGGCTGAGGTATGTTAAGTGTATGTGTTATGCTGAATTGAAGGGGTGTTTTGGAGCAATGTGGTATAGCAGATGGCTAGTACCTAGAGCATGATTGATTACAACAGTCTAATGGATAACTTGGAGTTGCATTTGGACAGTAATTTCATGAATTGCTCTAAATGTAGTTTCCTGCTGAATTGGAATTGGATCAAGTTAGTTTGTGCAGAAGAATGATTTTAAAAGTCTGCAAATATGGTTTAACCATTATCTTTATTTCTGTAGCATCTTTACAGAATATAAAGATTGTTTTTATCTCACAAAGTAGATGGCCTTGTATCTTGGTTTCTAGGCTGTTACATCTAGTTGCTTCATTGTTGGTTGACATTTGGCCTAGGGAGGGAGTGTTGATTAACTGTGAACTGCTTGATTGTGCAGTCTAAATATCATAAAGTAGGTTTCCTACTTAGAAGAGTGTGTGAGATAAGGAGGGGCAGTGTCTGGAGCATGGAATAGTGAGGAGTGAAAGATGAACCTATTTGGTCCATGCTATGCACTGCCCACAGGAGGATAGGTTGGTACTCACCCAAGGTGTGTGTTCCCATATGAGTGAAGCCATTGTTGTAAATGGAAATGTAGCTCAGTTTGGTATAGCCCTTGTGTGGAGAGGTCATGGGTTCCTAGTGATGCCCTCAATCTTTCCTGTCTATGCTATTGTGGTGGCAGGTTGAATGGTATAGATGGGAAGATAAGAGGGAAATGTAACTAGATGGTATTTTGTGCTTTAAAGGTGAATGTTAGTTGCAGGTTCATTTCAAATTGGGATAGTTTGCCTGCTTTTTGTGTGAGATTTTATGACTGATTTGAAGAACTGGAATACTACACTACTACAAAAAAAGGCATAGAGCCCGGTTGAAAAGGTGCATAGAGCCCGGTTTTGCATGAGGGCACAAAGGGGGAGGGACTCTATTCGTAAATCAAATAGAGCCCGGTTTAGAAAATGGGCTCTATTACCTATTATAGAGCCCGGTTTTATATCAAAGAACATGGCTCTATGTGAATAAAAATAATTAAAAAAAAAAATCCTTCCAGACATGAAATCGAATTCTTTTTTACAAAATGAACATTATATTGATTCATATAAAGAAGATTGACTCATATTACAAGTTACTTTCTATTGATACATCAAGATTAATCTTGCGACTGCTTTTTGCAAACACCACAAATGAAAAAGCTACAAGCTCTAAACTACAAAAGATATGGGGTTGATCAAACTGATGCATTGCCGCATTGCCCTCGAGTAACCTGACCGAAAGATATGGGGTTGATCAAATCGATGACGTCTCAAATCCGTCTTTATATAGTGAAAGCACACCAAATACATAATAAGTCCTTACTTTGCCCATCCTAGTACACCCTCTAAACTACAAAAGCAACTGGCAAAACACCACATCGACCACCTGCACAAACTAAAACAAACTTAATATAGGATACAAATTACATTTATCTGTAAGCTTTTACAATACGATAGATCATCTAACCTTACTATGCGACTTGTAAATAAAACATGTAATATAAGAGCATAACTTAAACTCCTATTGGATTGTTCAAGCACAAATCAGTTACAAGATAGAAAAATTAATATCACTTCCACTCAAGTTTATGCTTCAGCTACAACACATCTATGGTATATGCTTGTGTGCCTGAAGATCTCTATACCTTTTAGCAAGACCATAAACTATCATGTAAACCTGTTGACATATAAAAAAATGCAGAAATATATAAATTACTAAATGAAGATATATTATTAGAAGAGTACCTGATTTGCTTTCCGTCCTAGACTCATTAAAAAGTTTTTCGGCTTTATATCATGGTGAAGAAAACCTCTTGAATGCATATCTAGACTATGTTTACCTACAAATGAAACAATAGTACAAAGTTTTAGTGTTGATATGGTACATTTAATCAATGTTCTCGTTACACAAAGGTGCTGATCTTCAAGCATTAAAACTGTTTTCAAAGTGGATTTCAACCATTTAATTATTTAATTAAAGCATGCCACTCGTAACCAAGCTAACTAGACATTTTTACTCATAACAAAAACTGATGGTTGAATATCTTCCCGTAACCAAGAATATTTAAAGCACGGGTTGCATCAAAGATTAATTGAGTCGCGACTACATCGTGGGATACCATCAATTGGGATTCATTTATCAACAGATTTTTTTATTCCGTTTGAATTTATTTCACTAATTCTTTTAGTTGCGACTACACCAATAGCATCACGGGAAAGACACAACATGGCGGCTGCAAGAGCTGTTTCATAGAACTTTTGTTGCGCCATGGCATTTTATTGCTTGGTTAAGAATACCATAAACATATGACCGTTAGCAATTAAAAAAGCTTATCGCAAATAGCATAAAACATATTACACCATGTATCTACCTTTGCTAATGCAATAATAAAAAAGAACAGATCATGTAGCAATAGTTAAAGTAACAAACACATTCTTACTTAGCTGTAACAAGTTCCAACTAAACCTATATAAAAGATTAGTATAAATACCACAAACACATTTCTACTTTAGTTGTAACAAGTTACAAAACTTGCAAAACATGAGTAACCCATCAACAATTATGCCAAAAACTATCACTAAGTTCCAATAAAGCATCAAAGTAACACTACACACAGTCCATACATATATCTAATAAAACAATAAACCTAAAACTAACTTGATGAGGCGAAAAATGATCCGTTTTTAGGGGGTCATTTAAGCCCGAATCCGACTTTATTTGATCAAATATTTCCCTAAATCGTTCCTTTTGTGATTTTAGGTATTTGGAGAGTGAATTCTGGAAAAGAAGCCATTTTGGACGTTTTTGGAGCATAAAGTGAAGAAAACGGCAAAGTCTCTATTTTCCATGCTGGGAACAGTGCATGACGGTGTCAAGAGTAATGCCTTGACGGCGTCAATCCTCAAGAATTAAAATCCGTAGTTCATGAAGGCGTCAAGAGTGTTCCTGACGGCGTCAAAGTCCCAAGAATAAAATACCGTGGTTGATGACGGCGTCACATTGGCCGTCATAAGTAGATCAAGGCCGTCCGAGGAAGTATTTGGCGGCGAGATGACAGCGTCACACCATTGCTCTTGACGCCGTCACCTCGATTTTCCTATATATAGTTTTCTAGTTTTTTCATTAAAAGGAGAGAAGTTTTGGTGAAACCCTAAAGACGAATTTGGTGCACCTTTTACAGGTTTTTCAAGGGTTCCAAACCCTTGATACCTTGCATTGTAATTGAGATAAGTGTGCTTCTAATTCAATCAATATGTCTATGTGTTGGTTGTCTATATCATGTTCTTATCTTAATTCCATTATGCTAGGCTAGATCTCTTTTGTGTTAGCTTAGATCTAATGAAACCTAGATATTGATTATGTGTTGATTACTTGTTTATTCTTGTCTTGGATGAATGATTTTATATGTTAGGCTTAAGAAAACTGGCAGATCTCCAAATGGTAACATGCTTGAACGTCTTAAGAAACATGAACCGAGGCGTACTAGGTCTTTATTGGTTGTATTTAATGCATGAGCCACTGTTTACAATCCCTATAGTTGTGCTGGGTCATGGTGTAGGAGGAGATAAGAGCTCATAGAATTGGGGAGTTATGTATGCCACCCCATGAATGGTATTAAGGAATACAATCCGTCATCCATACAATTATAACAAGTAATTAACGTGTAAAAGATATCTAGGGAGTAGTGAAATCTAAGTAAACACATTTTCTCCAATTACTGCTCACAACCTTAGTTTAATTAGTTTATTTTCATTTTTAGTAATTTATTTTGATTATATCTTAGTTTTGGGTTAGTTGAATAGCAACTAATTCCGCCCAATCTTCAAAAACCCGAGATTTTACTTGCTTTCATAAAAACACAAAAATAATCATCCCTCACCTTTAGAACTAGTAATTAGGTTTTCTAATCCTAGCGACACTATTCCTAAGCTGAACGATCAATCCCCCGGTACTTGTCACTATACTATACTACAACGATCAGGTACACTGCCTGGTGGGGGTTGTAAGCTTCTCGAGATCCCTCGAGAGGTAAAGCCTGTTGCGATTCCCACGCATCAAGTTTTTGGCGCCGCTGCCGGGGGAATAGTTATTGTCTAGGTTAGGATTTCTTTTTATTAGGTCTACTTGCTAGATTCCTTTCTAGTAAGATTTTATGTTTATTTTTTAGGTTTTCTTTAGTCTATCTTAATTCTTCGTGTCTTTGTTCGTAACTCTTTACCATCCGACATCATGGAAGGTGGTAACATCTTTGAACCCGTCATCCCACCACAACAAAACCCACCACTTGAACCCCTTAGGCCCCGAACCTTAGGAGAGTATTCCCGACCTAGCCACCAAGGCTACCAAAACACCATTGAGCTCACCGGAGCCAATGTGACCCCCTTGCGATCCGACACCATCCGGTTGGTGCAAAGCGGATGTCCATTCCATGGACTTCGTTCTGAAGATCCAAACCAACATCTTAAGGACTTTCTCAAAATCGTAGATTCCATAGACCTAGGTGTTGAAACTAGAGAGACTACCCGTTTACGCCTATTCCAATTCTCTCTACGGGATCAAGTTAGTCAATGGCTTGAGCGTTTACCCGCGGGATCCATCACCACATGGGATGATCTCACCACTCGTTTCCTTGCTCAATTTTTCCCACCGGGGAGAACTACTAAGCTTAGAAATGACATCTTGATGTTCCAACAACGTCAAAATGAATCTCTTTATGAAGCATGGACTCGTTTCAAGGACTTACTCCAAAAAGTCCCTCATCATGGCATAGATCTTTGGCTCCAAGTCCAAATCTTTTATGACCATATCGACATCTCCACGAGGCGAGCCATTGACCAATCAGCCGGTGGTAAGCTACGTGATCTTAGTGCGGAACAATCATGGGAACTCATAGAAGATCTTGCTCTCTATGACAACGAAAGTTGGAACGATCCCCGTGATTTGAACAAAACGGTCAAGGCAATATCTTTGCCTTCGAACAACTCTAGCACTCCCGACCGTAGGATCATGGAACTTGAAGGTCGAGTCAAGTCTCTCATGAAATCTTACGAAGCTCATAAACCTTCAAGCCAAGTAAGCAGAATCGCCTCTACATGCAAACTATGCAATGGCCCTCATGAGACCCATAACTGCATGGAGCTTCCAAAACGTGCTTATAACGAATTCACATCATCACACGTAGGTCAGGGTCCTCGAACTTCTGCCGAAGCCTATGAGGCATGGAAGGATAAACCTGATTTTAGAGGGTACCAAACGCGAAGCGTATCCTTCAATGACTCCTCACCACTCACTTGGTCCGAGCATTTTCCGTCACAAGGTATCCCTAGGCAAGAACTACAGCTCACTACGCTCGAGGCAAAATTTAAACAACAGCAGGCTGACGTGAACAACAAGATTTGTAATCTGTTGACTGCTATCAAGGAGCATATTGATAATAAGCCCATTCACGTTGATGAGGTTAAATCTGCTACCGTCATGAGTCCACCAGCCTCCCCTGTAAAAATAAAAAGTCCTAGTAAGTTATTCAAACATCTATCTCCTAACGGAAAAGAACCTGTCAACCCCCCTGGACCAATCCACTTCGTAAACACCATCACCACAATATCTGCTTCAACATCCAACCCAACCCAACAACAACTTAACAAATTCAGTCAGACAGCGAAAGATGAGACCTCAAGGGTAGACCATGCTTCGGCAAGGAAACCTACCGACTCACCCGAGCAATGCACCGCGCAAGAATCCGACAAACCGGATGAAAGGAAATAGAAATCGGAAGAGCATGAGAAAGATCCAACCATTTTGGGTAAATCTATTATAGAAAAACCAGAGAGAAAAATGGAGGATGTTGTTAGTGTGGGTAGCAATCAGACTAAGGAAAGTAACTCTAAAGTTTTCAAGATCCCCTGTACCATTAAGGAAAAGCTCTTAACCGATAGTCACATAGATCCTAGCTTCCCACTCAACATAATCCCCCTTTCCCTATACCACAAAACCTTCCCAGAGCACATTGCGTGCGAGAGAGTAATAGAAAATCTATCAATTAGGATTGGAGAGCTTGTTTACAATACTGACCTCACCGTGGTTGATGACATGGACCCTCTCACCAATCAAACGTTAACCCACCTTGTCCTTGGGATACCATTTATCAATGAATCGGGAGCAATCCTTGATGAGAAAGATGGTAGTGTAGTACTCACCAATGGTGTTAGGAAGGTAATTTTTCGTAGGGATAGTGAGGAGGTGTACGAGTATCGTCCCTCCCTTGAGGGGAATCTATATGGGTCAAAGGATGGAGAGTTGGGGAAGATAAGGAGGCGTGATCCGAATAATCTCAAAATTCCATGCATGATCGGTCACAAGCATTTTGATAACGTCTACATCAACATATTCATGCCTAAGAATGTTATGTCCCTATTCCATTACAACAATATCTGCAGATGGGGAATGATTTACAAAGGAGAAAAAGTGGTTGGTAAGGATCATGAAATCCAGTTGTTCGTAGGAAATATGACATTCTCTATGGAATTCACGATTGTGGACAACATAGAGGACTATGTCGACCCTAGGTTATCACAAGTCGTCTTTGGAGCACCCTTTTGTGAAATCACTAATTTGATAGTGGATGACTTGAACGGAATCATGACCTTCACTGATGGGATTAGGAGGATTTCATACCAAACGCCATACAAGAGAAAAGATCTTAAGGAAATAGATTGTGACGGGCTTGATATGATGAGCTCCCAACTTATCTTGTGTGATGAAGATCTTAGGAGAAGGTGTAGAAATATTTCTGATTTATCATGTGGATTCTTTAAGAATATTAGTAAGCTTGGTTCTAAGTATCGACAAGATATTTTCGAGTTCGAAGATCCGAAGTACTTGCACTATGAAAGCGATACTAGTTTAGAAGACGACCTAGAGAGTAGAACCAATGATGAGATCACGTAGTAACCCATGACTTTGAGTCTAGCTACAAGACTCGTAAATAAAGAAAAGCGCTTCTTCGGAGGCAACCCATGTTTTGTGTGATTTTATTTGTTTGTTTGTTATTTGCTTCCGTATGCATGCTTTATTTTTATTATTGGTTGATCATGTCTCTAAATAAAAATGTGGAAATACTTTACTATGTTGTTTGGCCTAGTCTTAACTCCAACCTAAAAGTATTTTTGCAAAAGATAAGTGTAAGGGGAAACCCCAAATATGTTTTTAGGAAACAAACCGATCATGATTCTCCACAATATTAAATGAACATGTATATTCGTATTTGTTAGAGTCAAATGCTTGTATTGAGTCATAATGAAGTTTTGCAGGATTTTTCAGGAAGTAGGACCAAGTTTTTCCAGAAATTTTCCGGAAACTTAACATAAGAATTTCTGCAGGTCCATTCTGACGGCGTCAGAGTTTTACTCTTGACGGCGTCAGGAGTTAAAATCTGGAAATTTTACCGGTTTTGTTTTTCTAACGGAGTCTTATGGTTTTTGTGAATTATTAAGTTTTATAATCTCCAGGAAATCTGCAAACTTCATTCCACAAGCATTATATCTTACTTTGTTTTCTAGGATTTAGTAACTTATATAGGATGCCGCTGATTTTACGCGAGGTTGTCTTGTCTATTTTTTGTCAGGATTTACAGGTTATGTTCGACAAGGAGATAATTTATATTCTGGAATGGAAGCTTTGATTGTTCGTTTTCTTGGAGGAAGATCTAACCTGGCCAACCTATAATCCATACCGAGCGAATCAAGGGAGTATTTGATTTCATTCTCTTTACTTTTTCACTTTTACATTCTTTACTTGAACATTGGGGACAATGTTCATCTTAAGTGTAAGGGGAGGGTAAAAAGATGATACCTTACATATGCACTTTCGCTTGAGTTTGTTTTGTTTGATAGTAGATGTGTAATAAAACTATGAGAAATACTTGTTAGTGTAATTTTAGCGCCAAATTTAAATTCTTTTACAACATTTAGGAGTGAAACTTTAGCCATAGCAAGCGTCTCATGGATAGGAGATTGTATGACTAGCACATAACCGTATATTCAGAAAAATTTTCCACCAAAAAATGTGAGGTTCGCCTTTAGATTTGATAGGAAAAACATTCATTATTAGTGCTTATGAGTGTACCGGTAGCATTTAGATTCTAGAACTTGCGTTAGTGATGCATCCCGAGACCGCTAGTGAGACTACATTCGTGTGGTAGGATTTACTACATGATAAGAGGCATTAGGATCACCCTTGTGTTAAACCCGTATCATAATTACTTGACCATTTAAGTCATATTACTTGGCTAGTTAAGTCAACTAATTTTTCCCACACCCTTAGCGTTGTACTCATTTTTAGTACACGATACCCCTAGTACACCCCTCCGAGCCTATCTTTTCGTTTCTAACTTTAAGCATTTTACTTAAAGGAAGAATTTGTTACACCCCACTTAAATGTACACCCAAATCGCCTTAGCCTTCCGTGTATGCGCTCATTTTTAGTGCATTATTGTTATTTGTTAAACCCTAAGTTAACTTTCTAATTGATTACATGGTTGCTAAGTTGAGTCATATCCTTGTACATATTGTTTTGGGACTCATGGGACTCATGGGTAAGTACTTATTTTATGGAGTAATGGGGAAGAACATAATATTATTACCCCCATATGTGCGTTAATCTTAAAAGTGCTCCAAGTGTTTTGATTTTCTTAATTCGAGTCATTAGTTTAGTTGAATGTAAAGTATGTAAAGATTCAAGTGTAAGGGGAACGTTCATTCCCTATGATGTATTATTTTGGATGGTAGGGTAAGAGTGTATGCAAAAAAAAAAAAAAAAAAAAAAAAAAAAAAAAAAAAAAAAAATATATATACGGACTACCATCCCTTTTTATTCTATGTTCATTTTATGTTTTTGTTATTTTTCATTTATTAGCTTAAGTCGAGTCTAGTCTTAGCTTAGCAACGTCATATTGTACATGTAATTAACCAAGATTGTTAGCTCGCCACCAGTAAAACTTCCTTTATCCAACAAAACCGTGTAATTCATATCCCTATACCTAACGTTACAACCCTTTAAAAGACCTCTTTGATAGTTTATCCTAGGTGCTTACGCCATGTGGTGGATGTTTGATCCTTTCTCAAGCCTATGATAATCTATTTTGCTATGACAGGTAGTGAGAGATATCTTCCATTTCCATAATGTTATATTACTTTATTACACCCGAGAGATGTGAGTATCTAAACACTATTTGTGAGGTGCTAGTGTATAACCTCCGTGCTTGTCTATTGGTCTTTAGTGGAACGATTATTTGTTGTAATTACTTTTATATTAGTGTTAAATGACCCCTAACTTGTCTTTTGAGTAGAATAAAAGCTCATTTGCTTGAGGACAAGCAAATCTCAAGTGTAAGGGTATATGATGAGGCGAAAAATGATCCGTTTTTAGGGGGTCATTTAAGCCCGAATCCGACTTTATTTGATCAAATATTGCCCTAAATCGTTCCTTTTGTGATTTTAGGTATTTGGAGAGTGAATTCTGGAAAAGAAGCTATTTTGGACGTTTTTGGAGCATAAAGTGAAGAAAACGGCAAAGTCTCTATTTTCCATGCTGGGAACAGTGCATGACGGCGTCAAGAGTAATGCCTTGACGGCGTCAAACCTCAAGAATTAAAATCCGTAGTTCATGAAGGCGTCAAGAGTGTTCCTGACGGCGTCAAAGTCCCAAGAATAAAATACCGTGGTTGATGACGGCGTCACATTGGCCGTCATAAGTAGATCAAGGCCGTCCGAGGAAGTATTTGGCGGCGAGATGACGGCGTCACACCATTGCTCTTGACGCCGTCACCTCGATTTTCCTATATATAGTTTTCTAGTTTTTTCATTAAAATGAGAGAAGTTTTGGTGAAACCCTAAAGACGAATTTGGTGCACCTTTTATAGGTTTTTCAAGGGTTCCAAACCCTTGATACCTTGCATTGTAATTGAGATAAGTGTGCTTCTAATTCAATCAATATGTCTATGTGTTGGTTGTCTATATCATGTTCTTATCTTAATTCCATTATGCTAGGCTAGATCTCTTTTGTGTTAGCTTAGATCTAATGAAACCTAGATATTGATTATGTGTTGATTACTTGTTTATTCTTGTCTTGGATGAATGATTTTATATGTTAGGCTTAAGAAAACTGGCAGATCTCCAAATGGTAACATGCTTGAACGTCTTAAGAAACATGAACCGAGGCGTACTAGGTCTTTATTGGTTGTATTTAATGCATGAGCCACTGTTTACAATCCCTATAGTTGTGCTGGGTCATGGTGTAGGAGGAGATAAGAGCTCATAGAATTGGGGAGTTATGTATGCCACCCCATGAATGGTATTAAGGAATACAATCCGTCATCCATACAATTATAACAAGTAATTAACGTGTAAAAGATATCTAGGGAGTAGTGAAATCTAAGTAAACACATTTTCTCCAATTACTGCTCACAACCTTAGTTTAATTAGTTTATTTTCATTTTTAGTAATTTATTTTGATTATATCTTAGTTTTGGGTTAGTTGAATAGCAACTAATTCCGCCCAATCTTCCAAAACCCGAGATTTTACTTGCTTTCATAAAAACATAAAAACAAAAAAATAATCATCCCTCACTTTTAGAACTAGTAATTAGGTTTTCTAATCCTAGCGACACTATTCCTAAGCTGAACGATCAATCCCCCGGTACTTGTCACTATACTATACTACAACGATCAGGTACACTGCCTGATGGGGGTTGTAAGCTTCTCGAGATCCCTCGAGAGGTAAAGCCTGTTGCGATTCCCACGCATCATAACTCTAAGTTACCAAGATGCCAATGATGCATATGGTTTGTGTTTGTAACCAAAAAAACCCAATACTTTCTTAAACAATAAACCATAAGAAATTACAAAAACACTTCAAAACCATTAAATATTCATAACCTCTGCAACTCCAACATACAACAACTTTAATTTTGACTAAAAAGCAAATAACGAAATTAACACAACTAGACTGAAATTCGACACACACACCTACAAAATTGATAATTAATTAGGATTTCGGAGGAGAGGAGATGACTCGCCATGAACATAAATTGAGAAGGGACACTGACGGCTATGGTGTTGTCAGGGAGGTATGGGGGTATTAGGGTACAAGTTTGTGTGAGATCTAATCTTATTGAAAATTTCAGAAAGTTAAAAAGACCTCCGAAAATTTTGAGAAAGATAAAAAGTCCGCCCAAAATGTATGATGTTAGTTCCCGGTTTGTTGAAAGGCATCTGGGCTTTATAATATAGAGCAGGGTTTTGTGGTAGGAAACAGGGCTCTAAGGGTTTGAGACATAAAGCCCGGTGTTTTAAGTGAAAACATGGCTTTATAGTAAAGAATAGAGCCCGCTTTTTAAGCCAGAAACATGGCTCTTTGAGTTTTACTCATAGAACCCGGTTCTTTGTGTGACAACATGGCTCTATGCCCTTTTAAAAAGACTAGGATCACTTTAGAACCCGTTTTTCACAAGAATGGGGCTCTATTATGGGGGCTCTATGTTCATTTGTGTAGTAGTGCTACTTGGATTAGAGGCAGTATGTAGTTTCGATTGTATTAATGTGTTGTATTAAGACAAAGATTAGGCATGTCTAATCTCCATGTCTGACATTGATGTATCTGGTTTTTTGTGTTTAATAAAATATGATTCACCTTTTGCACAAAAAAAAATAAAATAAAATAAAATAAAAAATAAATGTACACTGTAATCTTCCCCTCTGCAAAGGGATTAGAAAAGAACGAGGATGATTTTTGAAGTGTGAATCTCTCTGACCACTTATTATAATATACTGTAGGAGGCAGATAAAATGTGAGTCGTGGCACTCAATTTTACATGAATCCAAAATAACAATAAGTGAAGAAGTTAAGAAATGTACAATAAGACTTCATGTCTTCATGGACATTGTTTGGACGTGCATGACATAAATACATAATAGACGTGAGTACAAAAAGAATTCACATGCAAAATTTGTTGGATATCTCGTGAAACTTCTATTTTTATTAAAGACTTTAGTGATCCTCAGAAACTTACAAAAACTAGTATATGTCTTGAATGATAATATGTTTATCGACCTCTATATTTTCTTAACAAACTTACATGCAATGGTGCAATGTGCGTGAATATGACATTCCGAACAAACAAAACATGGTATGTGACGACTCACTAAAATGATATGATTTGTTCAAGTCATTCAAATGCTCTATGAAATCTTATATGGCATATATAAATGTATGTGCAATTTCCGTAAAACTGTAATAATCGTTAGAATTGACGAACAATCTTCAGTGTGAAAAAAAACTAAGTTATTACAACTTTTTTTTTGAACGGCAGAAAAAGTTCTTACGACTTAATGAATACTTAAAAGAAAACAAAATTTAGGCCCATCATTTCCAGTTTCGACCTCCCAATAAAAATGCTCAGGTTTTGCCCTCAAGATATCCACATTTAAAACACAAAACGCGATTATTCAGGAGCGGTCATACTTGAGTCAGAAAGTATGCACGGTCATATTTTTTTTGAGAGGCATTAAAAGTGTAAAATCATCATGAGTGTAAACTGTGTGTTTCTTTAGAAAATATTTAACTTTTTAACACTTGTTTACTTTTTGTTATTTATAAAAAGCGGATATCTTTGCACAGATTTGTCATCGCTCGCTGTGAGTTATCAGCAGGCAACATCGGTTTTGTCCTAAGAGTGCTTTACTCTGTTGGGGGAAAAAATAAATAAGGGTATGTTTGGTAAATTAGATGTAAACTGATAGTTGTAAGCTGTTAGATATAAACTGATAACTATATGCTTATAAATCGTAATTGAAGCTGCAAACCGTAGCTTTATGTTTTATGAAAGTGTTTGGTAATTTAACAGTAGTTGTAATAATGAAATGTAAAATGACATATAACGACATTTCATCTTCGTTGGCATTTTTTCAAGACTAAAATAACAAGCTTAGTTATAACGAGACATTTCAACATTAGTGCGTCTAACTTATCTATAAGAGTTAACTACATTTTTGGTCCTTGTGGTTGTATCAAAATCTCACTTTTGGTCCAAAATTCAAAAAACGCTCAATATTAGTCCAAAAGTCCACGTGGACTTCATTTTTAGTCCAAAATTCGTCCCTAGTTAGTTTAGTCGTTAAGTACGTTGCACCGTTAGTCCCTAGTTAGTTTGGTCGTTAGCAATGTTTACACCGTTAGTCCTTGTGGTTAAAAAATTGAAAAAATTCGAAAAAAAAATTTTTCCAAAAAAAAATAATTTGAAAAATTAGAAAAAAATTCTAAAAAAAAAAATTTTACGAAATTTTCTTTTTCCAAAAAAAAAAATTTGAAAAAAAATTTCTAATAAAAATTTTTCTTAAAAAATTCGAAAAAATAAAAAAAAAAAAAAAAATTTGACGAAATTTTTTTTTCCAAAATTCGAAAAAAAATCCAAAAAAAAAATTCGAAAAAAAAAATTTCTAATAAAAAATTTTCTTTTAAAAATTTCTAAAAAAATTTCTAATATATTAAAAAAAATTCTAATATATATAAAAAAATTCGAATTTTTTAAGAAAAAATTTTATTAGAATTTTTTTTTTGGAAAAAAAAAGTTCGTCAAAAAAAAATTTTATAAAATTTTTCGAATTCTTTAAGAAAAATTTTTTTCGAAAATTTTATTGAAAAATTCGAAAAAAATTTTCAATAAAAAAATTCGAAAAAAAAATTTTTCAATAAAATTTTCGAATTTTTCAATAAAATTTTATTAGAATTTTTTTTTTTTGAAAAAAAAAAAAATCGTCAAAAAAAAATTTTTTAGAATTTTTTTCGAATTTTTCAAAAAAAAATTTTCGAAAAAATTTTTTCTTAAAAAATTCGAAAAATTTTATAAATTTTTTTTTTGACGAACTTTTTTTTTTCCAAAAAAAAAATTCTAATAAAATTTTTTCTTAAAAAATTCGAAAAATTTTATAAAAAAAAATTTTTGACGAAATTTTTAGGAAAATTTTTTATATATATACATACACATTTAAATTTTTAGAAATTTTTAGAAAATTTTTTTTTTGGAAATTTTTAGAAATTTTTTATATATATTAGAATTTTTTTTAATATATTAGAAATTTTTTTAGAAATTTTTAAAAGAAAATTTTTTATTAGAAATTTTTTTTTTCGAATTTTTTTTTTGGATTTTTTTTCGAATTTTGGAAAAAAAAATTTCGTCAATTTTTTTTTATTTTTATTTTTTTTTTTAATTTTTTCGAATTTTTTAAGAAAATTTTTTATTAGAAATTTTTTTTCAAATTTTTTTTTGGAAAAAAAAAATTTCGTAAAATTTTTTTTTTTAGAATTTTTTTCTAATTTTTCAAATTATTTTTTTTTGGAAAAATTTTTTTTTCGAATTTTTTCAATTTTTTAACCACAAGGACTAACGGTGTAAACATTGCTAACGACCAAACTAACTAGGGACTAACGGTGCAACGTACTTAACGACTAAACTAACTAGGGACGAATTTTGGACTAAAAATGAAGTCCACGTGGACTTTTGGACTAATATTGAGCGTTTTTTGAATTTTGGACCAAAAGTGAGATTTTGATACAACCACAAGGACCAAAAATGTAGTTAACTCTATCTATAAAGACATACTTTTATATTTCCGTAGATATTTACAAGTATTTTTTTTTTTTTTTTGTTTTTTACAAAAAATTGTTTTAATTTATTTTTTTAAGATTAGAATTTTGTATTTATATAGTCATAAATTCATAAAAAAAGTTGCGCATGAGTATATGAAATATGCTCTTTGCTGGTACGTGGACTATTGATGGCTTTACTTCATGAGTATATAAAATATGCTCTTTGCTAGTAGGTGGGATTATTGATGGCTTTCACATAAGTTTGGACCACCCAATATATCTTCATAAGTTAAGTGTATTTACATAAACTATACGATTATTCGCGCATAGCGTCAGTGTATAGTAACGATAATTTATGTGTGTGTTTTAATATATATATATATATATATATATATATATATATATATATATATATATATATATATATATATATATATATATGTGTGTGTGTGTGTGTGGAGTAGGTGAGAGTGAAAAAATTTAATAGTTTAAATTGTAATTAAATATTTAAATATGTATTAGATTACTTTGTTTTTATAAGTATGAGTATTTTAGTCTAATAAAATTACTTATTTTTTTAGTTTTTCTCTTTATGTATAGTATAAATGATCACCGAAATGCTCGTATCATAATGGTACCTCATGTTGTGTGAAAATTTCTCAATCAAATTGCAGGTTCAAGTCATACTTATAACATGTGTAAATGTTGTGAGATAACTAAATTTGTCGTAAAATAAATAAATAAATAGTACAAATGATCAGAGGTGTGTACTAGTAATTAAAATTAAATGTTTTTTTTTTTTTTTTTTTTTTTTTTTTTTTTTAATAAAAGCTTTTTGGCTATTGTGTCAAAACAAAGGTTTTTCTAAGTTGTTAAAAAAAATTAGCTATTAAAAAGCTTCAAAAAGTTAACACGCCCTAAGAATGCAAAATTCTTGATAGAAAGTCAAAATCTAAATCTAAAAAAAAAAAAAAACTTAACAGAAACTGAAATTATCCCCAATGTTGCAATAATGTAAACAACTCCAGCCAATTATTATTGACCAAGGGCATTAAAGTGACTTCACTTGAACCCAATATACTCCTACTTAAACCCTTCACTCCATCAAAACGTCTACTTTCAAAAACCACAGCCAAAAAAATAAAGAAACATGAAAATCCATATTTTCTCAACTATTTTCTTGTTCATCATATCAACCACCTTAACTACTGCCAGCAACACTTTCAAACCAACATCCAACGACACTGATTTCATTCGAACAAGTTGCCAAACAACCTTGTATCCACAAATATGTTTCACTTCGCTCGCAGGCTATTCGTCTGCTATCCAACAAAATCCGGCTCGTCTTGCTCGTGTCGCGATTGGTGTCACTTTGAATAAAGCAAAGCATATGGCGAAATACGTTGCCAACATTTCTCATAGTACTGATTATGGTACGCATGTTTCTTCGTATATTTACACACATATAAGCAAGGGCGGAGCCAAAAAAAATATGGTCGAGAGACAAACTTTGATAAATTTTTAGAAACTACATTACAAATCGGTTCATTAGAGGGCAAATTACAAAATAGCATTTACTTTAAAAGATTTACACTATAATTAAAAGTTTTTTGCTAAAGCCCCTGCCTCCTCCTATCTCCGCCTCTGCATATCAGTGTAGGAGCTTGATTTTGTGTGACAAAATTATTTATCATTTAGAGGTGCAAAATTTGCTAAAATACTTTTTCTATATACATTTTTGGATATGAAAAATAATTTTTTGCGTTCCTAAAGTTGCCAAGATATGTATTATCTACCCTTATGCAGTTTTATTTATTTCTTGTTTATATAAAAACAAGTTGTGCACTTTTAGAATTTGAAAATATTTTCTAAAACTGTAGTTATATCACTACAAGAAAACTGTCATAACATGAAGCAAAAGTGTCACGCAGTCGAAAGTGTCGTTAGATGTTTATAGTGACACAAAAGAGTTTACTCATAGTTTTATAAGCGTTTGTGATACAATTTGTTAATGTCAAATGTCAATAAAATCTCAGAATTAAGATGTTTTAAAAGTGCTACAGTAAGAAGTAATAATGTCGTAAGAAATGCAGTACACAATTTTTATAAAAGAAATTTCGCATAATGAGGTGTCATAACGAAATTCTCTTTCTTTTATTTAAATATATAATTTATCATGCCACGACATTATGTGAAAATTATATGTTTGTAGCTTTAATCATTCATGTAATAAACTTGACTAAATGACATATTTGCTGTAGACAATCCAAGAATTGCAGCCGCAATACACGACTGCCACGAAGTATTCGCCGATGCGGCGGACAGTATCCGTGGCTCACTTCAACAAATGAGAACGCTAGGTGGGTCGGGTGAGTCGCTTCGTTTCCAGCTTAGCAACGTGCAAACATGGATGAGTGCGGCTTTAACTAATGAAGAGACATGTACGGACGGGTTCGAAGATATCCCGGACAACGGAGTTAAGGCTGATGTTTGTGGTCGAGCAGTTAAAGTTAAGGAAGTTACGAGTAATGCTTTGGCCTTAGTTAATGGTTTTGCTAATAGTATACAAACACCATGAGGCCAAGAATGATGATATTTAATTTAACGTTTTGTTGTTAAAATTTTATGACTGTGAAAGTCAAGATGTAATTATATTACGGAGTGAAATTTTCGGAATTTTTAATGTAAGGTGTTAAGTATCTTACGTTTTACCTTTGTTTATAGGAGTGTTACAAGGCAATGATTGAAAGTAAAAAAAATTTTGTCCCATAGATTAAAAAGAAGGTTAAGACTAAGAAGAGTAAATTTGGAAATGGCATGTGGCAAACATAGACGGACCCATATGCCGAATGTGTTACGGGCTACACCGATTTTATATTACGAAATGCAAAAAGATTTCTAAATTGCCGTATTTGCGGTATGTACAACTCTAAAACTTTTTTGCTACTTTAATTTTTTACAGTGTAACTTTAGTTAACACAACATTTTTTTGTTCAATATTTCTTTTAGATCGGTCCCTGGTGGCAAACACTTAACCAGGACCAAAAGGAATCAAGTGTACTAAATATTTTAGACTACAATATAAAGGAAAAAAATGAACAAAAAGTAAGATTTCAATTATAACGATTGACTTTAATAACAAATTAAGTTTGCTTCTTAAATATTACTAATGGAGTAATTAAGCAAGCACTAAAACACAATGACTTTTGAATGAGATGCATTTAAGAAAATCTGAATTTTATACTAAAACTAACACTGCGTAGCAAAATTTCATCGAGGTCTCGTGACATCGTAGAACCTTCAGGTTTCGTCCCTGATGCCAACGTCAATATATGTTCATTACCGATGGAGCATTAGTCCAATGGTTGGAGAACTTGTCCTTGAGTCAATAGAACACGGTTCAAGTCTCATTCTTGCCATTTGCTTCAGATAGGTACTCACCTCCGCAAAATTCATGGGTACACTGGAGAGACTTTATGGAATAAGAGCTCAGGGGTCCGAGTCTCGGCTCGTGCTCACTCCAGTTGGTGCCCCACTTGTTGGTTTTATAGACAAAATAATAATAGTCGTGTGTTAGGATCGAACTTGAGATCACGGGATTGCACACAATACGTATGAAGAGAAAATGTAATAATTATTTATAAAATGTTATAATTAATTATTAAACACAAAACAAATAAATAATAATTAGTATTATTGATTAATGACTAATTAATTATTAAACGAAGATTAGGAAAGTAATTACTAGACAAAACATGGAAACAAGAGAAGATTCCGGAAACCCTTCCTTGGGCTCCAAACCGATCGGCCAAGGGGTGTAACCCACCTCCTTTGTGCCTTGAGCTCCAAGTCTTGTGTAGTATATAAGCAAACCCAAGATGTAGGTTTTTCTCATAACTTGTACACACACATCTTGGGTTTTCTCTTCTCCTTTTCTTTCTTGGTCGATCCAAAACCGAACACCCCTAAGGGTTTCGATTTTATTGCATCTTAAAAAGGGTTTTGTGTTTATTACTTGCATAAACGTTTTCTTGAATTAGTACGTGTGTACAAGAACGTGAATCAAACACACTATTGTTTGATTCTTGGATTGAATTACAAAAAGGTAAGGGGTAATTCATATAATCCTTATAAACCCTAATTAGGGTTCATTGGTTCCGGAAGATTGCATTGATTCTTGTTCGGGCTAGAATCACTACGGTATGTTTACTATTTAAATTAATGATTAATTAATTACATATTATTCGATCTATTATAATTGCTTCCGCTCATGCTCACTTTGATGTACTTGGTTTATTTATATGAATGTCATGATATAATAATTCCAAAAGTGGCATCTAGAGCCGTTATAATGTGTAATTAATTATCGAAACGCATAAAAATTGGATTTTGATTCGTATAGTTACATGTTTTTAGGGTTTATGTGTTTTATCCCTAACCCTAATTTTGGGTCGAATGACCTTTAAGGGTTATTAGGGTTTATGTTTTTTATTTTTTTTTAAAAAAAATTTTGATTAGAAACCCTAAGATATCATGTAATTGTTATGCGTTTTAGTAAACGATCTTGGTGCAATGTGTTAATTGTTAAGCTAAATCCATGAAAAAGTGCATATTTGCATGGATTTTATTGTGTTATAATTTAAATTGCTTATATATATTAATGGTTAAGTTATATTAATACATGTAAATTTTAATAGATGTCGAATTGGGGAACACTCCAATATTAAGTAATCAATTATGTGCTATGTGGTATTTATTTAATTTTGGATTACGCAATCGATTTATTGATGTATGTGGCTCTTTTTCCAAGAAAAAGAAAGCCCTAATTGAATTAATACGTTATACGCCTAGATTTGATTATTAATAGGACTTTTTAATAAGATTTGCATGTGGCTACATGTTATATACATATTTAAATTGTTATGATTATGTATATGTGTTTATTTAGTTATTTTATTTTTTATTGCTTATTACTTGTTTTGTTTATTTATTGTGTTAGACATGTTTATATAAACGAAAAGGGTAATTTTTTGAATAGAAAAATAATATGGACTAAATAATGGCGAAATTGTTTTGGTTTTTAAGAGTTAAAATTTCAAATGATTGGTTGATTGATGTTTTTGTACGTAATGGTTAAATAGGCTCGACAGAAGTTTACACACTATAAGATGGGTATAAGGATGGCAACGCATTAAATTGTGGCCTTAGATAGACAACATTCTGTCTTAACGCTCGTTTGTGTGTAAATTAGACTTACCGAACAACCATTACATGTACATTGTCATCTTAAGGGTGAATAATCCACAATTCCACAAGGATTATCCGAAACACTAAGCTTTCGGGCTTATGCAAAAGTACGATATAGTGGACGATAATTGATGGTTATTCTTTAATTGGTGAACCCGATACCTCAATCAAAACTTTGTTATTTTACTCTTAGCAAATTGGTAATAAAAATGTTTTGTAAAACCAATGTTATGAAGTTGTATGCATGCTTCTTCATACATTATTTTGATCACATCAAAATATTAATACCCTTATAAAAATTAAGTTGAATGCCATCTAATTAAGAACACTTGAAGTTGTAATTTACGTCAAGTGAGACTTGGCGAGATTGCAATGGAGAGGTAAATTTCATAAATTCATTGCTACCAGATCAACTGATGTGATGGATTTGTTAGTTTACAGTTTTTAAGTTAGACGACTTAAATTGAGTAGGAAGTGAGACTTGGACTCAAGGCATTAAGATGGGGACTAAACATGCTTACAATACAAATGTTTTGTGATTGTAAATCCCATAAATCTAGGAATTGGACAAATGTTATGCCAATTACTTGTACGACAAGTTACCTCATATTGTACTTTCATTGCTAGCAGATCAACTGATGTAATGAAACTATGTTTATGGAGGATCCTAGTTTTCAAGATTATTCTATGGATTTATTTTCCTTGGGTATTTTAATTTTCTTGAAAAATTGTATTATCAAAAATACTAATGTTTTGAACTTTCTTTATCTGTAGAAATGGCTCAAACTGATAACACCAACTTTCGTTCTGTGTTCAAAACTTATTTTGAACGAGAAAAATTGTCTGGCTCGGAAAATTTCAATGATTGATACCGTTCACTAAGGATTGTCCTGCGAGTGACTGGTCAACTTGAAATCTTGAAAACGCCTTGTCCTGCTGAACCTGAAGGCGATGCAGCAACTGATGCTGCTAAGGCCAAATGGAATCTTGATTGCAAGGAACATATTGATGTGGCCGCAATGATGTTAGGGGCAATGTCCACACCTCTTCAAAGGCAGTTTGAGGAGTATTTCCCCATGAACATGATTGATGAACTCAAGAGACTCTATGAGAAACCATCAAATGTAGAGATTTACGATTTGATGGAGGCTCTACATGGTTGTAAGCAGGGTGATGGTGAACCTGTGAGTGCTCATGTGTTGAAGATGAAAAGTTTCATGGATCAACTACAAACACTTAAGAAACCCTATGACAATGATATGGCTGTGAACTTAATCAATAGGTCCCTTAACAAGGATTTTAATGGTTTTGTGAGGAACTTCAATATGCATTGCGTGGGGAAGACAGTAAGTGAATTGCACGCACTGCTCATTGATTATGAGAAAGGGTTGACACCAAAGGCTCCTACGCCCCAAGTTCTTGCTATACAAGGGGGTAGAATTAACAAGCCAAATGCGAACAAGAAGAAGGGTAAAGGAAAGAAGAAGGCTGATAAGAATAAGCAGGTTATGGCTTATCAACCACCTCAACCTAAGAAGAACCCTCCTATCAAGAATAATCCAAAGAAGGATCAAGGATGCCATTACTGCAAGGTGATGGGCCATTGGAAGAGGAATTGTCCTCTTTATCTCGATGACTTGCGAAACAATAAGGTTAAGAAGACTGGGCACATGGGCGCCAGCACTTCAGGTAACTTATTTGTCATTGAATTATTTACTTTATCTCGTGAAATAAATTCCTGGGTATATGATACTGGATGTGGTATTAATATTTGTAATACACTGCAGGGGTTTAGAGAGGAAAGGAGACTAGCTTATGGGGAGCAATTTCTGCATGTGGAAAATGGAGCACAAGCAGCAGTTGAAGCCATAGGAATGTTTGATTTAGTTTTACCTTCGGGTTTAGTACTTTGTTTAAACAATTGTCATTATGCACCTTCTATAATTAGAGGTGTTGTTTCCTTTTCATGTTTGTTGGATCTTGGTTTTTCTCATACTATTAATGGCAATAAAATTTCTGTTTCTTTAAATGGTGTATTTTATTTTAATGCTATTGCTGTGAATGGTGTGTTTGAAATTGATATGAATAATTGTGAGACTTCCAACAATAATAATAATTCGATGTACAACATTAGTAAGAGAATGAAGTATGACTTGAATTCGTCTTACCTTTGGCACTGTAGACTTGCCCATATAGGCAAGACTCGCATGCAAAAGCTACAACGTGAAGGGCTTTTGAATGATATCATTGAAGAGTCATTTGATAAATGCGAATCTTGTATTTATGGGAAGATGACGAAGAAACCTTTTCATAATAATATGGAAAGAGCTTCAGATCTACTTGGTTTGATACACACGGATGTATGTGGACCACTTAGACATGTGTCAAGGAGAGGTGCTGTCTACTTCTTAACTTTTACGGATGATTTCAGCCGTTATGGTTATGTTTATTTACTTAAACATAAACATGAGGTGTTTGAAACATTTAAAGTTTTCAAAGCAGAAGTAGAATTGCAACTGGGAAAGAAGATTAAAGCTCTTCGTTCTGATCGAGGTGGTGAATACCTTAGTCAAGATTTTAAAGATTTCTTAACTGAGAATGGAATTGTCCAGAATCTCACATCTCCATATACTCCACAACAAAATGGTGTATCTGAGAGAAGGAATCGTACATTGTTGGACATGGTTCGATCAATGTATAATCTTACTAATCTTCCTTTGTCTTTTTGGGATTATGCTCTTGAATCAGCTGTTCGTATTTTGAATATGGTTCCCACCAAAAAGGTTGATAAGACACCATATGAGATATGGACTGGAAAAGCTCCGAACTTGTCTTATTTAAAGGTCTGGGGTTGTGAGGCGTATGTTAAACGTGACTCACAAGATAAACTCCAACAAAGATCTGTAAAATGCATTTTCGTAGGATACCCTAAGGAAACTATGGGTTACTACTTTTACTACCCACCTGAGAACAAAGTGTTTGTTGCAAGATATGGTGGTTTTCTTGAAAGTGAATTTGTGGTTCAAGAAATCAGTGGGAGGGTATATGATCTAGAAGATGATCTAAATAATGCATTACCTTCAGAAAACACTAGCACACTTCCTATAGAACCGGAAAGTCTAGGTCCTCCACCGGAAGTTGAAGTAATTCCCATTCGCAGATCTTCGAGATCTGTGAAAGCTCCTGAACGTCTATGTCTTAATGTAGAGGTTGATGAGCATACACTAGGGGATCTTAATGAACCTACTAGTTATAGAGCTGCCATTAATAGCCCTCAAAAGGGTAAATGGAAAGCTGCTATGGATGGGGAAATACAATCCATGCATGACAATGAAGTCTGGGAAGAAGTTGACTTACCTCCTGGTGCCAAGGTAGTTGGGAGTAAGTGGCTTTACAAAATCAAGACTGACATGGATGGATATGCACACATTTATAAGGCTCGTCTAGTTGCTAAAGGTTTTACTCAAACTTTTGGAATAGATTACGAGGAGACGTTTTCTCCTGTAGCAGACATAAGAGCTATTAGAATTCTCATAGCTATAGCAGCGTACTATGACTATGAGATTTGGCAAATGGATGTGAAAACCGCTTTCTTAAATGGTCATCTAGATGAAGACATCTATATGGCACAACCAGAAGGGTTTGAAAATCCAGAATTTCCAAATCGTGTTTGCAAGCTTAAGAGATCCATTTATGGATTAAAGCAAGCATCACGACAATGGAACAAGAGGTTTGATGCTGAAATTAAAAAGTTTGGATTCACTCAAAAATCTTGATGAGCCATGTGTGTATCACAAAGCTAGTGGGAGTGATAATGTAACTTTCCTAATTTTATATGTTGATGACATATTGATCATGGGAAAAGACATTCCAAGTTTGCAAGAAGTAAAGGCATATCTTGGAAAGTGCTTTTCTATGAAAGATTTAGGAGAAGCTGCATACATTCTGGGAATCAAAATCTATAGAGATAGATCAAGGCGGTTAATTGGATTAAGTCAAAGTGCTTACATTGACAAAATATTGAAAATATTCAATATGCAAAATTCCAAGAAAGGATATTTGCCGATGGAAGTAAAACATGGCTTATGTAATGAGTTTTGTGCTTCAACACCTGCTGAGGTGGCTCGCATGAGTAAAGTTCCTTATGCTTCGGCTGTAGGATCTATTATGTATGCGGTTAAGTGCACAAGGCCAGATGTGGCGTTTGCTCAAAATATTACCAGTCAATTTCAACAGAATCCAGGTGAAAAACATTGGATTGCTGTTAAACATATTCTTAAGTATTTAAGGAATACAAAAGATATGTTTTTGGTATATGGTGGAAATCCAGCTGCAGAACTTTGTGTTACAGGTTTCTGTGATGCATCCTTTCAAAGTAATAAAGATGATTCGAAGTCTCAGACGGGTTATGTCTTTGTTATCAATGGAGGAGCTGTAGACTGGAGGAGCAAGAAGCAGAGTACAATTGCGATGTCTGCGACAGAAGCTGAATACATTGCTGCTTCAGAAGCTGCTATGGAGGCTGTTTGGATTAGGAAATTCGTTTCTGGGCTTGGTGTTATGCCTTCAATTGAATTACCTATTAATATGTATTGTGACAATTCTGCTGCAATCATATTTGCCAATGAACCTGGAGTCATGAGAGGCACCAGACATTTTCTACGGAAGTATCACTTTGTTCGTGAAAAGGTTGACGAAGGTGAAATAAATCTGTTGAAGGTTCACACAGATGAAAACTTAGCTGATCCATTCACTAAGGCTTTGGCGAAAGAGAAGCTTAATGAATTAGCCAATGGAATTGGACTTAAATTAGCTAGTAGTTTCATGCATAACTGTGATTAGTATTTGGATAAAGGATATTGTAAACAATTATTATTTTAATGAAATAAAGTATGTTGGTATGTTTATTTCTATTTGTTAATTATTGTTGTCCTATTTTTGCATATTTAAATCCATGAATAAGAGTTATTCTAAATTGTCCGTTGTCAGTTAATAATATGAGAATATTATTAAATTAAGACAAATATGAAGTTGATATAATATACTTAAGTATATTGATGCGTAGACATGTCATTTCAGACGATATTCGATGATACTGAATATAGGACTTATCCCAACTATATGATGTTACTTTATGAATCTTGTCATTAAGTAAATCATAAGAAGTTATCCTTAGACTTGAGATACAAGATAACGGTCATGAATGTAGTACATTTTTGTGGAACAACTTAACGCTATACGTAACTGGTAGTCATAAGGGTTATTTTCGGAAGTGTTACAAAGTTTGTGTGTTTTGCTTGTAATCAATAAAAAATTTGTTCCTTCAAATTAATTTTTGGAGTTTAATACTGCTGGGCCCCTCGTAGGGTTGTCAAGGTGTTTGCGTGGCCACGCCCAAGGTCTTTCTTGAAAGGTTCAAAAGATTTGGTAATCTTGTCAATTTCTAAAAACGAGAAACAGAATGGTTAATTAAGGAATGACCTAGATCCATATCCTTATTTAACACGGTATTAGAAACAAAGGGATAATAATAATGAGAAATCATTAAAAGGTTTTCCAAGAGCCTTACTCAAGTTGTACTAGAGGCATCGGCATGTTGCAAGACGCTAACCGATGTGATCACACTATTATGATATGTCTAAGTGGGAGCTGTTGGTTTTATAGACAAAATAATAATAGTCGTGTGTTAGGATCGAACTTGAGATCACGGGATTACACACAATACGTATGAAGAAAAAATGTAATAATTATTTATAAAATGTTATAATTAATTATTAAACACAAAACAAATAAATAATAATTAGTATTATTGATTAATGACTAATTAATTATTAAACGAAGATTAGGAAAGTAATTACTAGACAAAACATGGAAACAAGAGAAGGTTCCGGAAACCCTTCCTTGGGCTCCAAACCGATCGGCCAAGGGGTGTAACCCACCTCCTTTGTGCCTTGAGCTCCAAGTCTTGTGTAGTATATAAGCAAACCCAAGATGTAGGTTTTTCTCATAACTTGTACACACACATCTTGGGTTTTCTCTTCTCCTTTTCTTTCTTGGTCGATCCAAAACCGAACACCCCTAAGGGTTTCGATTTTATTGCATCTTAAAAAGGGTTTTGTGTTTATTACTTGCATAAACGTTTTCTTGAATTAGTACGTGTGTACAAGAACGTGAATCAAACACACTATTGTTTGATTCTTGGATTGAATTACAAAAAGGTAAGGGGTAATTCATATAATCCTTATAAACCCTAATTAGGGTTCATTGGTTCCGGAAGATTGCATTGATTCTTGTTCGGGCTAGAATCACTACGGTATGTTTACTATTTAAATTAATGATTAATTAATTACATGTTATTCGATCTATTATAATTGCTTCCGCTCATGCTCACTTTGATGTACTTGGTTTATTTATATGAATGTCATGATATAATAATTCCAAAACCACTATGCCAGGAGAATTGTCGGAGTAATTCCTTGTGGGGTGGATAATGGCTGGTGCCAAAAAACATCTGGGGTAAGGATATTCTCATCAATTTACACCTTTTGTGGAATAAGGTCATTTTTGTTTTTGTTTTCTGTTTTGTCAAAGAAAACAGGAAAAAGGTTTTGGTAAGCTAAATGATTCAAAAGGAATCACCTTTCAATTCTTTTAACATCTTTGATGGAGTTTCTTATAGGAGTACCATTCTTACACTTTCAAAAGGTTGTTTGACTATATACTTTATATTGTTTTATCATTCGCATTTGTTCAAGATATTCGTCAATAAAAATGTCATTTTCTTTCGTCAACTCAACAAAGACATGCTTCAAATAGATCCTCATTACTGAATTTGCGGTAGAATTCTATTAAATATTTGAATTGGTACAATATATGCATTTCGTACATGTATGTCTCATTGGTTTGAGCTTTTTGATATTGACTTGTCACATTATTTACAAGTCACAATATTTAGAAACTAAAAATGTTAGCTATGATGTGGAAAACCTTGTCAAAAATGTTGTATTAGGTAAAATGTGGATATAGTGATGATGGCGACTTAGAACCATTGACATACTCACATAAATAAATAGTAGTAGACTAGTTACCATTTTCTCATAAGGTCATGAGTCTAGATCATCTATTATAGGTTAAACGCACATGATAAGCAAACTACTTTTAGCTCAAATTTTATTTCAAACGGTGAATCTACTTAAAAATCACACACAAACCAAACTATGCGTGCCTCTCAAGTGATCATAGCAATTATCATTATCATCTTGTAATGTATTAAAAATCACACACAAAATATGTTTATCGATGATATCCAGTGACACAAAATCTTTATTAATGATAGTATTAAATAATGTTTGTCGTATAACATGCTTTTGCGTAATATATTTCGTGTTTGCCACTTTGCAATGAGACTAAAAGATTGTGTTGATGTCCATCCAAAAAATAAAAAGATTGTGTTGATGATATGGATTATCAATTTTTTGAGTTCAATAATTTGATTTTTTGTTCCCAAAAACTGGGACCCTATGGCCCAAAAAGTAGAGTTCTATTTTGTGTTTAGCAGGCATAATTTGTGGCGGCTTATTGGAATTTATGGTTATGATTAGGGGTGTAAAAAGAAAATGACCCTACCCGGACCCGGACTCGGACTCGAACCCGAACCCGAACCTGAACCCGAACCCAATTAAGCTTATGCAGATCGAGTTACTCTGGTTAATACTTGTATTTAAGTTATTTGGGTCAACCCGAGTAACCCGAATACTAAGGTTATATTTGACAAAAATAGTTGTTGGTGTTATTGCTGATGCTGCTGTGCTGAAAAAGATTAAAAATAAAAGTTTATTTATTTATTTATTTATTTATTTATTTTTTTGCAAATTAGCTGTAATTGTAGAATAAAAAGGTAAGATGACGGCAAATCAGTAATTTGGTAAAATATAATCTCCAACATTTTTTTTAAAATCAGGTTTATGCAACTCATTTTTCTAAAATGATCAACATTTGTCACCCAAACACTGATTTTATTTTATTTTATTTTTATTTATTTTAATGGCATTTTTTTAGTAAAATAATTTAAAGCTTTTATAATCTTTAATAATCTGTCGTGCCAAACACATCCTAAATAGGGTCAGGTATCGGGTTAAAAATGTTTGGTTAACTAGAGTTCGAATGAACCTGATTGACTCAAATAAGGTTTTTTTTTTTTTTTTTTTTTTTTTTTTTTTTTTTTTTTTTTTCTTTAAATTTATGAGTTATATATGTAAACTTATTGAACATTGTAATTTTTTTAGTCATTTTACTCATACTCCAGTTGACCTGAACCCGAATAAATCTGGCTCAATTGGACCCGACCTGAATAGACCTGAACTCGAATAACCCAAGATTTTAATATTGTCGGGTTCGAGTATGTTTTCTTTAGCCTCAACCCGACTTTGACCCGACCTGAATTGACCCAAACCCGACCAACCCGACCCGATTAACACCCCTAATTTGTAAGTTTACTTATGCTAAAAGCTCTTTAGCAAATTTTGATATCTTGAGGGTGAGAAGGTAAATATATTCTAACTAGTTTTTTTTATAATTATGTTGTGTTTGCATGTTTTCTGTTTCTACAAGGACCACGGTGACAACATCTCAAAGTACTTCTCTAGTGTTGCAAAGGGGCTATAAGACTATCCGGGGTGGGAGTGACCCACTCAACATTAGCCTTAGATCACGCGTCACCAACCAAAATGGAAGCCATGATCACGGTCAAATGTTTGTGTTTATGGTGAGTCGGTTACCATAGCGAGAGTTACAAAAATATGGAGCCCAATTCCAAAAGTAATGTTTTTTATTTGTTTTATAAGTGTGTGTGAGATATTTAGTAGGATATATTTATATAAAGTTGGTATTTTAATGAAAGAAATGTAACCAAAACGGGTGAAAGGTGAGAAAGAATAAGAGGGGTGAGAGGAGAGATAAAGCTGATGTGGATGGTGAGGGGTGGTGACCACTCCCTTTAGCCTAATAGGAAAAAGTTAACGGTTTTAATCAAAGTTGTTATAGTTTTCTCTCATGTTTTCACTGTGTAATTCTGTTAGGCTTTATAATCTTTGTTAAAATTTGTGCAGTTGAGTCTCTATTTTTCTTCTTTGACTCGTTAAAACATCACGAATCATGAGGCGTTGATACGCAGTTATGAAATAAAAAAGAGGTGGTTGGTTGAATTAAAACTTCTTGTTATGTATTGTGTTTGGGATTTTAGCACCGTTAGTAATCACAATACTTATAAGAACTCATTACATGGAGTTTCTATGAGTTATTAGTTAGACTTAGACATGAAGTTTGAAGTTTTATAAAATAGGTTAAATCCTACTTTAAAATCTTATTATGACTTTTGGGAGGCTGAGGAAAGAAACGAAGAGAAGATAATTTGATTCTCTTTATTCATTTTCTCTTCTATTTCTTCTATTCTTTTTCTCTACAAACCTAACTTGCGAACACACCGTAAGGATTTAACCTATTTTATTAAACCTGCGATCTATTTTGGATAGCCTTTTTTGGGTTTTTAGTTAAATCTTTTACTTTTGTGAAGCATATGTGTTACCAACTTATGATGGGACAATTTCAATTGCTAATATTTTTCCTTATTACTAACACAAATGGACATATCGTTTTTTTCCCCATTCTTTAAGACTAAATGCTTCTCCCTGAGAAAAATGACTTATAAATATTAGGAAAGTGATAAAGATTTTTGCTTATTTCCTAACTAGTAACCTGTTTAATCATGTACGATTTTATTACCTACATATTGTTGACATGCTGTATAATTTTAATTGCTGGTGGTTTACTTGTTTGTGCTTTTCTTTGGGATATATCATCATATGGGTCCTTGTAACGAGTTCTATCTTAAAACCTTCATGTCAAATTATTAATAACTCACATAAATCTCCATTGCCTTACACTTATGACTCTTTTGATATTCTGTTCATAACACAAAAAATTTCTGCATCTAACGCGTAGCCTAGTTAGTTCCGGTAATGGGAGCATTTGGAAGTAACTCAAGTTCAATCACTAGTCTCAGCGACAATCAAAACCTTATACAGTGGTACTTCATTTTGTGTGAGAAGCTCTTCAACCAAATGATTGTAGGTTCAAGTCCTGCTTAGGACATGTCATATGTGAGATAAATTTGTGGTGTATATGTTATGAGATACTTAAAATGGCGTTCTGAAAAAAACAATTTAGTAGACAATGACATAGTAACTAACAAAATCATTTTGTTGTATATTTATGCATATCTTGAATTATAGCTCATATAACAAATAGAGGTATGGCCAAAACAATGTTGGTTGGTTAAGTTTTTAAATTGTACTGAAAAAAAATATGTTGAGCTTGTCTTGTGAATGGAATGTTTGAGGTGACAAAGAAGAACACACAAGAAGTTTTTTGGGCAGATTTTAAGGCAAGGATAATGAAGACGTGTAAAATTTTAAAAGGTAGTGTGTTATTAAATTATTTAGGAACTAAAATAAATAACTTGTCTTTTTACGAGGGGTTTGTTTGTGTCACGGATTGTCATCTCTTATCCATTTGTATATTGACATCTTGACTCATATAATTCATAGTTTCTTTCTTCATGGCAATTCTAAAGAGTAAAGAGTAAGCATGAACATCAAGGTCGCAAAAATCACAAATCGGTAAGGGTCGGTTGATCTCCTATAACTAATAATCGGTTTAGACGAAAACCGGTGATTTGGCATTTTTAGGAAGTTTTTCATATTTCTGGCAAGTTTTTGATATTTTCAGTGAGTATATAATACTTACAGCAAGATTTGAGTTACACAAATAACTTGTAATATATATACAAACATCGACTATAAGTGATTAAAACAAGTTTCTGGCGTGTTTATGATTTTTCAGGCAAGATTTGCAGGTTTTCAATAAATTTAGTACCGTTGACCCCCATTGACCATTACTAACCGATTTGCACAAATCAACAAAGTTTTATTTTATTTATTTTTTTTACTTGAGTTTCGACTCGACATTGCGAACCGACTAATCCCAGGGCGACTACCCTTTTAAATAGTTCGGAGTAATCGCAGGTGAACCTCCGTGGCCACATGGGGATAATTTTCTTCTCAAAGTTTGAACATGAGACCTCCAAATTAATGGCTGATTAGCGCTTAGGCGGCGATTTATCGGCCTTGTAAACCATTTTTCCAACACTAACAAACATTATTGAGTGCATTTCTATTGGTTGATAAATATAATATATTTATTCTCTTGCATGTGCATTGAAACAAGATTAAACTAGTATTATGAGAATGTATATAACTATATATTATATAAACTGGACGAATACTCGTTTAAAGTGACGGTGTATAGCAGCAAATAATTATGTAAACAGTGCATAACAGCAAATAATTATAATTGTGAACTTGTAGTTCTAAAGTGACCCTTGATGCAATGAATACGGGTTCAAGTTGTAATCAATTTTAAAGTTTGAAGATGAAACAATATTTAAACTACTCCCTCCGTCCCATATTAAATGTCATTTTTGACATTTCAAAGTTTTTTTCTCTCAACTTTGACCGTAAATATTTGTGTTTGTGTAATATAATATTTGATACAAAATATATGAATGGATTAAATTTTAAATATTTCATTGCGTATAATTTTTATCAAATACTATATAACATAAGCAAAAATATTTAAAGTCAAAGTTAATAAAGAAATACTTGAAAAGTCAAACATGAACATTTAATAAGGGACGGAGGGAGTATTAATTTAGCGATAAATGTTGTTACTAATTTTAATCAAGGGATAAAGCTAAAGATACGTAACATATTTCTACAAATGAACATAAGTACACAACATACTTAGTAAACTCTCAAACGTACGCAACATATTTTCAAAAAATCGTCGATCTACGCAATATTACCTGCTGGCAACAGGTTACCAGGTTACCTAGTAGTAAAAGTTACATCTTTGGTCCATAAACTGTCTCATATCTCGCGTACACAATCCTATTTTGATAACGGTAGTTAAAAAAAGTTTTTAAAAAAACTTTTTAACATTTTTTTTAACCGAGATAAAATCTTTTTTTTTTAACTAAAATTTAGAAAAAAAAAAAAAAAAGTTAAAAAAATTTAAAATTAAAAAAAAAAGTTAAAATTAAAAATAAAATAAAAAAAGGAAAAACAAATTCGAAAATTATTTTTTTTAAAGTTAATATTTAAAAAAAATCAATATTTTTTTAAAAAATTAATATTTGCGAAAAAAAAAAATATTTTTAAAAAATTTAAAATTAAAAAAAAATTAAATATTTTTCTTGAAATTTTTTTTTAATTATTTTTAAAAACTTTTTTAAAAAATAATTTTTTTTCGCAAATATTAATTTTTTAAAATTTTTTTTACAAAATAATTTTTTTTCCGCAAATATTAATTTTTTAAAAATTTGGAAAAAAAATTATTTTTTAAAATAATTTTTTTTTTAATTTTTTTAAAAAATTTTGATTTTTTTTTAAAATTTTTTTAAAAATAAATTTAAAAAAAAATAAAAGTTTTGATTTAATTTTTTTTTAAATAATTTTTTTTTAAAATTTTATTTAAAAAAATTAATATTTGCGAAAAAATATTTATTTTTTTTTTCGCAAATATTAATTTTTTTTAAAAAAATTGGATTTTTTAAAAAAAATATTAACTTTAAAAATGTTAAAAAGTTTTTTAAATTTTTTTTAACGACCGTTACTAAAAAAGGATCATGTACGTGCGATATTAGACAATTAAGGGACCAAAGGTGTAACTTTTAATACTAGGTAACCTGGTAACCTGCTGTCAGCAGGTAATATTGCGTAAATCGACGATTTTTTGAAATTATGTTGCGTACGTTTGACAGTTTACTAAGTATGTTGCGTACTTGTGTTTATTTGTAAAAATATGTTGCGTATTTTTAGCTTTACCCCTATAACACATTACTCATCTTTAAGTTTGAAGTTTAAGAAAAATTATCCGCACTTTATTTATAGTGTAGATATAGGATTCTGGGTTAAAGTAAAAGCAAATGGTTAATTATATAATTGTAATGTAAATAGCAACTTCTTTCTAAGAGAATTGATATTACAAAAGATTTGATACAAATATAATAAAAGTTGATGATAGTTATAGCTTAAAAGGACAACAAATCCACATCAATGAAAGCATGGAAAATTTTGTTTTTGTTTCTGACGTAATGGGATTATTTTGGGGTCACATTATTTAAGAACGTTTGAGGTGATTATTGTTGTTAGAAGGATATACAATGAGCGAATTGGAATGATTGAAAACGAGAGATGTGTTTTTCGAAAAATCGGCTGATATGTCGATGTGAAAGAATATTATCTCGACAAAGCAAATAAAAACGTGCTACTATATATTCCATATATATCAAATTTAAATATCAAAATAACATATACACTGAAAATACGAATTTTAAATGCATGATGTGCAATATATTTATTGAGTGCATTTCTGGCTAATAAATATAATTATTTATTCTCTTGAATTGCCATTGTTAACGATGTTTGAGGTGATGATTGTTGTTAGAATGATATACAATGAGTGAATTGGAATGATCGAAAATGAGAGATGTGTATTTCGAAAAATCGGCTGGTATGTCGATGTGAGAATATTATCTCGACAAAACAAATAAAAAACGTGCTACTAAGTTTTAACTGTATTTTTTTTCCTTTTTCGTGAAAGACAGATATTCGGAGTATAACCTAATACGTCTATCTAAAAGTTGAATACATAACCTTTTAATGTATGCAGTGGTAGTTCCAGAAATCCGTCGAGAAGTATGCACTTTTTATTTTGAAACAAGAAAAGGTAAGGTATCATTTGGAGTTGAAATCTAAAAAAACACATAAATCTGATCTTTTTCACACTACATATATGGTGCTTAAAGGTGTGCGCGTGCATAACCTTTGCTTAATGCATGTCAGCCCGTGCATGTATGTATTTTCTAATTGAGAACGCTAAGGATCAATAGATTAAACGATAAAGTAATTACCAAAATAAACTAATACCCCACTCGTATTACCATAATGGACTAGAATTTGTGTCTTTACGAAAATAAACCTTTGGCGCCACTCAAATTCATGCGCGCCACACGCCATTTACACTGACCACTGACATGTGTAGATATATAAACAAGATGAAATGCATGCCCATTTGTTATCTTCTTTCATCTCTCATTCACAATCTCATATCTACAAAAAAAAAAAAAAAAAAAAAAAAAAAAAAAAAAAAAAAAAAAATATATATATATTTATCAGAAAAAAACAGACTAAGGGGGTGTTTACTTTTCCTTTAGTGGAGGGAATTGTGGGCCTAAAACCCTTACTTTGTCTTAATTGGGAGACCCATTATAACTACACTCTCCCCAACAAGAGCCTAATTAAGAGGCTCATATCTCATCACTTAATTTAGTAAACACACCCTAAGTAAGATCTAGCAAAAAAATACATACCAACATTACAAAGACACTAATATCTTGCATATAAAAACCCATAAATATTTGTGGGGGTTCATTTTTGTGTACAAAATGGCGCATGTCAGTTTGGGGCGCATGAAATGAGGTGCGCCAAGAGGATAAGTGTCATCATGTTATGAAGGATCAGCGTGCATGGGCTGGCACGCATGGTTAGCACTTGGTGCGCTTGGTCCATTTCCGTAATGTCTGTTTTCGTACTATACGATTAGAATAATCTGAATCCTCAACTCTGTTAAAAAAATCGTGAATTCTTGTTTACATGTGAACTATGTAACACATAATTTGATTCCATAAATGAGCTACAAACAAAGCTGAAATTGCTCTTCTTTCACCTTTTATGAATCAAGCAAAATCCGAGCCTTTATAAGATTTTCGGGTAAAGGGTTTTACCCTGGTAAACTATGGTATAAATCAGCAATGAAGTTTAGGCAATATGGCAAACCACCATATTGGCAATATGGCAAACCACCATATTGGTTTGTATTGTTTTTGTTGTGGTTTCAATAAAAGGCTGTCTTTCAAAAAAAAAAAAAAATTGTGCTTCTAACCCAAGCTCAAGAGGTTGACATGCCAACGCTCGCAAACAACTAAGCCTAGCCGAATCTAACAAGAAAAAAAACAAAGTAACACCATATCGACTAGACTAACCATATAGCTACGTTTTCCTATTCCTGATCAACGACATTGGAATATTCCATTCGTCTAAGACCCTTTCCACACGGCTTGTTCTCTTGAAGTGAAATGTGAGTAATTTTAAGCGAACAGTTGCTAGTATAACATCAATAATCTGCTTATGGGTTCTCTTCTTTTGGTGAAACAGTCTCGCATTCCTCTCTTGCCATATAAAATATGAAGACGCTGCAAAGATGAGCTTGGCAATTACACTTGGGGCTGATCTTTCCCTTCCTAACGGGGTAATCCAAGTAACAATCTGGTCCAATGATGAGGATATGTTTTGCATACCTGCTTGGCTGCTTTTGTCTTCACAAACATCCATACCTGTGACGAGAAAGTGCATTCGAAAAACAAATGTTCATGGGAATCTGGAACGGTGTCACATAAAGGGCATCTAGACAGGTTTAAGTTAGTCGATGGACTAACGTCCCATTGCCTGAGCCAATCTTGAGTCTTTAACTTCCTTTGTATGACTAGCCATAAATGAAATGCATGTCGAGGTATAGAATGTGTAAACCACACGACATTTGTCCATTCTATAGTATCACCACGAGGTCTCAAATCTTCCCATGCAACACCAACCGAGATGGTCTTTCAATACCCAACCGATCTCTCCAAACCAAGATGTCAGTAGTGTTGTTATTTAAAGTTGGAACAGTAGCATTGTAAATGTTAGGATACCTTGTTGCCCAGTTAATAGGCCAATTCCAAGCATTGTTAATAATAACATCTACTAACCTCGACGACATATTAAAACCCGCTCTATTAATATCTCTAGCAGCGATAGCATCCATAAGCCGGCTGTTAATAGGCCTTTATAAGATTTTCAGTTCACATTAAAACAAAAAGCCGCAAATTTGTAATATTGTTGATATAAGGGTTCTCAAGATACAATATAACTGAATTATTAAAGACAAAAACAAAAATTGTAAATCATCAAGCATTCAAAAACAAAGACGATGCCTGTGAAACTAACAAACAAGCCCAGACAGCTGAAACACTAACTTTATTGCTATAAAAACACGAAAAATACATATGTTGTGGACAGCAGCCGCAGCATGTATCGTATATTTATGTGATGACAGTTGGGGCAGAACGGCCTGTGTATTCTTGCATCTTTGACAGTTTTAGAGCAACCTCCACCTGTGCCCAAACATAACCAAAAGTCGGTTATATTTCATAACCCAGTATCGTAAAAAGTTACATAATACTTAAGCAGGTTTCTCGAAATATAAGTGCACGCTTTTTTAGAAAAGATGCACCGACTACTACTGAGTACTGAACCACAATCAGACCCACAATCACATTTTCATTGTGTATAAAGAACGAAAATAGATATCTTAAGATACGATGATTTTACCAGAGGAGCAAGTGCATCCTGGGAGTCTCTTCCAGTCTTGGATGAATCTTTTTCGTATTGCTCAATGTAAAGACGAATTGTGGCACCTTCTGACCCAGTTCCGGATAAACGGAAAACCTACACAATACAGATTTAGATACATTTAGGAAAGTTTGACACTCCTAGTCACCAACTTATATAAAACCGTCATACAATTTATTTACTCAATCAGCATATAAAAACAATCACAGTACTTTTGTAATAGTACTGTTTCAGTCATTGAATTTTTGTAAAAAAAGAAGCTTTAAAAACTGCATTAAATCTGAAATTATTATAAGTTAAATTAAATAAACATGTTGAAGATCACAAGTTATAATAATGACATATGGGACACAGAATCATCTTTTAAGGACCCTGAATATACAAAACTAGTACGACGACTAAAACAGACCACACGAAAAAGCACCTTGGCATGCAAATAACCCTTCAAAAAATTGAGGAATCGGAAGTATATCAGAAAATTAATAAATCAACTCACCAAACGTGACCCATCTTCAAATAAATAGCGAATTCCTTGATTCTTTGAGATGGAACCATCAACAGGATCTTTGTATTCAAATTCATCAGCACTGGCAACATTTGCCACGTCTGATCTTATACCCTTTATGGTACTGCATAAACAAATAGCACAAGGTAAATACAACTGTTTAAACAGTCTAAAACATGGTCAATATTTAATCGCACTTGGGTAAAAAAGAAAGGGGCCAAATGGGACTTACGTGTTAACATCACTGAGAGAAGCCTGTAACTTGACCAAGTGAGCCATTAGTTCCTTTGCAGCACCTGCATCAACATTCTACAGAAAAACAAAATACTTCTGATCAATATCAAACTCGATTACATTATTGGGAGTTTTAGAATATGATAAAGACCTCGTAATCATAACGAGTATAATAGTGGCGTCCAAATTTAGCCCAGTGTTGCTTCACAATGTCTTCAACAGTCACAAGATTTCCTCCATTGAGATTGTCCTTGTTTTTGTAAGCAAGAATGGATAACCAAGCCAACACAGCCCAGATTCCGTCCTTCTCACGAATATGGTCCGATCCTATTGAAAAAGAAAACAAGTTGTAAAGTTTCAAGTCCTCTTCACTCATTTGTTTTGTTCTGTTAACAAAAGGTAGTAATTTCAACTCGTATACTTACAGATGGGTAATTTGGGTTATGTTTATTTCAAACGGGGCAAAAAGGTTTGTGATCGCCCAAGTAATCATTTTACTTAAATATTATGATTTATATACTATACCCACCTTGGCCGTTTATATACCCCCTTTGATCAGTTAACCGACTCGCCCATCTTGCCACCCTCACTAATGATAAACTAACAAGAAAAGCAACAGTTTTTCCCCCTTTATTAACAGGCAACATAAAGGAAAAACTTTACCAGTTCCAAAACTCTCTTCACCACAAACTGAACATAGACCAGCATCCATCAAATTACCAAAGAATTTCCAGCCGGTTGGTACCTGACGCAACATTAAGAATATGAGAGAGTTTGTTTTGGGAAAACTGTTTAAAAGCGCACTTTTTTAGTTACATTGTATGTGAAAGAAGTACCTCAAAAAACTTCAAGTTCAAACTTTTAGCTACAACATCAAGAGCAGCAGATGTCGGCATGCTCCTACAGGCAGAAATCACATTTCCAAATTATTTTTTGCTTTCATTGCACTCACATCAAACTATGCACCGATTACATGATGATAACTGGGACTGGTCTTTAGCAACATTTATAGGACCGGGTTTTGACCCATTAGGCCCAAATCACCTAGCAATGTCGTCACAGAAGGGACACTCACAAAGGAAAAACATAAGCAAGTTATATACAAAAAGTTACCGGGCAACACCCTTTAATCCAGATGAGAAGTAGGGTATGGATTCAACAGCGTTAGCAGCAATGATGGCAACAGAATCTGAAGGGGTGACAAAAAACCTGAAACCAGACAAATCTAAAAATAAGTATTGGCGTATTGCCAACTAAAACTCTTCCAAAAAAAATCTTGATGTGGTTGCTCAAATCTGCATCAAGTAGAGTTTTTGTACCTTTTACCAAGAACCATGTTCCTATCGGCATCACCATCTGCAGCAGCACCAAATTCTGGTGGGTTACTGTCAGGGTTCTTACCCAATCCCATTCGTGAGACCAATTCTTTGGCATACGTTAGGTTGGGATCAGGATGTCCACCACCAAAGTCTTCCTGCTCACATCATACAATAGTTTAGTTTTTTTAAAAAAAGTAATACACATGTTCTTTTGCATATAGAGGCTTTTGTTTAGATCGGGTGGGTTGGGTAAGAGGTCATAACGAGGGATGGGTTATGTTATTATCACCAAACCACAGTAACTATATTTGTATAATTATATAATTAACATTTTAGTAAGGATTACAAAAACAATAATTTTACAGCAACAATTTGGCTCTAAATATATTCGACTTAGGAAGTTGTACGTGTTAGAATGAACTTTCAACGGCTTTCACCCATTTGACTCGTTCAACCAATTTGACACGTACATCTTAAAGCTAAATGGTTTCAGGTTACTAATTTGCCCATTTAAAAAACACACAATCCACACCACCTTTAGCTAAAAGCAAACAAAATATGAGATTAAAAAGCAGAAATACCTTTGGTACGCAGTTTATCAATGAGCTCTCTTTTGCACCAAGTTCTTCAACAAATATACGACTTGCATAAGCTCCAGCAACTCCGTGAAGCGCATCATAACTAATAAATCAGAGTACAATTAGTAACAAACAGATACTTGGAAGCAATAGAAGCCTAAAAGGAATCAATGGTAACACATAAAGAAAACAGAAGAATACGCTACACACCAAAAACTAAACTGTGGAGATGCAATTAACTTTTTCATGGACTCAAAGTCAAAAATTGTCCTGAAAATAATTCAATAAATCATTAGAAGAATAAATAAATTGATGTCAAACTCATTTCTTTTTGTGAAATAAACATATGGAAAGAAATGGGAGCATACTTCATCAATTTCACATAGTCACTTGCTGAATCAAAGACATCAACGTCAAATTGACCATCAGGACCTGAAAACTTTGAAATGCCAATTGCCGAGATATCCACCTGTATACATATGTCAAGTATATAATAAGATAATGCATGTAATATAATTTTTTTTTACAAACTTTACTGTAGTTTGAGAATTCAGCATTACATCAGGCAGGCCTTCTGCAAGAAAATACTCCTTTATTGTTTTTGTGTTCTCGTAGATTTGATCAGTAATTCCTTCAGGTGCTGGCCCACCATTTCCCATATTGTATTTGATTCCAAAATCCTGATAAACGAGCAACAAAAACATAAGTTCTACTATATTTACCACGATTAGAGCTGTCAATAAGATATTACAACATACCTCATTGGGACCACCTGGGTTGTGGCTTGCTGTCAATATAAATGCACCATTTGCTTTGGAACCCTGAAACATTTAAGTATTTACGATTAACGTTCATTGCGGGTCATTATTAGCAAGGGCTATTTGTGTTTTTTTTACAAGATGATAATACAATAATAATCCAAACTTTTCTAAAATAAATATTTAGAATGTAATATGCATTGAAATTGGCAACTTTCAAGCTGTCTGACCCATTTAACTTGTTCCCCTATATAGTAACTTTTCAGAAATGAGATATTGACCCATATGGGTCGAGATTGCCATCTTTAATGTCCATCACCATTGTTTGACAGAGAGAACTATAAATCAGATAAACTTACATCAGCACCAACTCTGTCACGCACAACTGCTGATACAGCAGGTGTTGACAGAAGTCCATTTTGGCCAACCCAGACACTTTTTACTCCATTTGCAGCTGCCATCTTAATTATAATCTGCAGTTTTTTTAGAAAGATAATAAAATTAGATGGATAACACTGATACAGCATGTTCCTTTAGAGACAACATACAGAGAACTTTTTAATGAACATGAATCATAGGGCCTGGTTTGAACAAATTGATCAATTTCATCTAAATTCCGCACTAAAAAAAGAACCAAGTACATGTTTCATTGTTGTTACAGAGCATACATGATAGTATATAAATAAAATACACGAGTGATGCAGTTATGGTATGTATACTTTGTTGTTAGTGTATCCTCCTCATTTTTAACACGATACATAAAGTAACAAATTCTTACAAAAATAAAGGGACTTCAATGTGTTCAGAAGAGATAATTTATGAAGCTAGGTCTTCACATTAATATTTTAAATCAAAAAGTTTAATATACTGACCTGGATTGCATCCTTTGAATAGTATCGTCCATCACCCGAGACGACGAGTGTAGAACCTGAAAAAAAGAAAAATACAAACCATCAATGAAAAATGCATCACAAAAGAATACTGCATCAGTCAGATGAAGAAGGAGTAGCATACTCCCTACCTTTAACCTTTTCGGCAGAAAGGGCGTTGAATGTTGATTGAACAAAGTTATGCAAGTAATGGGGTTGAGTGAATACTTTAACCTGAAAAAAAGCAAGTCAAACCACATTAGTTTGCCAGTTAATATGAAAAATCATGTCCACTGATAGAGGATACATTGCAATAAAAAAGTGTATCAAGTAGATATTGGTCCTTCAAATAAACTATTGAGGATGATTCCACAGTAACTAATAGCACAAATTTGTGAAGAGAACATACAAATTAGGAAGTTAAAGATCATTATAACAACAAACATGTCAAACGAAGATCTCGATGGAGACGTCCATTGTTAAAAAGGTCAATACAAAACATTATCATTACATTAATGCTGAAGAAACGTAAAATTATTATTATTACATTAATACTGATAACGCATGTCAAAGAGAAGGCAATGGTAAGTAACGGAAACTCCTTAACATCTATACAGTGTCCAGCATGACTAGTATGCAGTCAAATCCTAGCATATGCACATATTGCTCTACATAATAGCAACACATACAAACAGCAGTGTTAGCTAAAATGTACTAAAGCAATGCATTGCCCAATGGCTGCACACGTTTCAAGCATATATTGTCATGTGCCGTCTCTAAAACACTGAGTCACAGTTTATAATTTATAGGCGCCTACTTATACCTATTTATTATTTATCATATTTTAAAAATAAAGCCTTCAACCTTGACCAAATTTCAAAATGAGGAGACTAAGCTGTAACAACCACTTTGTCAGATCTAATAAGATAGAATAGGTCTCTAAGATGGATAATATATTTGTGCCTTAACAACAACCACTTCGTTCAACCAAGTTGGTAACTAAGGCTCTCCCAGAACCTATATCATATGAATAACAGCTTAATTCAATGACCATCAGAAGTTATGTGTTTTTTACGTGTACATGCATAATACACAGGCTTCTCATACGAGAACAGAGAATCAAGCCCTTTAATGCAAACTTGTCTTAAAATAATACAGAATTGACCTCTTAACACTAAGGTGCCGTTGGTTTATTATCAGGAATGGGTTTGGGTATGGGTTTGATTATAAGATGGAATGGGTATAGGTATGAACTTAGATATCATATCTAACATTATTGTTTGGTTTATAGGTTGGGTTTGGGTTTTTAATTGGGTATGGGAAAACCCTGGTTTTAAGGTATCATTACAACATTTAAAAACCATATCAACTAACCAAACACCCTCAATCAATCTCATTCCTATTCCACATTCCCAAAACCCTCAATCCGAACACACCCTTAAAAGATAACATATTCTATATGCTACATTCGTCCATAATACGAATCCGCTTTAAAACTTGTCATCATCCAATCATAGCATTTTCCAGATTCAAAGACTGAAAATATATCACTTTCTATATGCTAAATTCGTCCATAATCACAATCCACTCTACTTTTGATCATCCAATCATAGCATTTTCTAGGTAAAAGTTAAAAAATTATATACTTATTTCACTCATTATCGTGCTCTTTATACTATACTATATACCTATTAAATCATCTCTACTATCTAAAATAACCACGTACAAAAACAAAGTGAACTACTTTTCATTACAAGGAACACTTGAGCTTTCCAGTCCACTAAGGGTGTGTTTGTTTTTACAAAAAATGTCTTACTAGCCTCTTGCCTCTTACTTAGTGAGACGCGTTTGGACATATAGCCTCTTACCCAATTAGAGGTGGGTATTGTCTCTTAGTATGTGTAATAGTGTTTTATTATCATAAATTTATATGTATTAAGATAATTTATTAAATGATTTATTGACTATGTTAAATGTATGATAAAAATGTTCCGTTTTATGTTTATAAAAGTTACTTAGCCATCGCAATGGTGATACAATTTAAGAAAAACAAACAACATTATTTGATTCACGTTCATACAATTTAAGAAAAACAAACAACATTAAGATGTGGTACTCAGAATCAAAACATCTTAATGAAACAAACAACACCTAAATCTACCATCTTCATATCCACGAAAACAGCAACATTCAAATAACAAACGGATCCAAACACACCGATTAGAAAGTAAAACTCGTCTTTTTCCAACTTTCTCCTAATTTTAAAACAAGTCACTAACTTCCACACTTAAACACACCCAATAACCGACACATTTAGAGATGGATCACTACTTTTTTATACTTTAATAAACTATCAACTTTCCACTCCACTAATTCAACCATGTCCAAATCCGGAAAAAAACAACAGCATTCATACAAACCGGATCAAAACACATAAATTCAAACAAACACATATATACAGATCTATGCACGATAACTGAACACGAATGCAGATCACATTGTAAAATAGCAACGGAGTTTTTTCAAAGTCCCATCCTGGTACGTGAACAGTAAAAAGTATCATTAACTTTCATAAAGTGTTCCAATATGCAAATTCGTTGCATTTAATAATATTCTTTATAGTTAGAATGCAAATCAGTTCCAAATTTACGAATTTTCACCCAAGGCAGTAACTTCCACAGAATAGATCTATGCACGCGAGCACGAATACAGATCAATCATTCAGTTATCTCAATCACATTCCGATCTCAACTAAAACATGCATCATCAACACAACACAATCAATCACATTCTGATCTCAATCAAAACATGCATCATCAACTTATGGATAACCGTAATAACTGTCTCTATAACTATTAACAGATCTATAACAAATTAATAACCTTCTTCCTGAGACCAGAGGTACCAGGCTTCTGGCCTTCGATTGGCGCGGATTCGACACGTGTCACCGTAAAATTCGCCATTATTGTTATTCGCCTGTAACATCAATCAATCAATACACACAGTAAACCTGTTTATGTGCGTGAATTTAACGCACATATCAATCTAATTAATAACAAACTCTCGGATCAAATTACACACACAGTAAACGTGTAAATGTGTGTGTTTATAACTGAATCAAATCTCAGATCAAATTAAGCATAATAACAGATCAAACTTTACACACAGTGAACGTGTAAATGTGTGTGTTTATATAAATTTAACAAATCAAAAATCAGATCGAAGCATATATATAATAATAATAATAATAATAATAATTATAAAAATCGCGTAATATATAATTATTATTGTGTGAAAATGATATACGCTTACAACTGATATGTGATTAGTGTGTGTGTTTTAACGGAATTAGTGTGTGAGAGAGAAAGATGTGTGTGCTTACAGAAGAAGAAGGTTGGCGAAGAGTGGAGTGATGGTTGTGAAAGTGAAATATACGTAAAGATGTGAATGGATTATTCTTGTAATATTGGGAACCGTTTATATAATGAGCGGTTCATATACGCATCGATCTTTCCCTTAATTAGATCTAACACCTGCCTCCTTTCTTTTTTAAACTCGTGTCATTCTTTTCTTCTTTTCTGTCGATCAAGTTTCCTGTGGGAATTGATTTACGGTTTTGACTGGGACATTCAGTGTGCTTTGTATACTTTTGTATAAAATGAGTTTCTCGATCAAAATAAAGAGTGTTCAAATCATCTCTCCTTTTATGTTATGTTCTCGATCTTTTCGAGTAAACAAATAGTAAGTAAATATATTGTAATTTTTTAATTTTAAGAAAAATATTTTACTTTAAAATCATTTAAATTATATGCTTTTTTTTTTCAGTCCATTTTCTTTTTAATTTATTTTCTTCATAAATGATACTCAAGAGTAGGGCAAAGCAAATGACCCGAACAGACCAGACCGGACCGATCACATTCAGTCCGGTCCTCGATCTTGGCTTTTTGACTAATTCGATCTTAGGTACGGTCGGTCCGGACCACAAACCTTTGGTCTAGCTGGACCAGACCGACCGAGACCGGACCAGACCAGACCGACCACATTCGATCCGGTTCTCGGTCTTAACTTTTTGGCTAATTCGGTCCTCGATCTTGTCGGTCCGGTCCGGTCCTGGACCGATGCTTACCCCTACTCAATAGCACAACTCTATCAAAAATTTGCCAAAAACTCTAGCCTCATTCACCATTTTTAAAGAACTATATGTTAAATATATGGATAAATATTAATATGTAAATGTCTAGTATCGAACCCGAGACCTCGGGATTGCACACTTTACAAACAAGAATAATGTATAATAAATATATATATATGTTAAATGTATCGTATATATATATTTATAAACACTTAATGGACTAAATGGTCGTTAGTTATTAACCGTATGGACTAACTATCATTAGTAATGAAAGATAAGGACTAGAGTGTAACTTGGGTGTCAAGAAGGATCTAGAATCCCTTGTGGGATGCTATGGCCGGTCGAACAAGGGTGGGTCAAGCCCAACCCATGTTTGATTGATCACCAAGAAATCAACTAGTATATATACAAGGCCAAGGGTTAGACTTTCACATTCTTTTGTGCACACTCTCTAACCCTAAAAACTTGTTTTCTTTCTTTTGTTTCTTGGCCGATCGTCCACTCCCTTCCAAGGGTTATTGGGTCGATTTTGTCAAGACTAAAACTTAAGTGTTTCGTTTACTTGCAACAAACCTTTATTCGTTGGTAGTTTGTGTGTACAAGAACGAGGTAATTACTTACTTTAGTAATTATCAAGGGATCGATTAACAAAACGGTAAGGGGTTAATCATTGATCCATATAAACCCTAATTAGGGTTCTTCATATTGTTAAAGACTATTGCTTTTGATTCTTGTTCGGGCTAGAATCACCACGGTACGTTCTTATTTATGTTTTAGTTAATATTTATGTGTTATACTTGATCCTACGCTTCCGCATACGTGTGCACTTTGATTTATATGATTGTCATGGTAATCTAACTCTAACAGTGGCATCACGAGCCATGTATAACATGTAATTGATTACTAAAACGTAATAAAAACCGGATCTTTAATTGTTTTAGATACATGTTTTTTTTATCTAGGGTTTTTTCCTATTTTTTTTATTCGAAACCCTAACCCTAATTTGGGGGGGGGGAGTCGATTTTTTCCATGAAACCCTAATTAGGGTTTTGTGGTTTTATTGGATTATGTGTTATCACTAGAAACCCTAGGTCATTAACCAGTTAATTGAACGTATCTTGTGACCTAATTGCTAATTGTTAGGTTTTAATCCGTGACTTACATGCATGTTCGTCATGGATCTTTTTTTTATTTTCACATGTTAAAATAGATCTTAAATTGGGGAAGACTCCAATATATATTAAAATCAATTTTTATGCTATGTGGTGTGTTTTTAGCTTTGGCCTACGCAATTGATTCGTCAATGTATGTGGCTCACCTCCATTAAGAGGGGAAGGCCTTAGTTGATTACATGCATTATTATACCTAGAATTGGTTTTATTAGGATCTTTTCTAATACGGATTGCATGTGGCTAATTGTTTCACTTATTTATTATTGTTTGTTTGATTTTCTTTGATACTTGTTTTATTGTTTTAGTTGGACTTGATGTAAGCAATAAAAGGGCTGTTTTCATAAAGAAAATTAATACGGACTAATAATTGTGAAACCCTAAAGTGATAAAGTAAGAATCTTGCAAAGGTCTTATGACAATCGTGGTCCGATTCGCACGGTAATCAGCTCCCAGTCGAGACTAGCAAAATTCAAACTTTATTACTATTTTGAGATTGAATCCATAAACTTTTGCTTGAATAATGTTTTGTGCAAATATGCTTTTAAAATTAAGTCTTTTAAGATGATATTCATAACCGTGATTTGAAGGCTTTGAAAAGAGCCTTAGAGTCTGCCTTGGTTATCACAATCTTGAATATGTCTTAAACGAATTACTTTTAAAATCATATGTTGTAGAAAGTCATCTTAGGGTTTTGGCATAAACCTCAAGTAAAACTTTGTGTATTAATTTCACGAATTGAATATAAAAAGTTTTTATGAAAACTTGTGTTATAAAGATGAGTGCATGCATCTTTGTACATAATTTTGATTGACATATCAAAAAATAATACCCTTAATAATTTAAGTTACATGCCATCTAACTATAAGAAACACTTGAAGTTTTTATTTAGTAAACGTGAGATGCAGGCTAAATTTTAATGACAAGGTAAATTTCCGAGTGTGCGTGAGACCACACATGGAGAATTTGCAGTTTCTAAGTTAGACAACTTAATTAAGTTGATGCGTGAGACCTAGAGCTTAAGGCATGAGATGGGATGAAACATGCTTACATGACAAATTGATGAATCAATTTGATGTAAATCCCATAATGATCTAGGAATTGGAAAATTGTTTGCCAATTATTGTTCGACAGATTACCATCTTTTATACTTTCACCACTAGCAGATCAACTGATGTGGTGGAATCTATGTAAAGTTGGATCCTAGATTTTCAAGAAAATGTGTTGGTTATATGAATATATCCTTGGGTATTATATTTTCTTGGAAATATAAATTATCGAAAATACTAAAATTGAATTTTGTAAATTCTTTAAATGTATTAATGCAACTCAAAACCGTAAACGTAAGTTATTCTTTTAATTGATCTACACCCGTTTGGGTTTTTTGGTTAGAGTCAATATATACAAAAAGAATAAATATAGTCTTCTTTCCATTACGAGAAGTGTGAGACTTAAATCCTATTCCTTTTCATGAATGAGAAAGGTATAATAGGATGATTAGAATTGTCTAAATTCTAAATACATAACTTATAGCAAACTTTAATAGTAAGAGTATATGCACCTTATGAGTTATTAAATTAGAAGCTAGACTAATTACTGCATAATGGTAAAAGACAAATTAGATTATTTTATCTAGTTGTTTTGATTTGACCATTTAAAGATACTACATACAATTGTTGGTATGGTAGATCTATACAGGAAGAAATTGCATGCCCAGCTTTTTCAAGTTAATAATTTGGAATGTGATGAATCACATTTATGAAGTAGATTACATCCTTTTATAACCTATATAATTGTTTGAATGGGTTTTCTTAAAAGATGTAGGAAAGTAAATAGTACACTATTTCTTTCACTAATTAATGAAACATTTACAACGTTGTCAAATTTAGTGGGAGTATTGTGTTCTTATGAATGAATAAGGGATTATTATTATGTTCTCTAATTCAGTGGGAGTTACAAGACTTTTGTCTTGATTGTAACTCAGATTATCTTTTGAATGTCTCAAGATAATTACTTTCCAAATATAGAGACTAATGTTTTCAAGGATAGTCATGTACGTTTCCTTGATTGATTGAGTAAACTCTATATCTACTAAGTTATGTTAATGACACAAATCATATTGTTCACATTAACAAACGCGTGCGTGTTGTTTATGTGGTACATGGTGTTGTACCATGCACAAGTGGGAGAAATCTTCATTATGTGCAAAGTACAACACATAAGAATATGATTTAAAGGATTCTCTTAACTGCAAGTAAGAGATTAAAATTCTAATTAGATTAATACATCTAATCTAAGAAACACTTGGTGTTATAATTTAGTAAACGTGAGACGCAGACTAAATATTAACAACAAGGTGAATTTCCATGCATGCGTGAGACCTACATGGATAATTTACAGTTTCTAAATTAGATATCTATTAGAACATGTGTCAATATGATAACAAGACAACTTCAACTATAATATTTATGTATTATTGGAATGACATAAATGCATGAAGTAATTTAATACTACTTCAATAATTATGTATTCTTAGAATGACATAAATAATGAAGTAGTATGTTAACTTGAAAATATTATTGAAACCAAATGATGGTGTTCATGATTACTTTAATTATACATGTTTATATTTTATTGTATAGTTATAAACATGAAGTCTTCTAAGTATTACAAGACTTATAATAAAGTAAGACGTTAGCTTGTTATGGCCTTTAATTAAGACATATACAAGAAGTCATTGAGTTGATCAATGATTAATAACGTATAGTGGGATTATAACAAGTTTATGTTTTTATGAGACATGAACATGAAGTGACTTGGTCAAAAGTACTTGTGTTACATAAAGCATGCAATTGGTTTGGAAATACTATTATACCATTAAGTTGACTTAGTTGGTAAATAAGTATGCCAACAGGAATATGGTTATCTTATATATATTGTTAGATCTTCTTACAATATTAATTCTAATTGAAGTATCACATATGGATAGTATGTTCAGTTAGGGAATCAAACTCTTGTTAGATTGTTTGATTGAAGATAACTATGATTTCTTTTCTTCCAAAAGTTATCAAGGTTAGAAATTGAGTATGGCTTGAATATACTCAATTAGACTCCTAGAAGATTAATAAGACGTTGTTGTGATGAATCACATTAAGTCTTAAATAGAAGTTCTGAATTTGTTAAGTTACTTATAAGAAGGTTGTTAACAAAAGAATAACAAAGAACTATCAATATGTATTTGTAATGTCCTAAAAGAGAACGCTGAATTGTTGCTCTAATTGCTAAGTAGTTATAGATAATCTCTATATTGCTAAAGGCAAGTGGGAGAATTTTATCTAGAAAAGATAGAATTACAAGATACATAATCTTCTAAAACCACACTAGTTAAAATCATGATGAGGCTTAACATGTAAATGATAAACCTCAAGATGATGGAATTATCATTCATAGATCCACTTGGATATCTCAGATATTTAATTAATATGCTGATGATCATATGATGTAGTATTACCAAAATAATGAATTGGGTGAATTACTCATATTATGAATGTTATAGATGTTATTCATAAAGATATTCAAATTTAAAATTTGGTTTATCTTAATTCTTAATAGTTAGAGAATTATGATGAGTTTATTCAAAGATAATGTAACCCTAGTGGTTTAAATCTTTGTGAAATAATCATATGGACAAAAATTGTACAGATATCTTAATGAATATCTTATGACAAGATTATTAATCATACTTAAGCAATTAACTATGATTGAATACTCTTTCTTAAGTACATTAAAGATATAAAGATGGTAATTGTCATATTTACATGAATGTGAAATTTGACAATGGAATATCAAAAACTCTTTCTTGAATAATTACTTGAGCGAGGACGATAAGTAATCAAAAAGGAGTTTATGAATTCAAGAAAATCTTTGGAAGCGTACAAAATGCAATAATCCATGAATGGATAAATGCATGCATCTAGGAAATTATTATTATTATAAATTATTAAATCTATATTTAGGTTTATAATTAAAATAAGGTAATTTCTAAGTATTCCAGAAAGCTAGTGGGAGTATTATGTTATGATTTACTAAATCATATATGTTGTATAACATATAAGAGTAACATTCCATATAAGTAAAAGGTTAGACTTAATTTGGAATGAAACGTTACTTGAAAGATTTAGGAAATATAACATACAACCTTGAAACAAAAGTTTATTATTAAATAAACAAGTGCGGTAAATAAATTCTAAATAGAATATGATATATTATTTAGGATGACTAAATGGATATACATATTTGTAAAGATCAAACATGAATAAAATCTAAGTTTGACTGAAGGATTTTCATGTGCATTATATTATTGTTGTATCATGCTTAAGTGCTTAAATGATTTGACAATATTTAATATCCAATTAAAAGTTATTATATAACTTGTGTAATAGATATTCTAATGGAAAATGTTTGAAATTAGAATAATGATCCTCAAACTGGAATAGCTCCTAAACATTACACATTGGATATTAAGTTTACGGAAATTTTAAGAGCATATTGTGATTATATACAATGATGCTGGATTAATTGAGATGACACTCAATAACTAGTCATGGTAGGATTTTATCCTGGTTAATGGCCATGTAAACTAGTTGTGCTCAACTAAGAGCATAGTTGCATTATACATTAAAGAATTAGAATACTTTAAACTTTAAAATGTTTGAAAGTTTGATTATCATAAATTAAGTGATTGAGGATGTCACACCATTTATGAATACTATGTGGCTATATCAAGAAAGTTGGATGAACACATACAAGAATTTTACTTATTGAATTCCTGAATTAAGTATTCTCAAAATTCGGATAGATCAAAGTTAGATGAAATTATGCCATGTCAACAAGTATGATTACTTGAGGCATAATTGTCTTCAAGTTATTACTTGAGACAAGATTCATTAACTAGAATTATCATGCATTGATCTATTTTGGTATTTGGATAAAGGACATTAAGCAATTATTATTTATAATGAATTAAAGTACTTAGTACGTTTGTTTTCATTAATAATAAATTGTGTCCTGTATTTGCATGTTTAAATCCGTGAATAACTTATGTTGTTCTAAATTGTCCATTGTCGATTAATGATATGGGAATATCATTAAACTAAGACAAATCTGAGTATTGGTTAAGAATATACTTGAAAGTATATTGATGCGTTGACATACCAATTTCACATGATATTCGATGAATTGAATATTGGACTTATCCCAATAATATGATTTAATATTTAATGTGAGAATCATATTTAAAGTTATCCTCAGACTTGAGATACCAGATAAGTGTCATGGATGTAGTGCATTTTTGTGAAGCAATCTACCGCTCACCGTAACAGGGAGTCATAAGGGTTGTTTTCAGAAGTGTTGCAAAGTTCATGGGTTATTCTTGTAGTCAAGAGAGAATTTGTTCCTTCTGATTTGTTCATAAGTTTAATACTGCTGGGCCCCTCGTAGGATTTACAAAATGTTTGCGTGGCCACGCCCAAAGTCTATCTGGAATACGTTCAGATGTTTTGGTAATTTTGTTAAATCATAAAGAGACGAGAAACAAAAAAAAAAAAAAAAAAAAATTTAATAAAGAACCTCACATCTTTATTAATGTGGTATTAGAAACAAAAGGATAATTATAATGATGAATCATTAAAGGTTTTTTCCAGAAAACCTAGCTCGGATTGAACTAGGGGCATTGGAGTGTTGCAAGACGCTAACCAATGTCATTTTACTATTAATAGATATCCAAGTGGGAGCTGTTAAATATATGGATAAATATTAATATGTAAATGTCTAGTATCGAACCCGAGACCTCGGGATTGCACACTTTACAAACAAGAATAATGTATAATAAATATATATATATGTTAAATGTATCGTATATATATATTTATAAACACTTAATGGACTAAATGGTCGTTAGTTATTAACCGTATGGACTAACTATCATTAGTAATGAAAGATAAGGACTAGAGTGTAACTTGGGTGTCAAGAAGGATCTAGAATCCCTTGTGGGATGCTATGGCCGGTCGAACAAGGGTGGGTCAAGCCCAACCCATGTTTGATTGATCACCAAGAAATCAACTAGTATATATACAAGGCCAAGGGTTAGACTTTCACATTCTTTTGTGCACACTCTCTAACCCTAAAAACTTGTTTTCTTTCTTTTGTTTCTTGGCCGATCGTCCACTCCCTTCCAAGGGTTATTGGGTCGATTTTGTCAAGACTAAAACTTAAGTGTTTCGTTTACTTGCAACAAACCTTTATTCGTTGGTAGTTTGTGTGTACAAGAACGAGGTAATTACTTACTTTAGTAATTATCAAGGGATCGATTAACAAAACGGTAAGGGGTTAATCATTGATCCATATAAACCCTAATTAGGGTTCTTCATATTGTTAAAGACTATTGCTTTTGATTCTTGTTCGGGCTAGAATCACCACGGTACGTTCTTATTTATGTTTTAGTTAATATTTATGTGTTATACTTGATCCTACGCTTCCGCATACGTGTGCACTTTGATTTATATGATTGTCATGGTAATCTAACTCTAACACTATAGACCCTAGACCTAGCTTGAGACAATGAGTACACAAGTTGAGATTGATTTTTTTCATCGGTTAAGTGAACTTTTTGAGGTGGTAAAATGATTTTGTTGGTGGCACCTGATGTTAGTTAAATAACTTTTAGATGGAGGTGAAGTCAGTGACGGGACTAGAGGGTCTAGCGATGTCATGAGAACCCGACGCAATTTTGATCCATAATATTTAATTTCGTAAAAATACCAAGTTTTCGTAAATGCACTCAATCAAAAATTAGTTGTATTTTTGGTACTTCCTTAGTTGATTTGTTAGCAGGTGAAAAATGATTTAGTGCAAAGCTTGTTTGACAACATCTAACTAGCATTTTCATTTTTTGTAACTGCTCTTATTCAAACACTTCATGAGGAAGCATTAGAATCATTTGCTGCTAGTATTATGCTTATTAATTTACATGTATACCCTCAAATTTATTTAATCAGATTTTATTTTAATTTTTATATGTCATTTTACGTCATTTTACACTTTATAACTAGAGTTACAACTATTTTACCAAACGCTTTTATTAAGCAAACAACTACTGTTAACTGCTATTGCATACGGCTTTCTGTTCACCAAACATACCCTGACTTATACAATTAGGTTTTTAGTTTTTATGCTTTAAATTTTCGGTTTTGGTTTGATCCTCCATAGGGCACTTGTTCCTTGATATCCCACATGTAACAACCAAGGACCCTGTATTGAGTATTGACATTTCGTATGAATTTGAATAGATACGCTTGAGAGATGACAATCCTTTTAGTATACGTCAATGCTTAATGGAGCATGTTTCTTAACTTTTTCTTTTTCTTTTTCTTTCTCTTTTTTATAAAACAAAAAAAGAGAGCATTGATTTTGATCTCAAACCATCCAAGTGAAGTATACTTGAAGGAACACAAGATGCCAACCAATTATAATGGCATTAAACATTCATGATGGACACATTTGCACGTTAAAGTGTAAACAAAACAATTGACTAAACCATTGCACCACAAGTTTAAACGAAGAGTATCCCATCAAGAAATGAGTTACCCTTTCTATTTAAGTACCACCTAACTACCTAAGTTACTTTCTAAATTGCATGAAGTTCATTAAGTTAAATGTCAAGAAACAAGAACATTACTTTGTCATTGCCACCCTTTGAGAAATTATACAATGGATTTGTGGCATGTCACAAATGTTTTTGTGGTCATTCAAACGTGTGTTTTAGGTTTATGTGGTAATTCAGCCACATAACATTGTACTTAACATTTTTCTGTGATTATATATTTTATTGGGGTAATCACCTTTACCCACAAAAATTATATAATGACGCAAGACAAAAATTCGATCTACAGCTCCTCTGACTTAGCCACGGGTTGTTTAGTCACCACTAAAGTGTAATATTTCCGGTTGTTCTGAAAAGGGAAATGATTTGTACCCATTTTTTAGGCTATACACCACTAAATCACACCAGTAATGCATACAGTACAACACCGCTATGCATAATTTAGTGGTGGATGGCAAAAAGAATGGTGTACAAATCACCTCCCTTCTGAAAATTTGAAGGATCAAAACAATAATTTACATTTGTCCTAAATCCTAATTAATCTTTATTTATTTAGTTTCATATCTATCCAGTTTTGATTAGAATTAGTATTTTTTGGAATTACCTTTATGAGGATTTAACTTTCTAAATGAAATAATCTTTTGTTATGTAGAAGATACGAAATAATCATTAGCTATGATTATAAATCAAATCTTATATAAACATATGGATTTTGAGTAAGTTTCATATCTTTATGTAAGATTATATACCAAATCTTATATCCAAAACGTTTTAACTTTTAACATAAAATGAAAAGGGAAATGGTTATATGTTTCTATAAATCTTTTGTCTAAAAAAAAAATAAAAAAAAAATAATAAAAATAAAAAAAAAGCCGGGCAGTCATCAAATGGAAGTTCCTTGTCAGGTAAATCGGCGAAACGAGTCTATTATTTTGATGTGTGTGGCACAACCAAGATATCTCCGTAACCATTTGTAACCTTAACCACACCTATTTGGTAGTGGTTTGAACCATACATTTTTTTGTGAGCATATTCATCAATCATCATATACATGCATATTAGATATTTAAAATTTTAAAGCATTAAAAATTTACATCATACACGCATATCCTTTTTAACATTTGGAATCTTAAAAGATCCTAAACATACATGAATGCAATGTTATTCTAATCATACATTTGGTAATGCAAAGTCATGTCCCATTGTCCTATGATTTTGAACCAGTTGTCCAGAACCTTAGGGGTTGGCAATAGGTACGTGATGCCACGGCAAGGAAAGGATCTCTTGGATGAACACCGCCGCCTGCACCACGTGAAGCCACAAGATGGATCCCGCACGGGAAAGTTTCACGCACGAGATGGGAAGAAAAATTCGAACGTTTTTTTTTTTTTTTTTTTTTTTTTTTTTTTTTTACCGTTGCATGAGTGAAGGGAGTGGGTGATGGGATTTTGAGTGAGTGTTGGTTTGCCAACAAAAAAATGAGTGAGTAATGAAAAAAGTAGGTGAATGATGTGGCATAAGGAGATTGGTTGAGAGTAAATGATGAGATTTGGGTGAGTGATGGTTTGCCAAACCCCTTATTTTGATTTGAGTGGGTATAAATTCTTAAATTCCTTCTTGATTAGACCAAAGAAGTGATTTTTATTTTAACTCAAAGTAGTCATCAATACAATAATGCACTTAGGTTTATAGATTAGAATATTAGATCCATGTCATGTCATACATATGATGTGTTTTTTAGAACACAGGCTTTATTCTTTCATACGAGAAATACTACGACCACGTAAAAACATTCACAAAGTAACGTGTCAGTCAGTGATTGGTGGATTTTATTATAATTTCATTCTCTTCTCTCTGATTAAGCCAATCCACATGTCATTTTGTGAAGGGTTTTGTAGATGTTTTTTTATGTGGTTGTAGCATTTCTCTTTTCATAAATATGTCATGCAAATTTTATCAAAAGATATCAGATTTATGTATATAATCTGTAAAATTTCATTCATATAGAGGGGAAATTTTACCTCCAATTTGTAAGAAAGAAATTACTAGTAGTTTGTCCTATGTTAAACACAACAATAACTTTCTCACCACTTTTATCTCGCAATGGTTTCTCTCCGCCATTTATCACTTTTATAATATTAGCAAAATAATAATAATAATAATCATTTGTGTTTTGCTCCTGCTCGTGGTCACCACCACGAGCTAGGCGACCAAGATCCGACCCTGAGCAGGTGCAGTGGTGACCCCGAGCAAAATATGTACCACTACGAGTGCTCTTACTATTCACCTCAATCCTACTTCCTAAAATGTACACATTTTAGTGAGTTTACTAATCAATCTTGAATCTTCATCGGGCGTTTACCATAAGGATCTGATATTGAACTCACGGTAACTGATCTTCGAGGCCTATGGTGAGGAGCAGATTGTGGACCGTCAAGGATAGGGGCAGCTGTGGAGGTCGTAGAGGGCATAGAGGAATGGGAACTCAATGTACTAGAAGTCCCGGCTGTAGATGATGATGATGTGTCAGGTTTGCGGGACCTTCTATACCGTGTACCTGGGATTCCAGGGCGAGTTGGTTCATCTAATGCATTTGATTTCTTGGTTAACATCACGACCACACGGCGCATGGTGGGCCGCAGTTGGGGGTCCGATTGGGTGCATAATAAGGCTATTTGTATACTAGCGGAAACTTGATCAGGGTCCGCTGATGAGGCCAATGTTGACTCCAAAATTTCTAGGCTTTTGCCTTTTTTGTACAGCTTATATGCCTGTAAAATACACTCCCATTTTCAAACACTTGACGTTAAAAATAAAAATCATTAAGAAAAGTCGTGCTCTTACCCAATCTAGAAGATTTTGGTATTCAGGGTCGAGGTTAAAACTCGAGTTTCTTTGACCACTAATGAGCTCTAGAACCACGACACCGAAGCTATACACATCTACTTTTACAGATAAATTACCATGCATAACGTACTCTGGTGCCATATATCCACTGAATCAAACGAAAAAAAGAAAAAAAAAATACCGATTTAGTTTCTGCATTTTTACAAGTAAAAATGATTGTTTATAACAAAGTGATGATAAAGAGCAAGGTTGGATCAAGTGGTTAACACCCTTGCCTCTGGAGACAGAGGTCAAGGGTTCGATCCTCACCCCTTGCAAGGCCGGAGGTCCTTTTCTACCTTTGGTAGAACCGGAAGCAGCCTCTCTACCTTAGGTAGGGGTAAGGCTGTCTACGTCTCAACCTCCCCCATACACCGTGGAAGACGGTATTGGGAGTTACTTTTATAACAAAGTGATGATAAGCCAAATGGTTGAAGATCAATTTTACTCAAATGAACTTTCCATTGTTGTATCATTTATTCATTTATTTACCATGCCGAAAATTTTACCATGGGTTGATTTACGCTGTGTTTTATCCCAAACAGATTTAATCAAAAACTGTATCTAAAAGGGAGATGGGTCAAATGAGGTTAAATTTACGCATGTAAACTCCATTTTTATTGGATTAAAACTCCTACACTGTTTTATTAAAAGGATTTTTAACAGGTTGATAGCCACCATACTCAGTATCGTTCTGAGCTGAACCCAGTTTGACCCATTACCTAACCCGACTGACATCACCATTTTAAGTCTTTAAATCTTTCTAGAAGGCACTAGTCATAACTAAAAGGAGTGAAACGTACTTGGTACCAGCTACACGGGTGTTGACGTTAGTTTGATCTTCAGGGAAAAGTCTAGCCATACCAAAATCCGCAATTTTTGGTATCCATTTTTCGTCTAATAGAATATTGCTAGCTTTGATGTCTCTGTGGATGATGCGATCGTGTGAGTCTTCATGAAGGTAAAGCAATCCACGTGCGACACCACAAATTATGTCATGTCTTCTCTTCCAATCTAGCTCCTTTCCATTTTTTGACTCTTTAGTAAAAAAAAAAAAAAAAAAAAAAAAAAAAAAAAAAATGATAATTAAGATAACTAGGTGCCAAATAACCAGTTGCAATAAAACTGATTATTAAAAGGATAGATGAATAGTATTTATAGCCTTATTTTACCCTCATTCAAATCATTATTAAGCACATCCACGTGCACCGCTTATAGTTGATCTAAAAAGGGTGTTTGGGATAGCTTATGTAAGTGCTTATCTGCACATTTTAAACAATCAAGCAGTTTTCAGTGTTCAGATGGAACTGTTATTTGATTAGTTTTAAGCACTTAATAGTAAGCAGATAATATCTCATAATCACTTTCAAAGCTCACATCCAAACACCCCCTTAAAATAATAAAGCACTGGATAGATAAGCAGTTTAATTAGGCAAAACCCCAAAAACTTTTAAGATGCAATATCAAATAATCACTTTTAAAGCACATATCCAAACACCCCCCTTAATAACATATCAACCATATTATACTCAAGATGTACGAGAAACTATGAAAGTGGAAGGAGCTTACTGAAAAGAAGCTTGTCTAAGCTTTCATTTACAACGTATTCGTATACTAAAAGCTTCTCGGGGTTACCACAATAACCCAATAAGTTGACAACATTCCGGTGTTGTACACGTGATAATAGTTTGGCCTCGTTTGTGAACTCCTTGTTTCCTTGACTCGACGATTGTGACAACTTCTTTACAGCAATCTCCCTCCCATCCTCCAACTTCCCCTACACATCAGAACACCAAGTAGTCAGTAGTGTACAATCTATGAATGAATATCATTATACCCGTAAACCCATAAAATTTACACACATATGTTACAGTAAGATTTCGCATTAGTGTCGAGTACTAAAAAGGGACCAATTCACTTGCATACATACACACTATTTTCTTTATTTTTGGTAGTGTTTAGATTTGTGTTTGAAAGTGATTAGTGGTCTATTATAATTCCAAGACCTCATAACTAGTTTCTAGCGTTTGGATAAACTACAAGTTCTTGATTTGATTAAGTTAGAAGACAGATATTTTCTTACTAGCTGTGTATTTGATATTTTGCTTATAGTGATTATCAGATTATTAAGCTTTCAAATCACGCATATATCAGTTACTACTGTTTGTTGTGAAACTGATTGTCTTATTATTTAAGGGTCAAATATATAGTGTGAAAATCTGTTTAGGAATAGCTGCAACAAACCGAACCTGTTATGTAGGAGTGATTTTCTCTTATATAAACATCCTTAAGACTCTAGCTATTACGAACTTGCCAAACACTTGAACAATTAATCTTCTACTCATCAAAACCTTAAGTTTAATTAACTAGCATAAGTACATCCAAACATTATCTCGTACAGCCTGTTTTGTTACATCCGACTATCCGTGCATCCAATTCTGATTATTCCATATCACGTATTCGTTTGCAAAAGGCAATGCCAAACACCACCTTTAAATAATTTACTCCGTGTAGCATTTCACCCACACCACATAATTGTTAAATGGCCTAAAAGAAACCAACCATCAAGCAACTTAAATAAAAGCAAGCCACGCAAAAGTGCATATACTTAAGACTTAAGAGATGAGTGATACCTTAAAAACAGGACCATAACCTCCTTGGCCAAGCTTATGATTTGGATGGAAATTTTTGGTTGCGGAAACTAGTGTTTGGAACTTAAAAATCTTCTGTTCCTGAGCAGCAATCTGTTCCAGTTCATCATCTTGATTTTCTAATTTCCAACACATAAAAAACAAAATCCTTCAAGAAAAAAACATTTAAACCAAAACCCATCTCAAAAAACATATAAAAATCTAATCTTTGACTAAATGTTGAAACGGGCATTTACCTATTTAAGATGTTTTAGGGGGTGTTTGGTTTAGCTTCCTTTTAGCATTTTTCGGCTTATAAAAATTTGAAGTAGCTTATTTTGTGGGCTTATCAGCTTATTTGAATTTGGTAAAGCTCATAAGCTCACATTTTCGGCTTACGAGCTTTTCAACATCAGCTTATGACTTATTTAAGTCGTAAGCTTGACTTGATCAACTCATAAGCCGAGAAAAACGGGCTTGCAAGTTTTCCTAATTCAAAAAAGCTCATTAGTCCGCAAAATAAGCTAATCCAAACTACCCCTAAGATTATTTTATAACTTAACAGAACTAATAACAGCTACAAACATATAAAAAACAAATCTTTAACAAAATCAATAAATGGGTTCTAATAACAACTATATATAAGCCTATAAGCCTACAAAAATAAACTGGAAAATTGAGGCTTTAAGCGTATATGTGAGCTTATGAGCTTATCTGATTTCGGCTTAGTTTTCATAAGTCCGGATTTTCTGGCTTATTTTGTAACCTTTGGGCTTATATAAGCTTATTATGTCATAATAAACTTATATTATATTAAACGATAAACATCAAAATAAGCCGGAAAATTAAGGTTTATGAAATATAAGCCGAAACCAAATAAGCTCATAAGCACACATATAAGCTTAAAACAAAACACCCCCGAAATATAAGCCGAAATCAAATAAGCTTGTAACACCCTCCTTAACTTGATAAGTTCATAAGCCGGGAAATATAGGCTTATGAGCTTTTTTCAAGAAAACTCATAAGTCCGCAAAATAAGCTAATCCAAACTACCCCTAAGATTATTTCATAGCTTATGAAAACTAAAAACAACTACAAACATATAATAACATGATCATTAACAAAACTCATAAGTTAGCAATCCAAACTACCCCTAAGATTATTTCAAACTTATGAAAACTAAAAATAACTACAAACATATAATAACATGATCATTAACAAAACTCATAAGTCAGCAAATTAAGCTAATCCAAACTACCCATAAAATTATTCATAACTTATGAAAACTAAAAATAACTACAAACATGTAATAACATGATCATTAACAAAACTCATAAGTCAGCAAAATAAGCTAATCCAAACTACCCATAAGATCATTTCTTAACTTATGAAAACTAAAAACAACTACAAAACATATAATAACATGATCATTAACAAAAGTACAAAACCATGAAAAGGGTACTAAGGATTTACCTTTAGTTGAAGTAAATTTGAAAGGTTTGACCAAATTGTGAAAGATATTCTTGGATTTTGCCATCCACTAAACCTAACATTAAGTGATCAAACAAAATACATTGGTTTTAACAAAACTTTATAAAAAAAATTCCAACTTGTTGATTTGTTGATGCTGAAAAAATGAAGTGTTTGATGGTGACCATAGCTTGTAGAAATATAAGAGTGATGAACTAGTCAACTTTAACGCGTTAAAAAAATATAAACATCATATGAATGTGTCCAAGTTTCAAGCCTATAATTTAATTTGTCTTTTGACTTTGGGTGATTAAAATAAGGGGAAATTGACAAAAATACTTGTTTTTAACGACATAGTTTAATAACGATGTGATTTGCACACTTTCTAAATTAATTGACACACTTTAAATTAGAGTGTCTGGATATTTATACAATCACATTACTTTTACTCATTCAGTTTAATTTTGTGAGGTCAAACCTTACTTTTTTTTAAAATTCGCAAGGTTTGACCTCCTAAAGTCAAACCTTGTCAGTTTTCATAAAATTCGCAAAATTGACTTTGCAAAGTTAAACCATGCCAATTTTTGAAAATTGCTTCCTTTTTTTTGTTTTCACGTTTAGCTCAAATTTTGAAAGTTGTAGATCTTTAGTTTCTCATCAAGCGGCTTTGTGAATCATGCAAAAAGAAGTTCATATGAGGAAGTAACGACCAAAATACCAAAGCAATTAAATGAGAAAAAGTTGTTTGTGGTATTTTGGCCATAACCTTTTCATATAAACTCCTTTTTGGATGATTCAGAAAGCCACTAAACGAGAAAAGGGATGTCTACAACTTTCGTATTTTGGAGCTAAGCATAAAAACCGAAGAAAAATGGAGCAATTTTCAAAAATTCATAAGGTTTGATCTTGCGAGGTCAAACCTTGCGATTTTTTTAAAAAATTCGCAAGGTTTGACTTCTCAAATCTTACGAGTTTTCATAAAATCCGCAACTCTCGCAAAACTTGCGGATTTGTGGGTATTTTGAATTTTTTGATAAAAATTAAGTATGTGATAAAGTACGTTGATAAAATAGGTATTTTTTTTTTTGTCATTTTCCCTTATAATAACTAGTTTGTAATTATTGGATAGGTAAGATTATTTTACAGGATTAGTTGCGGTCGTAATTGTAATTTGGTTCAGTATACAAATACGTAATTAAATTTTCCGAAAAAAATAAGCCTAAGGTAACCAACTTTGATTTTGTTTATTTGGGATACGAACTTATAAAACATGATATTTTTTTGTCACTGAACTTATAAAAATATACATAAACATCACTGAACTTGTAAAAACACGACATTTATGTAATATAACAATCCAAAAATATGCGTTTAGTAACCCTAAAAATATGAAAAATAATCTAAATTATAAGTTCAATAACCTAAATGAACGAAATGAAAGTTTGTAACTTTAGACGCACTTTTTTGAAAATTTTAGTAATATATTTGAATATTAACTCTCGTACTCTTTCCGTATCAAAATAGTTGTCAGGATACAAGAATTACAAAGTTTAATAAAAGTGATGCCACTTTAATTTTTAACCACCCAAATAGAATATTCCCCTACTATATTATATAGTTTTTACTTAAAAAGAAAAGTGAACAATTATTTTGAGACATCTCAAAATGAAAATATGGATTTTATTTTGAGATGGAGGGAGCAGTTTTTAGGAGCTGAAGTTTGTTATTGTTGTAGTTGAATTAAGAGCTAAATTTTTTATGTTCATACGTTGAATAGTTGCACAAGCAGAAATTTCTAATATGAAAGATGGAAAAAAATTCAAAACAAAAGTTTTCACCTTCAGGTGAACCAAATTTTGAAACATTTGACTTTTATAAATAATATTTAAAATAATTTCGCTTTATGATTCCGAAATTTGACAAGAAAAAGGTATTTGAACAAAAGAAACAAATTTGTCAATGCGAGTATTTTTGTTCTCAAAAAGTACTATGTTTGATATATGTTTTATAAAACATCAATGTATTTTTATTATTATACCGATTAGATATGTAAACTACTTTTATCTCACAAAATGTTATTAACTTGTAGAAAGTATTTCGATAAGCGCAAGTATAATGTATTTATTACATTGTCATTTTGTAGGGGATGATGAAATTGGAAAACTTTTTACTAAGATAAGGGAATATAGCAGATAAAAAAGTTGTGAACATATATTTTGAAAATTCAGTTGTTAGACCACCCGTAATGGTGGTATGTTTTGCGCGTGAAGAGATCAGATGGCGCGCGAAGCATCATGACACCCCTAAACGTTGGCGAACGAAGACCCATAAATGGGCTTGGTTCGGTAGTACGCACCACCTAACAAAACAATTTTTATTTTATTTTTTTAGTGTGTGTGGAATATATCGTGAGAAATATTTGTATAAAGTTGAGTATTTTTATGTGTTTGATTAACTGATGACTACTGCATCTTTAAAAATAAGAAAAAATTATACGGATGGTCCTTTTGGTTTACACAGATTTCATGTTTAGTCCCAATTTCATTTTAATTACACCAGAGATACCTATTTTTTAAACTTGTCACACATTTAGTCCTTAATTTGCATGGGCCGTTAGTTTATCCATTAAGTTATTTGCACCGTTAGTCATCCGTTAATATTTTTTGCACCGTTAGTCTTCATTTTCTAAAAAATTCATCATTTTTTGCACCGTTAGTCCATCCGTTAATATTTTGCACCTTTGTCAATCTTTTTACGTTTTCTTCCATTTTTAATGTTCTCGTCCGTTTTTTTAACGTTTTCATCCATTTTTTTACGTTTTTATCCATCTTCTTATATTTTCGTTCATTTTTTTACGTTCTCGTCCATTTTTTTAACGTTTTCATCCATTTTTTTATGTTTTTGTCAATCTTTTTACGTTTTCGTCCATTTTTTAATGTTCTCGTCCATTTTTTTAACGTTTTTGTCCATTTTTTTATGTTTTTGTCCATCTTTTTACGTTTTCGTCAATTTTTTTACCTTCTCGTTCGTTTTTTAACGTTTTAGTTCATTTTTTTACGTTTTTGTCCGCTTTTTACGCTTTTATCTGTTTTCTTATGTTTTTATCCGTTTTCATCATTTTTTATGTTTTCGCTCGTTTTTTTGTGATTAGGTAAGTATACTAAAAGAAAAATTGACATTTGATAAGAATGTTTACATATCGATTTTAAATCTCGATTTTGACCCCTTTTTGGTCTGAATCATCAAAAGTGTAAAACACGAAAGTTATCCGGAGTAATGTTTTGCATCAAGGCTCACGATTTTAACCTGAAAAATGCAAAACAATGACTGTTTACTACCAAAACTTAAGCCGTTTTTGTTCGTTATATATCAAATTGGGCTCACCGGCCATTGTATATGTCTTAGAGGAGAAAACTATATGAACATCTTTTCGTTTTCGTCAATTTTTTCTCACGTTTTTAATATGTTTTTGTCCATTTTTTTTTTTTTTTTTTTTTTTTTTTTTTTTTTTTTCACATTTTCACACATTTTAATCCGTTTTCGTCCGGTTTTTCAAATAAGTTTGATGTTTTACACAAGTAAAAAAATTACAAGAGTTTATAAGTTTATAAGTTATAAATTTGGTAAAAAATGGCTTAAATTTTGGTAGTAAACAGCCCTTGTTTTGTATTTTCTAGTTAAAATCTCGCGAGTCTTGATGTAAAACATTATTCCGGACAACTTTTGTGTTTTTCACTTTTGATAATTCAGACCAGAAAAGAGTCAAAATCGTTATTTAAAATTGACACAGAACCATTTTTATCAAATGTCAAATTTTCTTTTAGTATACTTACTTAATCACAAAACGTAAAAAGAGTGACAAAAACTTTAAAAAATGGACGAAAACGGTTAAAAAACGGATGAGAACGTTAAAAAAACGGACGGGAACGCAAAAAGATTGATAAAAACGTAAAAAAATGGACGAAAACGTTAAAAAAACGGATGAGAATGTTAAAAAAATGGACGAAAACGTTAAAAAACGGACGAGAACATAAAAAAAATGGACGAAAACGTAAAAAGATGGACAAAAACGTAAAAGGATAGACAAAAACGTAAAAAAATAGACGAAAACGTTAAAAAAATGGACGAGAATATTAAAAAATGGACGAAAACGTAAAAAGATTGACAACGGTGCAAAATATTAATGGAGGGACTAACGGTGCAAAAAATGAGGTCTAAAGGTGCAAAAAATATTAACGGATGACTAACGGTGCAAATAACTTAACGGATAAACTGACGGCCCATCCAAATTAAAGACTAAATGTGTGACAAGTTTCAAAAATAGGTATCTCTGATGTAATTAAAATGAAATATGGACTAAACATGAAATTTGTGTAAATCACAATGACCATCCGTGTAATTTTTTCTTAAAAATAATTATAAAATAATGTGTTGAAAAGCTGATTAGATATCAAAACACGATCGAGGTTCTAAAATTCAATCACTCTAATTCGTCATTTAGTCAAGTTAAACATTCATTTACTAGATTTAACACATTGACAAGTTTAGTGTTTGTGTACGAATTGAATACTTCGTAATCAAACTGTAGTGACGTGATGCTTCAAAAATGGGAAGACATACTTACACTATTTTTTTTATGCACACATCACAATTATGCATATAACATGTTGTAACATGTGACATTAATAATGTAATATTGTAATGTGTGCATAAAAAAAGTGGTGTAAATATCACTTCTCTTTAAAAATAGTATGCGAAATGGTCATGTGTCATAAATGGCGACTGGACAGTTACTGTATTACACAAAGGCCCACATTATAGCCCAGCAAAGCCCATTATTTTCATACATTGATCTGCAGATCTGTCTTGTGGATTAGTTATTAGTTTCCCATCAAATTAAGAGATACACAAGTTACACATACACCATTTTTTTTTTCCAGAGATTAGTAGTTTTATATAAGGATTAATTTCATATATCACTTTATTTTTTTGATTAAATTTATATATACTTAAAATGCAAGAATTAAATGCATAATGTACAATGTTTTTAGTGATGTTTGAGCATAAATGAAATTTCTAACTAAAAGGAAGGGAGATATGAAATTGCCCTTTTATATAAAGCAGCAATCACCAAGGTGGCTTGTGTTCGAAACCCTTATATTCTCGCAAGAATTACTAGGTTTAAACATCACTAGCTACATACTTTGGGAGTGGTTAGGGAAAGTCCAAACGGTTGCAAGATATCATATTTCGACTACGTACATATAAGTAAAAGACTCGTCCTCCGCATAAAACATAAACAGTAAAAGAACTCATTCATTTTAAAATAAAGTTAATAACTATGAAAGATTTCTAACAACGTTTTAAAAAAAAAAGTTAGTAAACTATGAAACATTTATAACAATGTGTACCCATATACCTAATGGGGTACATTTCTTAAAGGATAACACAAGTGCATCATGTTATTGGAGGATAGAATACGGCCGAAGGTCTTGATTAAGTTTAGCCTTAACTTATCATCTAACACTTTTTTGCAGTTTGAAAAGAAAACTTCTGAACGCATAAACTGTAAAAAAAATGTTGAAATTATCTTCTTCTTCTCTTTCTTTTTCCCCTCTTCATTGTTGTTCATTTGCACGAAGATATGCTTATATTTGGCAAAATAATTGTATAATGCTTAGCGGTTTCTTCAACTTTTTGACATTTGATATTTTTTCCGTGATGGCTTGCTTTGCCTTTTGAAGGGAGCGACAATTTGATAGTCAACTTTTGTTGTCAACGACGATGATCTTCAACAACGAAAATAACTCAACGAGGAAGGCAAATATGGTTTATTTATAGAGTACACATGGCATAATGAATCTTAATGGACACAGACTACAATCGGCCTTGGCCATATCATTCCTTTAATACATGTTACAGTCATTTTGGTTGTAGTCAATGTTACAATTGGTGTAAGGCGTGACGTAGCGGCATGATCAAGCCTCGCGTTTTAGGAGCCTTAGCCAAGCCACGTCGCTTTTAAGGCGTAACTTAAAGCGTCACAAAATTTTTATAGATTTATATCATATTCATAAATATCGAGTTTACAAAAAGTGTTATGCATAAGCAATAAAATTAAGAAATTATTATTACAAATAATCTTCTTCATTTCTTTCAAAAAATAAAATAAAATAGAAAAAAATACATATTAAGCCCAAATCACGATTACCCTGCTCATATACGTGGTCTACTAAAATACTACTATGATTTTTCCACAAACACCTACATATCCTATGCACCATTTTTCTTCTTCTAACACAAACTTGTGATTTCATATATAACTTTGTTTTGGTGGTTAATTTAGAGAATCGGGATACTCATTATCTTCAAATAAGTAAATAAATAAATAACTGAACATAAACACGTTCACCAAACCACACTTGAAAATGAACATAAACACTGCTACTAAATTGAAAGATAAACACACATATACAAACTTAAAAGGAAAACGGAAAAAGAAAAAGAAGATAGAGAATCGGGCAATGGTGAGACGGTGGTGGTTTGTTGGTGATTGGTGGCAGGGGTGGCGGTTGGGTGATGGTGACAGTGGTGGTGGGCAGGTATGGTGATTGTTGGTGGATGATGATAAAAGTGGTGTTGGAAGTATTTGTAGTTGGCACTAAGAAAAAGACGAAAGCACTCCTCATGTGATAAACACGTGTAGCAGATAACGGGAAAACGTTTGAATCGTTCGTCTCTAGAAATGCATATTGTCTAATGTAATAAAAAGATGTATATGTCTCAACTTTTCTGACAAAGATATAAAGTGTGAAAATTGACAAACCGGCAACCACAAAGATGTAAGTTAGAGTTTACTCTATTTATTTTATGCCATATAAAATATTAAATACGTACACTACCAACATGCATCATTTGTGTCACAACTCACAATAGTCATGAAAGGTAGGAAAAAGGCTTATAGGTGTGTGGTGATCTTTACATATATACACGTACTAGAAGGAAAATCGTTTTTTGTGATATGAGACTTCAAAACAATGAAACATATTGTCTAAAAAAGCCCACTACACGAAAAAGGGTACTCTTTAACTTTAACTCCAGGAAACACTTTTAGGACGTAATTCTTTTTTAACTCTTTTTATCTCACCTAAAACAAAAAATTTTGTGGTCAACTTTCTGCGACCACAAGTGTGCTACCCAAATAAACGCATGTAAATTTTTTTTATACAGAACAAACTTGTAACAAGTTTAAACAATGATATTCAGTTTTGTAACAAGTTTAAACAATGATATTCCTATGACTATGACTATAGATTGTGCTAGCCAAATAAACTAAAAAAACCATAAAGAAAAAATATGTGACAGAAAATGAACGGCGCAAATGAGGATGAGGATGATATGTTGGATGTTTGAGGTATGGATGTAATCATAAACTTGCCACCAAACGTGAGATAATCCCAAATTCCTAATCATTACATCCTTACATAACTAATCACATTATTTAATCATCGATAATCTCCTTAATCCACTCTGTAAAGCCATCATAAACTTTTACACTTTTATTACTTTTTTTTGTATGAGAGTGTCTAACCAATGCTCTTAGGGCATTGGATAAGAAAGGCAGGGACCCACAAAAAGTACAAAAAAGTACTCAGGAAACCACAACAAATATAAAAACATATAGGACCGTGAGTTCTTTTTTTGTACTTTTTGTGGGGTCTCAGCCTTCTTATCCAATACCCTAAAGGCATTGGTTAGACAATCCCTTTTTGTATTTGGGTCCTACATTCATCCTACACTTTTCATAAAACGACTGATCTAAGATTTTATATGAATTTATGATGTTGAAAACTTGAAATGGTTTAGAAAAAAAAGCATTAAAGACTAAACTATTTTGCTATAAACGATCATCTACTCCATTTTAGTTAATCTTTAAATACTTATGTTAGTTAATTACATGATAAGTTGACAAGAAAATATCAATTGTAAATGTAGCTTAGGGTAGAATGTTATTGAGACTCTAAGACTAGTAGTAATTAATTGCAACCCAACATTTGAGCAGACTATTTTGTCATCTCAACGCCACATTAACTTCTATCTCTTAAACCAAACACATAACAAACACCCGCAGTAAAGCAACCCCGATCACAACAAAAAGCATACCGCACAAATATTAATTAAAAAAAAAGGAAAAAAGGAAATGAGAAAGAAAACTCATACAAATTTTGCGAGTTTGGGTTGCCTGGCCGATCGAAGGAAGCAAAATAAGGAGGGAGGGGGTCTCTTGGGTTGTCATGTGGGGTTGGAGGGGAGTAGATCGACCTTTGCAAGGGTCTCCAGTACGAGTAGTCTAAAGAAAGATTGTGTGACTTATTTTCAAATATAATTTATATTTCTGATTTCTGATTAAATATTAAGAAATTTGAGTAATGGCCGCACACAAACATTCTAAATGACAAAACACCATGACAAAAATTTGAAGTACAACACAATGCCAATAAAATAACATATCTAAAGAGTAGGCAAATACCAAACTTTATATACTTTCAAAAGACAAGTAAAATACGAGGAATAGGACCCATTGCCCTTTCTTCCTACTCCAAAGACAAATTCAATATGAAGAAACAAATTCTCTAAAACTATATACAAATATATAAATTTTCTACGCCTAATCATAGACAACCATATGACAAGACTTGGTATAACATAACATAGATATTTTAATACACATTATACAAGTTTAACTTAAGATAATATGATACTTAATCCCCATAAAAAGGGTAACATTTCTTACCCTTTCTTTTTCTTTTTTTCTAAAACCTCGCTAGTTTATACACACATGGATCATCATCATTCTTTTTCTTTTTCTCTTTAAAGCTAAAGATGAAAAGACTAAAAGACCCTCAAGAAAAAATTGGGTTGCTTTTGGAAACATATCAATCAACGGAAATTAACATCACCAACCATGATCCTCCTTAATCTTCTTCTATTCCATCAAGCACCACTTTTTGCCCCTAAACATGGGAAAAAGGTGATATGTCATAAGTAAAAGCAAAAAATGTGTATCATGCATGTTAGGTATTGGCAAAATATATGATTGTAGCATCAAAACTTGATGTGTTGATATGTAAAAAGATTAGTCGTATTACCTTGTAGAGATTTGTAGAGGGGGGAGGGGTTATAGGAGCGCGTTTTCGGTATAATTCTTAGCTCGAAGATTTACGTCGCGGAGATCTTTCAAATGATGTAAAATTTCTTGAAGAAGTTCCATTCCTTTGTCACCTTTTTTCATCGACTTGATGCAATGGTTTAAAAATTCTTTATCGGCTTCTAGAGCTTGTAACCTTGTGTAGAGTTGATCTACTTCCTCTTCCATGTCGATTCGTTTCTTCTCAAGTTCAAATCTTGTGACAGCCGTGTCTTCAAACTTAGCTGAGTAGAATCCATTTTCATATCCGTTTCTTACGGTCACACCATCTTCTTTCGTGTTACTAATTACATCCAAAAGAGGAAGTAGTCGTTTCCCCGTTGGTTGTTTTCCGTTGATCCCAGTACTTTCGGTTATTTGTCCATTGAAGCCAAAAGTGTTGATTTCTTCGTAATGATCTTCTATTATACGTATGTTTGCAAAATGCCGATCCTCTTCGTCACTCAATGCAAAAAGCTTTTCTTCTAGGACCCTTAGTTGCTCGAGAATCGACATCCTTTCCTCCTCAAAGACCGCTAACGATGATTCTAAATCCAAAACGTTGCCAACGCTGGTGTCTTGACCTTCGATTTCTCGATTACTGTCAAAGGTATTTTCGTCTTTTGGCATTTGAACCGAGTCAATGGACAAACCATCTTCATCCTCAGAATGACTCCAAGAAAATGAAGATGTCCCGGTCCTCGTGCTCATTCGTGCAACTCTAGTTTTTTCTTTCGCCTCGTACTCCAACACTTTCTTTCGATACAATTCCAATTCTCTTTCCTTTTTCGTCATAAGGTCATTCATGAGTTGTAAAGCTTCTTGATCATATTCCGATTGTTCTTCCATCATTCTTTGATACTGCAATGCCTCCATTTGCATCGCGGCCTTCTCTTCTTGAAGCCGATTTATCATTGCCATTGTCTCATTAGCCGCCACCATTGAAGCGTTTCTCTCTTCCTCCAATTCCGAGTATAAATCTTGTAAGGCTTTTCTCTCGGCTTTCAAAGCTAATTTTAGCTTCTCACTTGTGTTCACCAAATCACCACCATCACTTTCACTAATCACACTTCCATCAAAAGAGTCTTCTGCCCCTAATTCTTTCGTCTCGAACATTAACCACTTTTTGTGAAGTGGATTGCGACTATGATGTGAAGAGGGCGTCTCCGGAGCTCTCTCTTCCTCCACATCTTCTTCATTTTCATCTTCTCGAGCTTCTTCAAAATCTAAACAAAGTACAAAAACATAATTCATATAAAAACCTTGAAATTAGCACTCATTTATGTAACCACCTTCTTATAACTAATTAAAGATTACCAATTTCTAGATTCGGATGAAAAATGTTATAATTTGTCGAAGGTTCTTCGTATTTGATCTCATCAAATGAGTCCAAAACAGGAATCTCGGTTCCTATCGAAACATGGTCTTCTTCATGGACTATATAAAACACAAAACAATCTTAGAATTTACATAAATTTTAGACCAAAATTGATTAAAAAAAAAAAAAAAAAAAAGTAAATGAAAAACAAAAAATACTTTAATATCAAAAGTTCAGAACTTACTTGAATGAAGATCAGAATCACTATCTTGAAAATCTTCGGATTCGATTGATGGGGTTTGAGCTTCTTGACTTATAACGACTTCTTCGCTACCAAAATCAATCAAATTCTCAACAAATTTCGACAAATCTTCTCTTTTTTGATGAGCAGAATCTACATTTTCTATTGAAATTAAGCTAGCCTTTTGAAAATCACCAAATTCATGATCTTCATCATCCAAATTATGTCGATTTTCCTCTGTTTTCAAATCGATCAAGTCACGAACTTCGTCAAGCTCCTCTGTTTTCACCTCTGTTTTCGAGTCGTGTAACTCGAAGGGAAACAATTGGTTTCCACTATAATGAATGAAAAACTTAAGATCTTGAGAATGCAAATCTTCCCCTTTTTCAATTTGAACCAAATCTTTTTCGAACGAATTCAAATGTAAATCCTCTGTTTCAAATTCTTCATCTTGAGTACTATGTTTTTCGCTTTCGATTTCTTGGTTTATTTCAACATAACCCGACTCAATTCGATCATCCGAAAACATATTTTCTACACAATCATCGACATGATTCACTTTCTTATCATTATCCAAAACATCTCCTATAGGATGAACCACAAAACAAGAAGATTCATCAACTATTTTCTTATCAAAATTCACTTCACAACAAGAACACTTTAGCTTCTTTTCTTCATCAATTTGCACCACATCAATTCTTTCCACCTTCGAAAAAACAAAATTCGTTGATTTTCGACGAAAGCCCGTAACACATGAGGAACAATTCTCACACAAATCATCAAATTCAGCCAGCTTTTTATGACTTGAACAAAACCCAAAACTTGAAATTTCTTTTGAGTGAAATTCACAAAGATGGTAAGAAAATCTATCTATTCGAGCACACGAGAAACAAGGCGGTTTTAAACCGAAAAACTCTGCAAATTTTATGATAAAATAAGAGAACACAGAGTTGAGTAGCAGAAAAAATATGAGCATCCATTCAAGCATTGCATAAATTAAAACAAGTGTGATCTTGTTTGTGTTTTTATGTACCATTGTTGCAAATTTGTTTGCAGCCATTGGTATTTATTGCTTGATGCTCTGTTTTACTCTGTTTTTACTCTGCTTTTGCTCTGTTTTTGCTCTGTTTTTGTATGATAGTTATTGAGTAAAAAGATTGTTGATTTGGAATAAGGGATTAAAAGGGTGTTGGGATTTGTAAATGTTTTGGCTTAAAATTTGGTTTTTGAGATAGAAAGGAAAGAAAAAATTGGGACAGATAGACAAAGTGATGTTGTTGAAGGTTTTGACAAATTTGAAGTCTTGACTGAGTTTTAAGCAACATATCAAAGAACATGTCTACATATTATATTGAGTTTATGTAATACGGAGTAATACTCTAAATATAAATATTCGTATGTTTCAATAGATTGTTTAGCTTCTTGAAAGGTTTCATAAATACCCTTACTTATAAAATAAAAGATAACGCGATCTGCTTAACATTTTAAATACTTAAATACAATTTAAACCAATAACTTTTTTGCTCTCAATTACTTCACCCTTCATAAAAAAGTAAAAAAATTAACGTTACTGTACACCGTCGCCGCTATGCACGGGTAACAGTCTAGTTTCTTTTATAGCCTTTATTGACCAATCAACTAAAAGTTTCCGGGTCAAGAGTGATACCTCTAAAGCAACGCCCTGTTTGATGATTATTTTGTTAATGTTATGATTAGATTATGTCTTAATGTACCATTTTGATATAAAAAGCTTATTTAAATTCAAATCATTCATTAAATAAAGTCATTAGAGTAAGATGGTTTATTTTCAAAGTGGTTAGATTTTGTTTGTTATGCCTAATTGTTGCTAGATAAAAATATATACAGTTTGAAATGAATCATTTTCAAAATGCAATGCCTGCTAAATTTACAAATTATGAGTTCTTGCTATAAGAAGTTTTAGACTTTAGTGCTTTGTCAACATTATGCATTTAGGTGTTAAACTATGTGGTATATATGTATGTGATTATAAACAAATACTATGTAGAGAATCAATTTAAATAATATCAAATACCATGATAAAAATAAAATAAAAAGCCAGTTAGAAGGATCAATGAACCACAAAATAAGTACGTGGGGCTACACACAAAGGCAAGGTGTGGGGAGCCACTAACAATGCTACATGTTGGACCTAATCATATATGTCTTTTAACTTTTAACTTTTATAGAAAAAAGTATTAAAGATCTTGTTACTTGTTATTAGTAAAAACCATAAACAAGTTAAATAAAATAATGTCTTGCATCATGTTAAAAATGTATCATTTTTCTTCATATATTGGATGCCAAAACCATTTTCGGTTATTGATGCATCACAGTTGGTTTATTGAGTTGTATACTACTAGAAAATATATAAATAAAATTGTTAAAAATAATATAAACAAGTTAAAATGACGTAAATTGGACTCGTTATCACAAATTTCATGACTCACATTTTTTAATTTTTATACATATTAGAACTTAATATAAGATTGACTGGGTTATCTAAAAATAAAATATGATAAAATGAATACAACTTAATATTTCTACAAATTCAGTTAATATTACTTTTCAACCATTTGTGCTAGATTTGGTAAATGGCCAAGAATATGATAAAGTAGTACACTAGTACAGTACATAACAATATTTGGAAACTCGTGTGTTAATTTTTTCGATAGTGAACAAATTTATAAACCAATAGCAATCTTGGACTTAAACCAAGATTCTTTATTAAAAACAATCACAAACCAAGAACAATATATCAACTGATCTCAATCAGCAATCAACACTAAACCAATGAACTTAAACCACATCCACCACTGCTACTCAGGTGTGGATCTATTATCTATCTTGATAATAGTTCTATTACAAAAGATCAATAGAAACAGAATAAAGCAAGAGCTTGTGATTGTGAGTAATACGGCAAGAGATATCAACTAGGGTTCTGAGAAGATAAGAGGTGACTCCAGCTTATATAGCCCATCAATATAACTTTCTACACTTCACAACTTTAGTCCTCCATCTTTGTACTTCTTTATCTTCAGATACCAAAGTCCAAATTAAAGCTTAACTGAAACTTTACAAGTGTACAAAATTAGTCCCTGTACTATATAAACCAGAATAAGATTATATTTTCAACACCCTCCCTTAATCTTATTCTGATATAGATCAATAAGATTAAGTTTAGAACATAGCAAGCTATGTTGTTTTGTATCCAATCCTTTAGTTAGAACATCTGCTATTTGATCAGCAGTGCCTATCTTAACAGTTTCAATTACCCCAGCAATAATTTTATCCCTTACAAAATGCAAGTCAATTTCTAGATGTTTTGTTCTCTCATGAAAAATGGGATTGGCAGCAATCTTAATTGCTGAATTACTGTCACAAAACACTTTGACAGGTAAAAGATTTTTACAATTCAAATCCTCCAGAATTTTTAAGATCCAAACAACTTCAGAAGTCACAGAAGCTAAAGCCCTATACTCAGCTTCTGTAGACGATTTAGAAATAGTATTTTGTTTTTTACTTTTCCAGGAAACTAAACAACTGTTCATGAAAACACAATATCCAGTCACTGATTTTCTAGTGACCACACATCTAGCCCAATCAGCATCAGAATAAGCTTTTAATTCAATAACTGGGCTAGTAGATTTCTCAATATTCAAACCTTTACCTGGAGAACCCTTAAGGTATCTTATTACCTTTAACGCAACAGTCAAATGAGATTTCAAAGGACTATGCATAAACTGACTAAGACATGAAACAGCATAAGCAATGTCAGGCCTAGTAGTAGTAAGGTAAATAAGCTTACCAATCAACTTCTGATATTCAGTGATATTCTTAAGTTTAGGATCAAAATCAGTAGGTTCACTAGATAAAGCAAGATTAGGCTGCAAAGGTACAGAAGCAGGTTTTCCAGCAAGTAGACCAAACTCAGCAATAAGATCAAGACAATATTTTCTTTGAGTTAAACACAACCCATTCTTAGTATCTAATACTTCAATGCCAAGAAAATATTTTAGTTTGCCAAGATCTTTAATCATAAACTTGCTCTTTAAAAACCGTTTAACATTTTCAATCTCATGCAAATTATTACCAGTAATGATAATATCATCAACATAAACAAGCAATGCAACAAACATATCACCACAAGTTTTAGTAAATAATGAATAATCACTCTTACTTTGCACAAATTCATTTTCTATTAATACAGAAGTTAATTTTGCATTCCACTGCCTAGGAGCCTGCTTCAATCCATACAAACTCTTTTTTAATCTACAAACTCTTTTATCGTTTGGATCATAAAATCCAGGTGGCAACTTCATGTAAACAGTTTCATCAAGATCACCATATAAGAAGGCATTGTTAATATCTAATTGAAACAAGTTCCAATTATTTTGAACAGCAAGATTAATAAGACATCTAACAGTAACAATTTTAACAACAGGAGAGAAGGTTTCATCAAAATCTATTCCCTCCCTTTGATTGAAACCGATAGCAACTAATCGAGCCTTAAATCTATCAACTTCACCATTAGACTTAAATTTGATCTTAAAAACCCATTTACTTCCTATAGCATTCCTCCCAGCAGGAAGTTCAACAATCTCAAAAGTGTCATTTCTATATAAAGCATCCATCTCATTATTCATAGCATCATTCCAATGTCTATACTTAGACGCTTCCCAATAAGTTTTAGGTTCAGAATGTTGATTAAGAATAGTGGAAAAACAATAATTTTCTTTAGACAACTTTGAATAGTTAACATACTTTTCAATACCAAATTTCACTTTAGAATCCACAACAAAATCATTGAATTTTTTTGGAAAGACAGAAGTCCTAGAAGACCTTCTTAAACCAGAATCTTGATGACCATCTACCTGAGAATGAACTGGTAACTCAGTACCCTCAGAATATTCACTATTTATATTTTCCTCTAAGGCTGCAGACCTCTCACCCTCACTGGTAGATGCAGTTAAGTCAGAAGAATGCCCCCAACATCCTCATTAAAAGACTTAAAAGGACTGCCTAGATTAGGAGGTGGACTACCAAGCCTATTAGGGCTGGGTTCATTAGTTTTCTCATCACTGGGTATGTCAGGTAGGTCATCAAGAGTATCATAATTGAAAAAATTCAGATGAGTAACATCTTGATCAGGTTGAGATGTGAAATCAACATTTTGTTTAAAAGGAAAAATATCCACAAAAAACTTAACATCTCTAGAAAAAATAACCTGTTTATTATCAAGACTCCAGAGTTTATAACCCTTTTTTGAATTAGAATATCCAATTAAGACACACTTTTCAGACCTACTGCCAAATTTATCATGGTTATTAACAATAGTAGCATAGGCAAGACATCCAAAAGCCCTCAAATGCTCAAGAGGAGGAGCAAAAGAATGCACAAGTTCAAAAGGAGATTGACCATTTAGCACAGAAGAAGGTAATCTGTTAATCAAATAAGTAGCAGTTAGAATACATTCAGACCACATATTTAAGGGAAGCCCTCCCTGAAACAAAAGAGATCTAGCAACATTAAGAAGATGCCTATGCTTCCTCTCAACAATGCCATTTTGTTGAGGGGTATAACTACATGAAGTCTGATGCACAATACCATTGTTTTCACAAAACCTAGTAAACTGCTGATTAACAAATTCAGTCCCATTATCACTCCTAAAACACTTAACTTGTTTATTAAACTGAGTTTTAAGATAATTGTAAAAAACCATAAGATTCTCAAACACTTCAGTCTTATTTTTTAAGAGATAAACCCAAACAGCCCTAGAAAAATCATCAACAATAGTAAGAAAGTATCTGTAACCATCTTTACTAGTGACTCTATAAGGCCCCCATAAGTCTAAGTGAACTAACTCACCCACATTTTTTGAAACATGGTCACTTAAAGGAAACGGTTCCCTAGTTTGTTTAGCTTTGTGACAAACATCACAAGTAATTTCAGAACCATTAGTAGTGAAACCTAAAACAGGTTTTAACACATTTAAAACTTGGTCTGCAGGATGGCCAAGCCTGCAATGCCAAGTAAATTTAGAAAGAAAACAAACACTATTCACAGATAACCTCTCAAGATCTTTACCTTGATTTCCATCAAAGTAATACAAGCCACCAATCTGTTTACCAATCCCCAGAATTTTCCCTGCCCTCAAGTCCTGATTTAAGATATAGCAATTAGCTTCATCAAAAGCAAAAAGTAACTTACTATCCCTGGAAACTTTATGAACAGATAAGAGACTGACACAATATTCAGGCACAACAAGAACATCATAAAGAGTTAAGTAACTAGTCAAAGGCATATTCCTAATTTTAGTAATAAAAGCTTCAGTCCCATTTGGGTGTGAAACCTTAATTTTAAGATGAGAAACATCAACAACATTAACCAGAAACTTATCACTATATGTTATGTGCTGATTAGCACCAGAATCAGTAATAACTCCCTTATTAACAAGATTAGCATGTAATTGACTATTAGAACAAAAGAACTTCTCAAAGTTTTCATTGAACATTCTACTAGAATTATAAAAAGTACCTGCCATATTGGCTTGTACACCATTGCCAGAAATAGAATTTTCCTTAATCAAAGAAATAAGAGTAGCCATTTGCTCATCAGTGAAAGCAGAAGAAGGACTAGTACCAACAGAATTATTAGCAACATTTTTGACTTTAGTGTTTTGACCATTTTGATTATTTTTCTTTTTACCAAAGTCAGAAGGGTAACCAATGAGTTTAAAGCATCTATCAATAGAATGACCATTAAAACCACAATGTTCACATACAATAGAAGAGCCCCCAGCAGCTTTTCTATTCTCATTAGGTTTAAATCCAGTACTAGGTCTAGAAGGATTCCCAGAAGTTTGAGACCTCTGAAAATTGCCTTTATTCCCCACATTAGAAAAGAACACAGAAAACTGGGCCCTTTGAGAGGTACCAGAACTAGAACCAGATACAACAACTCTGTGAGATTCCTCACTAGAAATAATAGCAAAAGCACCTTTAACATCAGGTAATGGATCCCTAGCCAAAATATTACTTCTAATTTGCATATAAGAGTCATCCAAACCCATCAAGAATTGCATTAACTTCATAAGTTGATTATGTTTTTTAAAATCTTCAGCTGCATGACAAGTGCACCTAGGTAACTTGACAAGAGCATCAAATTGTTTCCATAATGTACTTAACTTGTTAAAATACTCAGCAATAGGTGTTCCATTTTGAGTTAAAGAGTGAATTTTATGATGAAGGTTAAAAGTAACAGAGCCATCAACTCTATCAAAAGTTTCTTTTAATTCATTCCAAACATCAGAAGCCTTTTTTGAAAAAATTTGACCCAAGTATAATTCCTCAGTTATAGAGTTAAGAATCCATCCAAGAACAACAGCATTAACTCTATCCCATTGCCTCCCTAAGACCTCATCTACATTAGATCTAGTACAAGTACCATCTATAAAGCCAGTCTTATTTTTTCCCTCTAAAGCCAACAATAAAGCACAAGACCAAACATTATAGTTTTCAGTACCTTTGAGTTTAATAGAAATAACAGTCAAAGTAGCAGAATCATTAGGGTGTAAGTGCAAAGGGTGACTAAGGTCCAATTTACTAATAAGGGTCACAGGTTCATCCCCACCAATATCATCATCTCCATTAACAGATGGTGGAGCACTATGCTCAGAATTATGAACAGACATAATGCAATAAAGAACAAGAAAACAAACAAACACACAAAAAAGGAAGAGAAAGTAGTTCCCAGGCTTTCCTTGCCACTTAAAGTGGTAGGTCAAGGGCGCACACAAGCAAACAAGACAAAAGAAAACACAAAACAACTAAACACAATCAAACAACAGCCAAAAACAAGCAAATAAAGCAATATCAAGGCAAATATGAAGTTTAAAGGTGTGAGAGGTGTTACAGTGCTCTCAATGCAAGATTTAGCTGAAGCACTCTCACTGTGTCCTTGATTCACTTAGTCAAGAACACAGAAAGAAACCCAGAATCAACTCCAAGATTCGCAAGAATCAATAAAGAACCAGAATCAACTCCAAGATCCAAGTTCCAACACCAATTCAGACCAGAATCAACTCCAAGATCCAAGTCCCAATACCAATCTATCGATTAACAAAGTTAATCAACCCAGGAAGTCAATGAGAACAAAACCCCCAATTTTAATCGAAACCCTAATTTTTTCAAAAATTAGAAGTTTTATAGAAAACACGTTAGATCTGTGCAATTAAACACACTAACAACAATTAACACTGGTTAATTGAAATTTTTCAAAGCAATTTGAAAAACCCCCAATTTTTTCAAAACCCTAAAAAATTTTGCGATCAGATATAGAGCGAATTGCTCTGATACCATGAACAAATTTATAAACCAATAGCAATCTTGGACTTAAACCAAGATTCTTTATTAAAAACAATCACAAACCCAGAACAATATATCAACTGATCTCAATCAGCAATCAACACTAAACCAATGAACTTAAACCACATCCACCACTGCTACTCAGGTGTGGATCTATTATCTATCTTGATAATAGTTCTATTACAAAAGATCAATAGAAACAGAATAAAGCAAGAGCTTGTGATTGTGAGTAATACGGCAAGAGATATCAACTAGGGTTCTGAGAAGATAAGAGGTGACTCCAGCTTATATAGCCCAGCAATATAACTTTCTACACTTCACAACTTTAGTCCTCCATCTTTGTACTTCTTTATCTTCAGATACCAAAGTCCAAATTAAAGCTTAACTGAAACTTTACAAGTGTACAAAATTAGTCCCTGTACTATATAAACCAGAATAAGATTATATTTTCAACAGATAGGGAAGAGTTTCTCGCCAGAAAACCACTCCAGAAATTAGCTTCCAGCAAATTGTAAACCACACTCAATGAATTATTCCATAGCCCTTCTCGCATGTGTTTATGTGTCTCGAGCCTCCTTCCCCGCTAGACACCTCCCAGCTTGTAAACCATCCCGCACCACCCATGCTTTTCCCTTCTGCATCTCCTTATTAATGTAATATTATGTAGCCCTTAACCATGTGTTTTTCTTGTACATAGTTATTTAATAAATGGAACATAGCCCTGGCCTGGATGCAAATGGCTGCACTTCTGATATTCTTTATACCAAATTACCAACCATACATATGTAAAATTGCAATTTTCAAAAAATATTTTAGTTCTTAAACTTGCAGAAATCACGCCTGAATAGCACACTTTAAAGATCTGTGTTCCATGCATTACTGCATTAGGCCATATACATACAGATTGCTTGTATCGGCAAGTATGCTCGTGAATGCCACTATCTGACCGATGCGAAGTCAAACGAGGGTTTATATAAAAACTCGGTTAAAGACATAGATGAATGGCACCAGTCGCCACATTAATTGTTCGATTATCATATTAGTTATGCACTTTCAAATAAAACATGCCAAGGAACTAAAGAAAAATTACCATAATTATACATGCCACATAAATGTCCATAAAACTTCATGTCTAACCAAAAGATTCAGATTTAAAACATTGAGATCATTAAAAAAAAATAATAAATAAATAATAATCTCTATAGGAGTTAACATAAGATTTCAACAAATCAAAAGGATAGGAAAGAAGATGATAATGTTAAACACTACACAAATCTGAAGGTGAAACCAGACTCCCCACGTACTCAATGCCATCTCTTTTCCAGCATGAATTTAATTTATCAAGTTCTTCATGAAGATTTAGCTTTTTATGTGAAGCATTTGTTGTGCAGTAGATAATGAGTTGGTGGTTGCGATTCCTAAACAAGATTTTTCCACTATCCAAAATACAAATTGGGAATAACCCTGTAGAATAATTATCTTCTACAGGTAATGTGAATGACCATCGTATCGTCCATGAGTTTTCAACACCTTGTTCCTTCATCACCCACACATTGAATCCCATATGATCACCACACTCACCGATCAGGTGAAGGCACCCATTTATCGTACCTAAAGGAGTATTATTGTTGCTAAATTGACTGGGTGGATTTATCTTCGTAAGTACCATGTCTTTAACATTGAGAGCTACAATACTATCCAATTTATCATCTTTAGAATATCCAATCCAATACAAAAATCCATTTAAAAATTTACCCACCCTTCGAAAACAAAACCTAATATCTTGAATGTTAGTGTGTTGAATATTCTCCCATGAATGCTTTTTAAAACTGAAGACATCACATTTATCATGAATGTAACAATATGATCCGCTTCTAAATCGAACAATCTTTAAGTCACCAGTGGTTGTGTCATAGCCAAATCCAAATGTATAATACGACCAATTGTCTATAACTGCAGGGGAAGGTGAATCCGGTAATATCTTAGACACACGAGTAACCGGATTGTATAGGATAAGTTGATGATGTAAATACTTATCAATATAAGTATTATTAACAAGCAATAGTACTATACCATTGAATGTTCCCAATATGTCGACGGGTCCAAAAAAACTACTAACCTCGACTACTGAATTAGTCGTGTCATCTGTAGTAAGTAGACGTCTTTCGTGTGAGAAAAGGATCATTCGACGGATATTTGATCTTAACTTCATAAGGTAAGGATCTTTAATCAGATGGTTCCAATGTTTTGATACACATTGGAACCGTAGTAAAGATTTTTGAGGAAGTCGAGCAAGTATATTGTAAAGAATATGATCAGTTATATGGACATCCGCCATAGGTTGTTTGGAGAAGAAAATTAATTTGGAAGAGACGGGTTTATGGAAGATAAATAAGAAACCCTAATACTTTTTCTTAATATCAATCTTTATTCGTTCCTTCACCAAAAATATCGAATTTAAATTCTGAATATATTTTGATTGGACTAGTTATTTTAGGGAGGTGATAAATTCACGGCTCCACTTTATTGATCCACATTTATACCCTTCTAGTTTGTTTACCTATTTTTTTACACTCGTCTTCCGTTATTTTTGTACTCACTATGTTTCACATAATCGCTACCCCCGTGCCTCACAGCCTCTTCGTCGCTAGTAACACTGTAATCAAACTATTAGGTATTTGTATGAACTACTAACTGAAGTAACTAGATATAGCTAGTAAATGACACTATTTGACCGATACCGAGTCAAACAAGCTTATTGTATGCAAACTCAGATAAGAACAAAGATGAATGGCGTCACATTGTTCGATTATGCAGTTTCAAATTAAAACAATGAAATCATTATAAATGTTTTTGTAACCAAATTTGTATATAGTTAACATAGGATTCTAACAAATCAAAGGGAAAGTAAAACTGAAGGTGAAAGCAGACTCTCCATGTACTCGATCCAATCAGTAGTCATCCATCCACAAATATGTATCCTTTTAGATGAATCTTTAGATGTGTAGTAGATAATAAGTTGTGTTAGAAAATTTAGTGCACTAAAGGGATGAGTTCACACCTGGTAATGGGTTTGGAGGTACGGAGTGTACACCCATTTGGTCCATGAACACCCTGACTCAATAGTGGTTATGAGAAGAATCTGCTGCTAGCTGATTCTACTGCTGAATCTGCTGATAGTGTGTTGATTCTGCTGCTGAATCTGCTGCTAGTGTAATGATTCTGCTGCTGGTGTGAATCTGCTGATAGCATCAATTATTTTGCTGCTCGTTTTTAACCACTGATTCCTACTATTATGGAAAGTATTATGATATAATTAATGGGCCGTTAATTATATATAATTCCATGGGCTAGGGTTTTGAGTATTCTCTATTATAAATAGAGGTCATAACACATCTGCATGGATATACAAAATCACAAAACCCTAAACACTTTAATACGCATCTGGTTCTTGGTTTGTGCCTAAAACAAGAACATCACTTGGTCTTATCCCATAGAGATATTCGTGTAACCTAGGCATAGGGTCGAATAGTTTCTATTGGAAAGTGACACCACGATTTCAAGTGAATATCCGGTACCTTATTGATTATCTTTACCCTAATCTGGAAACTTGTTAACACTTATTAACCAACAATCAATAGAAACTATCCGTGATAATCAATGGCTGCTGCTATGAGACAAATGGCTGCTAGCTTTTCCAAGTTGGAAAAGTTTAAAGGTGTTGATTTCAGAAGATGGCAAAAGAAGATGCACTTCTTGTTGTCAAGTATGAATGTGGTATATGTTCTGAGAACTGAGATTCCAGAAGATTTTGGAGAAGATGCTACTATGGAACAGATGAGGGCAAGAAGCAAGTGGGAGAATGATGACTACATATGCAGGGGTTTAATTCTCAATGGTATGTCTGATTCTTTATTTGATATTTATCAGAATGTTGAAACTTCTCAAGAACTATGGGATTCCTTGGAAGCCAAGTATATGGCTGAGGATGCATCAAGTAAGAAGTTCCTTGTAACTAATTTTAACAATTACAAAATGGTTGATTCTAGACCTGTCATGGAACAATACAATGAACTTCTTAGTATACTTAGTCGATTCACACAACACAAGATGAATATGGATGAGGCTATTTCAGTCTCTTGTATCATCGATAAACTGCCTCCTTCTTGGAAAGATTTCAAGCATATGCTTAAGCATAAGAAGGAGGAGTTAACTCTTGTTGAGTTGGGCAGTCACTTGCGCATTGAGGATTCACTCAAAGCTCAAGACATTGACAAGCCAAAGAGTAGCACTGCTACTGGTCCATCAGTTGTCAATATGGTGGAGCATAACAACTCCACCAAGTACAATGACAACAAGGGCAAGCGTAAGCATCAAGATAACACCAAATCTGATCTTAACAAGAAACCTAAGGTGACTTGTTGGAAGTGTGGGAAACCTGGACACTTCAGGAAAGATTGCAAGGGTGGTAAAGTTGGAAACAAATCTAATGGATCAGGCATAGGTGGAGGGAATGGTAACACCAATTCTCTGAAAGGTCAGAATGTGTTTAATAAGTCTTTTGAGATTTATTATGTTACATATATATCTGACATTTACTTTGTGCAGGATGATGATGTTGCCTGGTGGGTTGACTCTGGAGCAACAATTCATGTGTGTAAAGATAAAAGCTGGTTCAAGACCTATAAGTCAATGAATGATGGTTCTATTCTTCATATGGGAAACGAGTCAACTGCCCTGGTGCATGAAAAAGGATGTGTTGATTTGAAGTTTAGTTCTGGAAAGATTGTTTCTTTATTTAATGTTTTACATGTTCCTGATATTAGAAAGAATTTGGTTTCTAGTAGTGTTTTGAATAATTATGGTTATAAACAAGTTATTGAATCTGATAAGTTTGTTTTGTCTGAAAATGGTGTGTTTATTGGTTTTGGTTATTTGTGTAATCAAATATTCAGACTTAATATTGTTCATAATAAGATTGATTCTGCTTTTATATCTACATCTAAACTTTATGATTCAAACCTATGGCATGCAAGACTTGGCCATGTACATTTTAAAAGAATGCAAGATATGTCCAAGGATGGGTTAATACCAGCTTTTGATATGAACACTGAAAAGTGTAAAACTTGTATGTTGAACAAGATAACTAAGAAACCTTTTCAAAGAGTAAAACGTGAAACTAAAGTTTTGGAGTTAATTCACAGTGACCTTTGTGATTTACATGCTACTCCCTCTTTGGGGAATAAGAAATACTTTGTGACTTTTATTGATGATGCTTCTAGGTTTTGTCATGTTTATTTATTACATTCTAAAGATGAAGCATTAGATAAATTTAAAGTATTTAAAACTGAAGTTGAATTGCAACAAAGTTCCCTGATCAAAAGATTAAGGACTGATAGGGGAGGTAAGTACATGGATACTCTGTATTTTCAGTCTGTTGGTATAATCCATGAAACAACTACTCCCTATACTCCTCAGCAAAATGATATTTCTAAAAGGAAAAACAGGGTGCTGAAGGAGATGGTTAATTCCATGTTGTCCTATTCAGGACTGAGTCAAGGGTTCTGGGGTGAAGCTATGTTAACAGCTTGCTATTTATTAAATAGGGTTCCCAACAAAAGGAACAAAGTTACCCCTTATGAACTTTGGACTAAAAAGAAACCTAACCTTAATTATCTTAGGATATGGGGTTGTAGGGCTGTTGTAAGACTCCCTGATCCAAAGCATAAAACTTTGGGAGAAAGAGGCATTGAATGCATCTTTGTTGGATATGCTGAGCATTCCAAGGCATATAGGTTTTATGTTATAGAACCTAATGAGTCTGTTTCAATTAACTCAATAATTGAATCAAGGGATGCACTCTTTGATGAGAACATATTCTCATCTATCCCTAGACCAAGTCAAAGGATTCCAAATGGAACCAATGACAATGGTGTTTCAGAAGTATCTGATGAGGTTCCTTCTGCGGTTGTGGAAAAACAACCTGAACCTGAGCTCAGAAGGAGCAATAGGGGTGAGGACTCCAAATTCATTTGGACCTGAGTTTCAATTATACTTAATTGAAGGTACAAGGAGTGAGGTCTCTGACCAATATTCCTATTGCTTCATTGTGGAGGATGATCCTAAAATATTTGAAGAAGCAATGAAGTCCCACGATGTTGCTTTTTGGAAAGAAGCAATAAATGATGAGATGGACTCCATTATGGGCAACAACACTTATGTGTTGACTGATCTACCACCTGGTTGCAAACCTCTAGGTTGCAAATGGATTTTCAAAAAGAAAATGAAGGTATATGGAACTGTTGAAAAGTTCAAGGCAAGATTAGTTATTCAAGGCTTTAAACAAAAGTCAGGAATAGACTACTTTGATACTTATGCTCCAGTGGCACGTATCAGTACCATAAGATTGCTAATTGCTTTGGCATCAATTCACAATCTGATTATTCATCAGATGGATGTGAAGACAACTTTCTTGAATGGTGATTTAGATGAGGAGGTTTACTTGAACCAACCTCAGGGCTTCATCATGCCTGGCAATGAAAACAAGGTGTGTAAACTGATTAAGTCTCTTTATGGACTAAAACAGGCACCTAAGCAATGGCATCAAAAATTTGATGAAGTGGTTTTATCTAGTGGTTATTTACTTAATCAAGCTGACAAATGTGTATATAGCAAATTTGATGAATCTGGTAAAAGAGTCATCATTTATCTATATGTTGATGACATGTTGATCTTTGGTACTGACCAAAATCAAGTTGATCTTACAAAAGAATTTTTGTCATCAAAGTTCTCCATGAAGGATATGGGGGAGGCCGGTGTTATCCTTGGTATTAGGATTAAACATGAAAGTAACAAAAATTTCTATCTCTTAGTCTCATTACATTGAGAAGGTTTTAAGGAAATTTAATTACTTTGATTGTACTCCAGTGAATGGATACAAGTGAGAAGCTAATGCCTAATACTGCAAAGCTGTATCTCAACTTGAGTATTCTAGGGTGATTGGCTGCTTGATGTATGCCATGACTTCTACAAGACGTGACATTGCTTTTGCTGTGGGTAAACTGAGCAGGTATACTAGTAATCCTAGTGCTCATCATTGGCAAGCAATTCAGAGGGTCTTTAAGTATTTGAAGAGAACTATAGATTATAGTCTCTCATATACTGGTTATCCTTCAGTATTAGAAGGATACACTGATGCAAGTTGGATCAGTAACACTGAAGACAATTCCTCTACTAGTGGCTGGGTATTCCTACTTGGTGGAGGTGCAATTTCTTGGGCATCCAAGAAACAAACTTGCATTACCAGTTCAACCATGGAATCTGAATTTGTGGCTTTAGCTGCTGCTGGCAAAGAAGTTGAATGGTTGAAAAACTTGCTTCTTGAGATTCCATTATGGCCTAAACCTATAGCACCTATTTCTATCCGATGTGATAGTGCTGCTACATTGGCAAAGGCTTATAGCCAGATGTACAATGGGAAGTCTAGACACTTAGGTGTTAGGCATAGCATGATTCGTGAGCTTATTATGAATGGGGTGATATCTATAGAGTTTGTTAAATCTCAACAAAACTTAGCTGATCACTTGGCGAAGGGTTTGGCTAGAGACTTGGTTTTGAAGTCTGCTAAAGGGATGGTTTAAGTCCAACTTAGTCACTGAATGCAAGGATACCCAACTCCCTTCTAAGGAAACTTGGAAGCTGAGTTCAATGTGGAAAGCTGATCATTTAGTGGACTGAAGCACATGTATCACAAACATCCCAAGGTTGTGCTTGTTACCTGCTGGAAAGGAGGATGAAGTCATAACTTCTTAATGGTTATTTTTCTTTGAAAAAGTGCTAAGCAGGAGTATGAATTAAAGATGAACCACATATGTGAATGTTGATGTTTTGCCGCTTCAGGAAGCTTTGGACTTTTAGCTTTTACAACATTTATGAATTGGATATGGACACATGGCTTGTATAGTGTCAGGAGTATTTTAGTGTTTGAAAACTTGTGTGCATTTATCATCAGGTATTCAAATGGGTTGAAGGGTTCAATTGTTAGAACACCCTGATTCTCGAATATTTGAAAGTATATGTACTAATGTGGAAATTCAATCCTCAAGATATTTTCATTTATGCACTTGTTTTGTTTTGTGTTTAATTTTTCATGCAAAGGAAGTGAACTAAATTTGGGGAGGATTGTTAGAAAATTTAGTGCACTAAAGGGATGAGTTCACACCTGGTAATGGGTTTGGAGGTACAGAGTGTACACCCATTTTGTCCATGAACACCCTGACTCAATAGTGGTTATGAGAAGAATCTGCTGCTAGTGTAATGATTCTGCTGTTGGTGTGAATCTGCTGATAGAATCAATTATTCTGCTGCTCGTTTTTAACCACTGATTCTTACTATTATGGAAAGTATTATGATATAATTAATGGGCCGTTAATTATATATAATTCCAGGGTTTTGAGTATTATCTATTATAAATAGAGGTCATAACACATCTGCATGGATATACAAAATCACAAAACCCTAAACACTTTAATACGCATCTGGTTCTTGGTTTGTGCCTAAAACAAGAACATCACTTGGTCTTATCCCATAGAGATATTCGTGTAACCCAGGCATAGGGTCGAATAGTTTCTATTGGAAAGTGATACCACGATTTCAAGTGAATATCCGGTACCTTATTGATTATCTTTACCCTAATCTGGAAACTTGTTATCACTTATTAACCAACAAGTTGGTCATCTGTGCAATCTGTCAACAAGATCCTTCCACTATCCAAAATACGAAACGGAAATAACCTGCACGAATTGTTAACTTCCACATGTAATTTGAGAGACCTATGTTTTCATCCATGAGTTCTCTACACCTTGTTACATCATCACCAACACATTGAATCCCATAACACCACGTTTTTCAATCATGCAAAGGTATCCATCTATCGTACCAAATGGAGCCAATATGTTACTACATTGATCGGGTGGTGATCATATATGGTCCGGAAAGGACATAAAGAATGAGTCTGGGCTGGACTTCTCCGGGCTGGACATCTCCGATTCTCCAGGCTGGACATCTCCAGATGAACTTAAAGCATAAGCTTGGGATGGACTTCAGGTAAGTTCAGGATGGACATGCCAAATATGAGTATAACCAAAGGAAGAGAATAAGGTCAAGAACAAAAGGTCTCGAACAAAGTGAGAGACAAACCCCTCCCTCATAATGGCAAAGTGGACAACTTTGTCTGCAAGTTTCTTGGTCAACACTTTTTTAGCCTTAAGTCCTTAACTCATGTACTAGTAGTAATGTAGCCCTTAACCATGCGTTTGTCTTGATAGTTATTTAATAAATGGAACATAGCCCTGGATACAAATGGCTGCACTTCTGATATTCTTTATACCAAAATACCAACCATAGATATATAAAATTGCAATTTTCAAAAATAATTTAGTTCTTAAACTTGCAGAAGAGCATGAATACCACACTTTAGAGATCTGTGTCCCATGCATTAGGCCGTATACAAACAGATTGCTTGTATCGGCAAGTATGCTCGTAAATGGCACTATTTGACGGATGCAAAGTTAAACGAGGGATTATATGAAAACTCAGTTAAGGACATAGATGAATGGCACCAGTCGCCACATTGTTCGATTATCATAGTAGTTATGCTTTCAAACAAAACATGCCAAGGAACTAAAGCAAAATTACCTATACATGCCACATAAATGTGCATAAAACTTCATTTCTAACCAAAAGATTCAGATTTAAAACATTGAGATCATCAAAAAAAAAAAAAAAAAAAAACAAAAAAAGTAAAAGAAAGAAAAAAGCCAAATCTCTAAAGGAGTTAACATAAAATTTCAACAAATCAAAAGGTTAGGAAAGAAGATGACAATGTTAAACAAAACAAAAATCTGAAGGTGAAACCAGACTCTCCACGTACTCGATGCCATCTTGTTTACATAAAGCTTTTGGGCCTTCAAGTTCTTCATGTCGATTAAGCTTTTTAAGTGAAGCATTTGATGTGTAGTAGATAATGGGTTTGTGGTTGCGATCTCTAAACAAGATTTTTCCACTATCCAAAATACAAATTAGGAATAACTCGGTAGAATAATAACCTTCTACACATAATGTGAATGACCATCGTATCGTCCATGAGTTTTCAACACCATGTTCCTTCATCACCCACACATTGAATCCCATATGATCACCACACTCATCGATCATGTGAAGGCACCCATCTATCATACCTAAAGGAGTAAAATCATTACTAAACTGATCGGGAGGACTTATCTTCATAAGTACCATGTCTTTAACATTAAGAGCCACAATCACCATTTTATCAAGTTTATTAAATCCAATCCAATACAAAAATCCATTTAAAAATTTGCCCACTTCTAGTAAACGAAGCTCAATACCTTGAATGTTAGTATGTCGAATATTCTCCCATGAATTCTTTTTAAAACTGAAGACATCACATTTATCAAGAATGTAACAATATCCGCTTCTGAATCTAACAATCTTTAAGTCATCAGTGGTTGTGTCACAGCCAAATCCAAATGTATATGCAGACCTATTGTCTTTAACTGCAGGGGAAGGTGAATCGGGTAATCTCTTAGACACACGAGTAACCGGATTGTATAGGATAAGTTGATGATGTATATAATACTTATCAATATAAGTATTATTAACAAGCAATAGTACTATACCATTGAATGTTCCCAATATGTCGACGGGTCCAAAAAGACTACTAACCTCGACTACTGAATTAGTCGTGTCATCTATAGTAAGTAGACGTCTTTCATGTGAGATAAGGATCATTCGACGCATATTTGATCTTAATTTCATAAGGTAAGGATCTTTAATTAGATAGTTCCAATCTTTTGATACACTTTTGAACCGTAATAATGGCTTTGTCGGAAGTCGAGCAAGTATATTGCAGAGAATATGATCGGACATATGGACATCCTCCTCCATTGTTTGTTTGGAAAAAAACACACACAAAAGACGATAAGAAACCCTACTTTGTTCCTTCCACTATAAAAGAACCGAAATATATTTTTGAGTATATCTTTGTTGACTAATTATTTTAGATTGGGATTTATATACACGAATGAAAGTATATACTTTTTTTTACCAACATTTTTATCAGCAACAAAAATTACACTAAAATAATATTCAGACTTTTTTTTTTTTTTTTTTTTCATCATGCATGCTTAATAAAAATCATCATAACAAAGGTGTTCCAAACGGGTTAGTAGTATGGGGATGAGTGTTGTTAACATGGAACTGACCAAACCCTGAATCAATAAAAGGGTTCGGTTGTGCCATCATGAGATTCGGTTGTGGTTCAAATGGACCGAAAGGGTTATACTCGTGTGGAACTATGGCTCCTGTTTCAGGACAAGCAACAAACGGATCGCCTGTTTCAAATGGGTTGGGTGCGGTGACCTGCATACGTACTGTTGGGCTGCTCTATATGCTCTTTTATCGTTCAGATTCCAACAACACAATTCACATTTTGTGTTTTGTAAAATTTGTTATATATGTTATTTAGTTATGTATGCTTGCAAAACAGAGCCAATTAAACAATATGAAGCAATGATAAAGAAACTTAGGCATCATTGGGATTAGGCGATTAGCGGGATTGTAGTTTTTCATATGCCAAATTGCTCAACACTATCTTCTTTTCATTCCTTTCCATCAATCATATTCATTTTATAGATTATAAAAATTTTCAGCTAAAAAACATAATGTGAGTGTAGAAGTTAAGTGATGTTTTGTAGGAGACAATTTGATTACTGTATTTGCAATACCCAAGTCATCCGAAAAGAGTGTTTTGTGCGTGAACAAGTTCAAGCAAATGCTCTCATATTTTTACAATAACCAATGTATATGCAAAAAAGATCAACTCCATCTCTTCAAACCAAAAAGGTAGTAATAATGTAGCCCTTAACCATGTGTTTTTCTTGTCCATACTTTTTTAATAAATATGACATAGCTTTTGACACAAATACCTGCACTTCTGATATTCTTTATACCAAATTACCAACCATACATATCTAACATAGTATGAGTAAACTGATATAAAATTGCAATTTTCAAAATTCTTTTAGTTCTTAAACTTGCAGAAATCACGCCTGAATACCACACGTACATTAGAGATTTGTGTCCCATGCATTAGGCCGTATACATACAGATGGCTTGTATCTGCAAGTATGCACTATAGAAGCAGCATAGTGGCATGAACCAATTATTGAAGAAAGTTAGCTAGTGAATGGCCCTATTTAACCAATACCGAGTTAAACGAGGGCTTATATGAAAACTTGGTTAAGAACATAGATGATTGGTGCCACATTATTTGATTATCATACAGTATTGGTTATGCAGTTTCAAATTAAACATGCCAAGGAACTAAAGAAGAATCAAACCCATAATGATACATGCCACATAAAATGTCACCAAACGTTTCAGATCCAAAACATTGAGATCATCAAAAAAAGTTATTAGCCAAATCTCTAAAGGAGTTAACATAAAATTTCAACAAATCAAAAGGATAGGAAAGAAGATGACAATATGTTAAACAAAACACAAAGAGGTATGTTAGACCCAAAAAAAAACTCACGCAAAAACATCCACGAGCTGACGTGTCAGCGTTTTATTGGTGTACTGTATAACAGTTTCTCTCCCACATCAGTTTGTGGATTTTTTTTGTGGGACTTTCTTTGTGGCCCTAGCATTTCTCAAACACAAATCTAAAGGTGAAACCATACTCTCCACGTACTCGATGCCATCTTGTTTACATAAAGCTTTTAGTCCTTTAAGTCCTTCAGGTAGATTTAGCTTTTTAAGTGTAGGATTTGATGTGCAGTAGATAAAGAGTTGCTGGTAGCGATCCCTAATCAAGACTCTTCCACTGTCAAAAATACAAATTGGGAATAACTTGGTAGAATAATTACCTTCTAAACGTGATGTGAATGACCATGTTTTCATCCATGAGTTTTCAACACCTTGTTCCTTCATCATCCACACATCGAATCCCATATCACCACACTTGTCGATCACGCAAAGGCATCCATCTATCGTACCTAAAGGAGTTGATGTGTAACTAAATTGATCGGGTAGATTTATCGTTGAAAGTACCATGTCTTTAAAACTGAGAGCCACAATCACCAGTTTATCAACACGATTATAATTTCCCATCCAATACAAAACTCCATTTAAAAATTTACCCACATCTCCATAACAACGAAATACAATGTCTTGAATGTAAGAGGGTTTAATTTTCTCCCATGAATTCTTTTTAAAACTAAAGACATCACATTCGAAAATCTGATTATAATAGCTATATCGATAACCCAATCTAACAAATTTCAAGTCATCCATGGTTGCACCAGAGCCTAATCCATATTTGTAATTATAGCAATCGTTCCAGGGTATGGAAGTTGGATGCCGTTTGGACATGCGAGTAAAGGGATTGTATAGGATCATATGAGCAGGCATACTATTATAACAAAGTACAATACCATTGAATGTTCCCACTATGATCACGGGTCCAAAAGGACTATTAATAACCTCGACTGCTGAATTAGCCGTGCCTTCAACATGCACATTATCATCTATAGCAAGAAGACTTTTGTATGAGAGAAGAATCATTGGACGACGTGCACATGATCGGAACTTCATCAGGTAAGGATCTTTAATCAGACTGTTCCAGTGTTTTGATACGCATGGAAACCTGAATAACGACTCTGCAGGGAGTCGAGCGAGGATATTGTAGAGAATATGATCGGAAATATGGACATCTGCCATCGTTTGTTACAAACACAAGAAGAACACGAATGAACTCACGAAGAATAAGAAACCTTTTATATTCTCAATATGAAACCCTACGTTGAAAATCTATTTTAAAATTGGTATATATCTTTGTCGACCAATTATTTTAGATCGGATATATAGGACATAATAAATCGTGCTAAATTGTACGAAACGTCTATAAAAATAAATTTAGTACAAAATCTTTTTTTAACTCAAACTTCAAAATAGTCATGTGAGACTATTCAACTCCGCAGCTTCACCCATAACGCGACACGTGTCCAACTATATAACTACTCAACTTCGCAACTTCACTCAAAAGTCGACACGTGTCCAATTTTTTATAATAAAAATATGTGTGATTTGATATTTTGTCCTATTATTAAAATAATAAATGTCTAAATACCCATAACTTTTATAATAAAATATTCTCTTTCTTTTACATTTATCTACTCCACATCAATTTTCATCATCATTATTTTTTTTTCCAGATTCCGGCGGGTAACACTATATTCCGACCAAACCTTTTTTTTTTTTTTTTTTTTTTTTTTTTTTCAAATTCCATGAGAGTTAGGTAAATAAATACAAGATGTTTGCATAATTCAAAATTACTAAGTAATCAATTTCATTTATATATTTCATCAATATATACAATGATTAAACAAGTATATACGATTGCTGCATCTCTCGAAGAAGAAGAAAACGAATATGTACATCTTCCCATACAAATGGTCGTCTTTTTGAAAGCAATTAATAGTATTTCTTTTAACATTCAAGTTAAACATTTTTAATTCATTAAAGGTGTGAACAATTTATTTGTATAGCAATAAATATTTATTTTTTATGTTTTCTTATAATTAAATGTCATTATTATTATTTTTGTTTTACAAAATTTAATTTTTTTTTTTTTTTTTTTAAACATTCAAGTCAAACAATTTAATTCATCAATGTTATGAACTATTTAGTTCTATAGCAATTATTATTTTTGATCAAATTGGGGTATTTTTACTAAATATTTTTTTGTTAAATTTTTGTTTAGGAAATGATCGAGAAAGAATGCCAAAGATGGGCAACCAAGCGAAGGGGCGAACATTAGATATCAAATTAGGGAAAACCGAGGAGGTCAATGGGTGTTGATGTTAGGTAAATGTTATTATTCTTTGTATTATTCTTTATACTATTCTTTATACTTGTATAAGTGTAAAACTATGAATGTGATGTATTAATAATTCCAAAAATATGTATTTTGATAATCGTTATAGTTGGTAAAATGTTGTTTTGTTATACAAATGCATAACGGGATGTTAAAAGTCTATTTTTTTTTTTTTTAATATAGATTATGTTATTTATAAACACTAGTTATAATGCCCGCGCACGCGCGGGATTTTATCTAATTTTTTAAATAATGTATTTTTGTTTATTAAGAAAAAATAATTTAATCTTTTTATTTGTTTTATTTATGATTTTTAATTATGTTTTTTTTTTATAATGCATTTTGTTTTAATAATAATTTTTTACCTATTAAGAAACAAATAGTTTAGTTTTTGTTATTTGTTTTAATTATGTTTCTTAAATTTGATTTATAATTATTTTTTACGGACGTAGTAACCGTGCACGCACGGGGGTTTTACATACATTTTTAGTTATGTATTAATATTGAATATTGTTAATTTAAAAGTCGTGATATTAATACTAACTACATATAATTATATTATACATTATTATACCCCTATGCTTTACGCGGGTACGATGCTAGTGTTTATTATAATGTTTAAAAATTAATGACTAAAAATTGGAGATCAAGAGCATTTGTCATACTTGTTTCTTTTTAAAAGCTCGTGATAAATCAACATCATGTATAACATGCCAACATGGTACATAAAAATGTGGATTTGAGCTGCTAAACTCAAGAAGGAAACCATACACAATGAAAATGAGTTAACACAACACGATACATCATAAATTCTGTACAACCAAGTGACCACTCTAATCCCTAACAATATCATGAATCATCTTCAATAGCCTCGGCAGCAGCCATCTCGGAGTTCAGTTTGGTGCTTAACTTCACTTGCATGTTCACATCATGTCAAGAATAACCACTCTAAACTTAGAAACTGGAGATACAAAGAATAGGATTAGCGCTTTCAAAATAACCTACTGTATTAAACATGCTCATGAAGCAGCGAAACAGATAAATAAAAACTCAAAAAATAAAAGAATGTAAAGCATAAGAAATACCTCGATGGTATCACCCAAAGCATCATGTACATTTCCACCAATAGTTTGGGCCGAGAGTTCATCTCTACCAACTGATATGAAATCTTTATTTGGGTTATATGAAATCTAAGATGATTGATGGATAGCATCAACAACCCTATATGAAAAAAGGTGAACCAAAAAACTTCAATTTACACGATTCAACAATTAAACCCACAAGGGATTAAACAAATAATTAAAGCACCAATTAACCCCTAAAAAAAAAAAAATGGGAGACAAAACCAAACGTATATATACTATTTTACCCATCAACCCTAAAGCTAAAATCAATAATCATTAATTAATATCAAACGAATCCCAACTTAATGATTAAGAACAAAAAAAAAAATTATACCTTATCGATAGTTTGTAAAAAAAAGTACGTAACAATAGTTAAGAATAATTCGATTGTAATATATGATTTTGGTTCTTCAACATCGTTTAGATTAGGGTTTTGATTTGTGGTTGTATTTGTTTAGGTGGTAGAGGTGGAGCTAGGAGATGATCAGGATTGTTGGTATAAAAGGTTTCGATTTTGGGTTTTGGGAGAGATTGAGAAGGAATTACTGTGTGTTATGTTGGAGAAAGAACCAATGTTACCGTGTTTTCTTTTCTAATTTTAAGATTTGGTCCAAAAGTATTAGTTATTGAATCTGCAGTACATGTGTATTTTTTATCTTTTATACATATCATATGAAAAAACGATTTTTTAACTTTTTTTGTCAAATGAGGAAATAATTAGGCCTTTTTAATTCAATTTTTTTTTAAATAATATAATAAAAATTCAATTATTACTTAATAAGGAAACAATCTTTTTTTTGAAATGCAAAAGTCCCCACTAGGGGTTTTATTTTATTATATAAAAGATTATCTTATAACTTTATGATCGTTTGTTTTTAACAACAATCAATATTTACACTTTATGTTAATACCTAATGTTTATAAAATTTTCTTTTATGCATGTACATAAAAAACAAGATGCGTGAATGAGTGAAGCGAAATGCATGCGATTATGTGAATGGAAATATAGTGACTTAGAAATAAGATAGTGTAGTTGTGTTTGGTGGTGTATTTGTACTCGGGGTGTTCATGTTCGGGTAATAAACCAAACAAACCCAAAACCGAACCAAACCGAAAATAAATCGAACCGAACTTATAACCGAACAGAATTTGTCAAAACCGAACCGAACCGAACTAAAAATTTAGTTTTCGGTTTGGATATAAATGTTGTTTGGATATAGTTATCTGAACCGAAAATCGAATTTATAATATATATATATATATATATATATATATATATATATATATATATATATATATATATATATATATATATATATATATATATATATATATATATCAATGTTGAAAAAAAATGTCTACAAGGCCGATTAATCACCGCCTAGGCGCTACAAGGCCACCAACCTTGCCGATTTATGTAACTGGGTCAAACAAATAGGTCAACTGTGGTCAATGGCGATCAAAGACGGTAAATGGTGGTCAAACTTGCCAGAAACCTGCAAATCTTGCTGGAAGTACCCAAAACTCACCTTAAACTTATTTGGATCACTTATAGTAACTGTTTATTTCTATTACAGGTTGTTTTTTTAGAAAAAATCTTGCCGGACGTAAAACTCGCCAAAAATACACAAAACTTGGTGAAAAGAACTAAAATTTGTCATAAATGTCGATCCGATTAATCGCCAATTAATCCTGCCTAAAACGATTACAAGCTACAAGGTGATTGACCGCCCGACTATCGATTCGCGATTTTTGCAACCTTGATATATATATATATATATATATATATATATATATATATATATATATATATATATATATATATATATATATATATATAAAGGTGAAAAGTGGAAAAGTGAAATAGTCAATATTGTGGAATGTTGAAAAATGTATATAAGGAAATATTGAAATGCATTTAATACTCTTATTAAAATACCACATTACTTAAAAGTACAATGATTTATTCATATTGTACAACCAATTAAAAACATATCTACGAAATTAAATACAACCAATTAAAATACAAACCGGGTTGACTCGGGACACTTCAAACACGGCGGGTTGTCCCGGTTTAATTTGACCCATTTTCAACCCAAACTTGCAAGTTGACCCGGTTTAAATCGACCCATTTTTCGACCGAAACGGTTCAACCGGTTGAACCACCCGGGTCGAACCGGGTTTCAAAACATTATCCATTACTTAAAAGTACAATGATTTATTCATATTGTACAACTAATTAAAAACATATCTATCAAATTAAATACAACAAATTAAAACAAAAACCGGGTTGACCCGAGACGCTTCAAACCCGGAAGGGTTGACCCAATTTAATTTGCCCCGTTTTCGACCCAACCTAGCAAGTTGACCCAGTTTAAATCGACCAAATTTTTGACCGGAACGGTTCAACCGGTTGAACCACCCGGGTCGAACCGGGTTTCAAAACATTATGTTAAATTCCCAAATCTTCAAACTTTTATTATTTTTCGTTTATACCCTATAAACTTTTTTTATCAATAAACTATCTGTCGCTATAAAATCTCGTTGCTATGCACGGGTACTCGTCTAGTATATATATATATAGGGTGAGGTTATTTTCAGAACCAAATAAATTGCGAAAACTAGCATCAACCAATCAGATTTTTTTGGATATTTATTTTTATTATTTAATTCAAAAGGGTATAGTGGTAAAATTACCTTTTTTATTTTCTTTTTGATTTTTTTTAATAAAAAACGTTTTTAGCTCCTAAATTTTAGGGTTTTTTTTTTTTTTTTTTTTTTTTTTTTTTTTTTTTTTTTTTAGACATTATATGCACATGTGTTTTGTAAAAAAAATGTTCAACTAGTAATTACATTATGACAATTGTATTTTTCGTTTATGCACATGTGTTTTTTATATGCACATGTATCTTTAAGAAATATTACATAAAAATAAATACAAACAAGAAAACTTTAACGATAGATTTATGCAATTTTAAAATTTACAAATTGTATTACTCTATTGGTATGTTTACACTTGTAGTTACTTTTATTACAAATATATGAAGCGTGCACATGTGCATAATCCAATGTCTTTAACAGTTGGTTCATCTTTTAGACGTACACATGTATTTCTTGCCAGTTTCAAAAACCCTCGAAATCTACACATGTTTTTTTAATCCTTGTGCACATGTGTTTTTATTGTCTCACTCATCTTATTTGATACAAGTATGTGCCTGCACCTACGACGTCAAGTAACCTGCCACCACAAGTATCATTCGACATGTTACATAATTTATGAAATAAATTAGGAGCAAACTTACATCTTTACATGATTTATCCAATCTTGGATGCGAAAACATGTAAAACATAGACAATAGGATCAATTATAAGTTTATAGGACCTTCCACATTAATATAACATTAATACAAGTAGATAAACAAATATTTCAAAGACCAAGCAAATCCAAAAATATTTTTGACATTACCAGTTAAGACACATATGCACTCTTTTCATTGATTCTATATCACCCGCAAAACACATATGCACCATTTCTTTTGTACGATATTAGCCTTCTTTTCATTGATTCTATACCACCCGCAAAACACATATGCACCATTTCTTTTGTAAGATATTAGCCTTAAAACACATATGCACATGATAACCCATATCTCAATACCCATACATATTGATTTAACAGCAAATAAACCAAAAAAAAAAAAAAAAAAAAAAAAAAAAAAAAAAAAAAAACATTTTGACAGCAAAAAAAAACCACCAAATCACCAGAGTCAAGACCCGACTTTCGGAATAACCTACCACTACCTGTACCTTTTATATCCCACGAAAAACGATCCCAACAACTGTGACCATTACAACTCAACCGCCATAAAAATGACCACGAAAAAATTACTCATACCATGAATTGAAACGGTGAAAACACACTATAAAACAGGGTGTCTAGATTGATGGTGACATAAAACACATATGCACACCCATTTCCACTATTACTTTTTATACTTGTATTACTCCACATATGAACCCATTTATTAAAACACTACTAGACAAAAACAAAACATAATTCTGATCTCAAAAACGATTCTGATAACCAAATAAAAAAGATTTTAGTCAACTACTGACTAAGTTAAATTATTAAACTAAATTAAGAATTTCACAAACAACTAAAAGGATGACTTTGAGTAAAAAATATAACCAACTGATTTTGTATGTTCATCACGAGAATCAAATTAATAAAAGATAAAAAAGATAAAAATATTTTGACAATTCAATCGAAAAAAAACACAAATTAATTAAATGTTAACTACCTATGACTGAAGTGCGAATATGCGGATTCGTATAAGTGACAGCATATGAGATCATCCCATGTGATTCGTAGAAAGGGACAACAAAAATATTCAAAATAAATAACTAATTTTATTTTACTACCAGTCAATTTTACAAAGTATTATTTAATTATATAAAAAATCACAAACCATCTCATAAGAATTAAGAATTAAAAAAAAAAAAAAAAAAAAAAAAAAAATCTTGCCTCACGTCTCCATGATATGCGAGTGATATGTGGTTTTTTTGCTCCCAAAGCCATTTAAGATTTAGTAATACAATTAATAAATATGCATATGTTAGGCATATGACCTGTTACAATTTTTGCGTGGGCCTAATGAATTTGATTAGATCTAGGGTTTGAGATGGGAGAGAAGATGAGAAAAGATATTTAATTTTATTATTTAATGGAGACAAGACCTGATATAAAAAGAACCGTTTATTTTGTGGGTGTATTCAAAATTACTTTAATACCCTTACAATCTTTCCGGCATGTTCCTCTATTTTTTATTTATTTACAGTTATGCCATGATTACTTTCATCCATTGATCAAATATCCAACGGTACAGATTGGTTCTCGTAATTATTTTGGTTCTGAAAAGAACATCACTATATATATATATATATATATATATATATATATATATATATAAAGATATTAAAATTTTGTCCTAATATAAAAAACACTTTTTATTTTTGAAATACTTATTTTTCCCAAAAATCTATATAATTAACTTTAAAAAAAATATATAAATGGTGTAATTCAAGTACAAAATTCGGTTTTCGGTTTTGACCCATAACCGAACCGAACTTCGGTTCGGTTCTCGGTCCGGTTCGGTCACAAATATTTTCGGTTCAGTTCGGTTTTCGGTTATGACCCAATTTTTTTTTAACCGAACAACCCGAACCGAATAAACCGATTAACCGAGAACCGAACCGATGAACACCCCTAATTTGTACGGCTGTAGCTGGCAACATGTCTTAATTAGATGTTTATCTAATTTTTTGTCCGTTGGATTTTTATTTCCAGATACATTATTTTGTTCTTATTACAAAGTAACTGATAATCTTGCTACAGTCGTAACATTTGCCCCCGCAAGAAGATGAATCAAAATATACTTGTGTGTTTTGTTTGATATAAAAAAACTTAAAATATTCAAGAACGTATTTTAAAAAAAATATATAAAAAATGAAGAACAAATTTGAGGAAGAAGATGAAGATCAATGCATTTAAATTTGAGGTTGAAGATGAGAAATAACATAAAAAGTGAAATGACAAAATAAATAAACAATTAAAGGACAAAAAGTGAAGAAAAAAAAAAGAATGCATGAAATGAAAATAAATAAATAAATAAATAAATAAACAATTGCAATGACACAAGTAGTTGCTATAGTGGAAATCACAGAACAAAAAGCCAAAACCAAAGATTCGGACAAAACTGCCTTCATGTGTTGTGCACATGAGGACTGAGATAACGAGCAAAACTAACGACCATCAGAAAATTAGACCAGCGGCGTAATATTTTTCAGATCTTGGACTAAAAAAGCAAAAATTCTTGTTTTTGAATGTCGTATGAAATCTGACATAAGTTTAGAGACTAACGGTGTAATTTACTCTAATAATTATAAAGCGTCGTCAAACTTTATAAATACTATTTTACAAACTACTTTGATTAAACTTAAACCAATAACACGAACTCAACACATTGAGCGATATGGACTATATATAAATCTTTGGCTACTAGAAAAATATTACAAACACGAACACTTATGTATGACATAAACATTGTTTTGACTTATCAAACCAACACAAACTATTAGGTGGTGAAATAACAATCATATAATGCATCATTTTGTTTCACTAGTATTATTCTAAACCGACCTATAATTAATTGAGGGATGCTACATCCACTTACAAATCACACACAAAACATTTACACGCTGAGGTGTCAGCCACTGAATGGTGGGATGAGAGAGAAGTATATCTTATCTCACCAATCAGTGACTGACACCTCAGCGTGTGGATGTTTTGTGTGAGATTTGTGAGTGAATGTATCATTTTCCTAATTAATTAGGCAGCATATTGGAACTATTGTGACGAGTTCCTTTTGTTGATCCTTAAAAGTCAATACCATTTACTTAAGGTGAGTTCATCTACTTTCTTGTCTTTAAACTATTTTAGGGGAGAATACATGTTTATTTATACTTAAACTCATTACTTGTTCTTACTCTTATATATGATGATGCGTGGTTTTGCAATCTTGCAAAATGTTTTACTTCTCAAAAGATCTTGAGAAGCTTGCAATCCTCACCAGGCAGTGTACCTGACCGATGTAGTATAGTGAGTGGCAAGTACCGGGGGATTGATCGTTCTCTAGGGGAATAGTGTCATTAGAATTGAATGCTAAATCACTAGGTCTAAAGGTGAGGGATGATTCTTTTAATATTTTTATATTTTATGAAAGCAATTAAATCTCGGGCATTGGAAGAGTGGGCGGAATTATTTGCTAGTCAACTAACCCAAAATTACTACTTATGTAATTAAAATAAAATAAACAAGAAAAGTAAATTGGTGAACTTCTTATAATGAGAAAATGTATTTACTTAGATTTCACTACTCTCTAGCTATCACTTATTGATTAATTGATTTGTTACAATTGTTTGGATGAAGGGTTGCTTTCCTTAATACCAGTCATGGGGGCGTGTACGTCCTTCTCCAACTCTATAAGTTTCTATCTCTTCCTATGATGACACGTTTAGTATCCTATCATGGCCTCCTTAATAGTCACTTATGCATTAAAAACAACCAATAAAACCGTAGTACACATCCGATTATATTTCTTAAGACGTTCAAGCTTGTTACCATATAGGAGATCAGTCAGTTTTCTTAAGCCTAATGCAAAATCAATCACCCAAAACAATCAATAATTAATAGCTAAGTTTCATTAGATCTAAGTAAACACTAAAAAACCTAAGCTAGCATGTTAATGCAAAGAAAAGACAAATAATTAATCAAACAACATATATACATATTGAATGATTAAAGGAAAGAAAAGAGGGTTTGAAACTCTAAAAATCTGTAAAAGTCGGACTAAGGTTTATCTCCAAAGTTGCACCCTTAATGAATGAAAAATCCAAAACTATATATAGAATTTACAAGCTGGCGGCGTTAGGTTATAAGCCGTGACGCCATCAGGCCGCCGTGATTAGGGTTCTCGGATCGCCTAAAATAGCTTCTGACTCCGTCACTTGTAATCTTCATCTGGCCCGTCTCTCTTTACCATAACACCTGACGGTCTCAACTTTTTAACACCTGACGTCGTCAGGTGTAAATGTCATGTTTTCTTTTGGGGCGTCTAGTGTTAGAAATTCATCCTTTTGAGCATAAGGTGACGGCGTCAGCTCCAAAGCGTGACGCCATCAAGTGTGAAAACTCGACTTTTCTTGAATTTTCTTGTTTTCTTCTTACTTGAGCATAAAAACGTCCGAAACAAAATGCTTCATTTTCCAGAAATCACGTTCCAAGTACCTAAAAAGAGAAAATGAATGATTTAAGGTAATATTTGATCATAAAATCACCATTTAAGGCTTAAATGACCCCCTAAAAGTGTAACAAATATTTCCTTATCACATGATATATTTACTCGGAAAATTTCTGCTTTGCTTTATACTTGTTTGATTATTCGAATGCAATACTAGTTACTCATTTCATATTTGATTTTTACTTATGGACACAAGTGCTTGCACATGTGAGTTTATAGCCCCTCTTTTAATCTTTGACCACGTGTCTTACACAATTTTGGGGTGAGAAAACATACAAAACATTTCATGGACCAAAAACTATACTTTTAAAACTATTACGTGGATAGCCTAAGCTCTGAGAATCTCACATATGCCTACTTTCATGAACTGTCAGTTCCTGCGAGAATCGCGATTGCTACATATAGATCTATTGGGGGTGACTCCCCCGTTCAGTTGGCCATACATAGGTCAATGCGAAACATATATCATATCGGAATCGAGTGTAACGGGATAAGCACTCGCAATGAGCCCGCTTTTAGTATGACTACATTTTGCATACACTACTGTTGTAGCTTCGGTTGCATGAACTTAATGTTAGCGTAATAGTTACTCTCTTTTATATGGCATTATATTCGTTGTAATGTGCATCTACATTTCTTATGGTCCAACTTTATGCTTAATACTTATGGTCTACTTTACTGATATTTTTAATGACGTTGTGAGTAAAGCGGTGGTCACTAATACTAAACTTGACTTGTATATGAACAATTATTCACACTCGAAAACCTTGTGGTCCACATTACTAATTTACTTAAAGGTAAACTTTATTTTCATGACATTGTGTGTGACACAATGGTCACAAAACTTTCTATTTAACTTATACTACTTTTACTGCTTTATTATATATCTATGAATTCACAAACCTCGTGTTTACTCTTTTAGCATGTATTTCTCAGGTGTGTGATTTCTCTTGTTGCTGTTTGGCTTCTGTGTCGCTTGGCAGGGCATGGTCATAAAGACATAGACTACTATCATGGCCGGATTTGGGTCTGGGCAGAGTGACCAACTGCACAGTGCTAGGGGTGTTCATGGTTCGGGTAATAAACTGAAAACAACCCGAACCGAACCGAAAAAACTCGAACCGAAAGAAACCCGAACCGAACCGAATTTGTTAAAACCGAACCAAAAACCGAATATATATATATATATATATATATATATATATATATATATATATATATATATATATATATATATATATATATATATATATATATATATATATATATATATATATATATATATATATATATAGGGTAGGGATCCGGTAAGAAGAAAAAACTAAAATAGGAAGAATAAGAAGGATTTCTAGCCACAAATTTCGAATATGAGGGAGAATTTTAAGGGGAGATGCATCCATTTTTGTAGATGCATCTGAAATGAGTGGTTGTGGTTTCTTCTTATCATTGCTATTTTAAGTTTTCTTCTTATTTGATCATAACTATATATATATATATATATATATATATATATATATATATATATATATATATATATATATATATATATATATATATATATATATATATATATATATATATATATATATATATAGGGGCTTTATTTTCAGAACCCTGTTAAGTGCGGGAACTGCGAGAACTCCAATTTTGCATTAGAAAACATGCATATTCACCTAAAACATGTATGTTTTCTTACATACACCTTAATACACATGCCTATGTATTAAGGTGTATGTAAGAAAACATACATGTTTTATATGAACATGCATGTTTTCTAATGCATAATTGGAGTTCTCGCAGTTCCCGCACTTAACATGGTTTTAAAAATAAAACCATTTTGCATTGATTTGTTGCACTGAACAGGTTTTTTTATGAACATGCATGTTTTCTAATGTAAAATTAGAGTTCTCGCAGTTTCCGCATTTAACAGGGTTCTGAAAATAAAGATACAATATATATATATATATATATATATATATATATATATATATATATATATATATATATATATATATATATATATATATATTATTTTATATATTAAAAAATGTCCACTAAAATTTTATACTAATATAAAAAATATTTTTTTATGCTTGAAATATTTTTTTTTGCCAAAAATATATATAATTAAATTTTAAAAAGAATATAAATAGTGTAATTCAAGTACAAAATTCGGTTTTGACCCATAACCGAACTGAACTTCGGTCATAGATATTTTCGGTTCGGTTTTCGGTTATGACAAAAAAAAAATTTAACCGAATAAACCGATTAACCGAGAACTGAATCGATGAACACCCCTACACACGGCCCAAAGACCAACATGGGCCCCAAAATAGTGTCCAATGCTATGTAAGTATGTAGTACTGTACAAAGGCCCAACTGCATTCTTAATCTAGTTTATTTTGTTTTTCTTGTGACGTTGAAGAACAGTTTATATATGTAAAATTGAGGCTAAATTTTGTATTTTGAATTTTTTTTAACACAAATCGAATTCGATATTCGTCGTCATATCATTCATACGATTGGCCAATAATAGTTTAAAGCTATGTTGACTGATGTTGAATAAATTAGAAATAATAGTTGCTATTATAATAACTTGGTATGATTAAAATAACTCTCAAGTGAGATAATAAATTAGTAAACAAGAACTCAAGTGATTATATAGTTTTATGCATATGTCTATAAGTTTTTTAAGTGCTAATTTATCATTGATTTTAGACACTTATTTACATCTACAAAAAAGTTGTGTTTAAAGGGCCTTGTTTCTATTTGCACAGGGCCCTCAAAATCCATGGGACGGCCCTAACTACTATTATAATTGTGACTACTTAAATAAACGGGCCTTGTATTGCCGCACTTGAATCATGTTTTGAACTTATTAAATCTTTTAATGTAAATTCTCTTTAAAACAGATAAGTTAAATCCGTTCTCTTTACTTTGTGTTGTCATTCAATTTAGTAGCATCCCAGTGACATTATATTCCGTGCAATCAAAATTTTGGGGTGTCACATTTATAAGTCAGCATAAACCTTTCAGGATATTCCTGAACATGCAAAATATAATGAGATGTCATGAATATGATATAAATTAAAAATCTAATTTCAAGTATATAAGACTAAACATACACGCACCAGTGTCTCGGCCGGGATAGATACCATCCGTGGTGCTTCTCCTATACAGTCTTCTGTAGTTGCAATTGCACACGTAAAACAGGAGGTTGAGACCTTTTTTCAAGGTTGTTTTACGCATGCTTTACAAACGGATTATTTCAAAATGCAATTAATTCCAAACACCTTTTTAATATTTTTCCAATTACCACTGTATATGCAAAAAAGATAACTCCATCTCTCCAGACCCAAAATGTCATGACCGGCCCGACGAGCATTTATTTAATGTAATATAATATAGCCCTATTAACCATGTGGTTTTAGTTGTAGTTATATTTTGATCCAAATACCCGCATTTTAACCAATGGGGTGACCCGGTGGTAAAGGCTTATCCTTCTAGGACGAAAATGCCTAGAGGTCTTGGGTTCGAACCCTGAGGAGAAAATTAATCCCCCATTGGCTACGGAGGTTCACCTGCGCTGACTCTGGGCTATCCAAAAGGGTAGTCGCCATGGGATTAATCAGCTTGCAATGTCGAGTCGGAAACCCAGGTATACCAAAAAAAAGAATACCTGCACTTTTGGTATTCTTTATACCAAATTAGAAACCATACATATCTAACATAGTACGAGTAAATTGATATACAATTGCAGTTTTCAGAATTATTTAAGTTCTTAAACATGCAGAAATTATGCCTCAATACCACAAGTACATTAGAGATTTGCGTCCCATGCATTAGGCCATATACATACAGATGGCTTGTATCTGCAAGTATCCTCTATAGAAGCAGAATAGTGACATGAACCAATTATTATTATTATTATTAATTTTTGGGTGAGGGGGGGGGGGGGGGGGGGGGGGGGGGATGGCACTATTTAACTAATACCGAGTCAAGCGAGGGCTTATATGAAAAAATGGTTAAGAACATAGATGATTGGTGCCACATTATTTGATTATCATACAGTATTGCCGTATTGGTTATGCAGTTTCAAATTAAACATGCCAAGGAACTAAAGAAAAATAACCATAATTATAAATGCCACAAAAATGCCCACAAAACTTCATGAAGATCATCAAAAAAGATTTGGTAGCCAAATCTCTAAAGGGGTTAACATAGAATTTCAACAAATCAAAAGGATAGGAAAGTAGATGACGATGTTAAACAAAACATAAATTTGAAGGTGACAACCAGACTCTCCACGTACTCGATGCCATCACTTTTCCATAAATTTAATCCATAACGTTCTTCAGGAAGATTTAGATTTTTAAATGAACCATTCGATGTGTAGTAGATAATGAGTTGGTATGAGCAACCCATGATTAAGATTCTTCCAGTATCCAAAATACAAACTGGGTATATATAACCTGCTAAAATAAGAACGTCTAACCGTATGCTTAATGGGAGTGACCATGTTTTGGTCCATGAGCTCTCTACACCTTGTTCCTTCATCACCCACACATCGAATCCCATATCACCACTCGTGTCGATCATGCAAAGACACCCATCTATCGTACCTAAAAAAGGAATATATTTGTTACTAAATTGAGCAGGAGGATTTATCTTCGAGAGTACCATCTCTGTAACATTGAGAGCCACAATCACCACTTTATGAAGTTTAGAATGTCCAATCCAATACAAAAATCCATTTAAAAATTTACCCACACCTCGATAGTGAAACTTAATGTCTTGAATGTTAGAGTGTTTAATTTTCTCCCATGAACTGTTTTTAAAACTAAAGACGTCACAATCATCCAAAATCTGACAAGTATAGATGCTTGATTTCAATCCAACAATTTTCAAGTCATCCATGGTTGCACCATGGCCAAATCCAAATGTATATACTAACGACCCGTTGATAGAAGGTGGATTAGGTAGCATCTTAGAGACACGAGTAAACGGATTGTATAAGACCAATTGGTGATCAGGCATATGCTTATCAAGAAGCAAAAGTACTATACCATTGAATGTTCCTACTATGGTCGCGTGTTCAAAAAGGCTACCAACCTCGACTACTGAATTAGTCGTGCCTTCAACATGCACATTATCATCTAAAGCAAAAAGACTTTTGCATGAGAGAAGAATCATTCGATGACGTGCACGTAACTTCATAAGGTAAGGATCTTCAATCAAACTGTTCCAGTGTTTTGATACGCATTTAAACCGTAATAATGACTGTACAGGGAGTCGAGCGAGGATACTGTAGAGAACATGATCGGATATATGGACATCCGCCATGGTTTGTTTTGAGAAAAAAACAAACACAAGAAGAAGACGAATTGAAATCGTGATGTTCAAAGAGATGAGTTTATAAAAGAATAAGTAACCCTATTCTTTATCGAACCTTTTATTCTCAATATATATGAAACCCTACGTTGAAAATCTAATTTAAAATTGGTATATATATTTGTTGACTAATTATTTTACGTTACGACACATCTTATAAATAAATCATGTAAAACTAGCAGGTAGTAAATAATGTATTTGTTCTTTTTAACAATAAATTTACGAATATCAAGAATATTTCAACTCTTTAACTAATGACAATATTTTTCATTTGTGATACTAAATATTTTAGTGAACAAATGTTTTTACGTCATTCAAAATATCTATTTGATTCATATAAAGCTAAGGGTTGTTTGTTATGGGGTGTTAGAATGAGTTTGTATTTGATTTGACAGTTACTCATCATTTGGTTTGCATCTATAATCAAAACAGGATTTAAGGGCCCGTTTGGTATACTACTTTTGGGTGAGTTTTTATTTGATGTGACTTTTATTTGCTGTTTGGTTGAAATTCCAAGCTGAATATTCGGGTGCCATGCCCAAAATCAAGGTGTTTCTCAAAAGTGTAGTGGCTAGGTGGGATTATAACTGTTTAATGGGACCCATACATTTTTGTGACTGCATCTCTCCATTTATTTATTTTACAAACAATAAATTTCATTCTTTTATTTTCATATAATACTAAAATATTACTTAATTTAAATTATTTAAATCCTAATCTACATCTTTAAATATTATTTTTTCTCTCTCCTCATTTAATTTAAACTCAAATCCAAATCCTAATCTACAACTTTTTCATCAACCCTAAATCCTAATCTAAACCCATCTACAAATCAAACGGGCCCTAATACCTTTTTTATGTGGGTCACATCATTCCTTATATGTGTGTATGGTTTGGGTTGAACAATGTGACTTCTTTTATTATTTTCAGTTGAATACTTAACTTTTTTGTCATTTTCTTTCTTTGCTTTTGTCATTTTTTCTATTTTTAAAGTATTTGAGTGGTCACCCCTATTTTAATATTTAAATAAACTTTTATTGTAAATAAAATTATATTAATTATATATTTTCTTTTTCCTATATCAAATCTAAATTCAAATCCTAAAACAAATTTAAATTCAAATTTGAATCTAAATCCTAAACCCGTTAACAAACCAAACGGATCCTAAGTTTTATGGATTCGGGTGTTAAACAAATTTGTGAAAAAAAACCGACAACCGAACCGACCCGCTCAATCCGAAACCACAAAAAAATGATAACTAAGAAAAATCGAATCCAAAAAAACCAGAATCGGGTAAACCATCTTATCGCTGTTCGATTTCAATTTTTATTTTTAAATATCAGCGATTACTGGAATCGAAATGAAACGTGATTTATAGTCAAGTTTTCGTTAACGTAGAAAATTTAACCATGTGAAATAATTAACCTCATGAAATTAGAAAGCCCAAAACCAACCTTAGTGCAATTAGCAAAATTCAGCTCAAACAACAACTTAATTTCATCTCTAAGTATTATTAAAAAAAGTGGCATAACCAAATTTGGTATAACAATTTTCAGCTCCTAAAAGAATAATCCTTATACCAACCCAACTCAAATTTTCAAATAGGTCCAATATTAATCCAAAATTTCGGTTAAGTATTCAAGCTAGCCCAAATCCACCAATGACCCATTATGACCCAAGTACGTACTGATGTATAACAAGTGCTTGCCCTAATTTATTTTATTCAGTAACCCTAATCTCATTTCTTTCATACGCAACCCCCATCATTTTACACACATTTCATCTAACCAATGTACATAGCCTCCATCAAGATTATATCATGAGATGTACACTAAGAATGATGACGTATAGTCTATATTTGAGCCATAAGCCCAAATGATAAACATTACTAAGGCCCAAACCCACCACGCGTGGGCTATCATAACAATGATTTGGGCCACACCACCAATGGGTTGGGCTCACATAGGCCCAAGCCCAACCAAATTATTTATGGTCTAGATAAGGATCTTCTATTTACGGATAAAGATCCTTGGACCGGATAAGCACCATGTGTGCGAAGAGTAAGGAGCACGAAACCTACAAGGATTCTGCGCCTATATATAGAATGATATAATTCTCATTAAAGTTACGATCTAAAACCCTAACTCTTCACTATAACCCTAAAACCGATTACTTACTCTCACGCCGGAGGATAATCGTGGGAGACGATCCCACGATAAGCCAAACGGTGTTTGTTTATTTTCATAGTGCGCAGGTTTCAAGCATTAAGAGCTAATTGGTACGAGAGCAGGAGCCCAAACTAGGAATGCCCAACTTTTGTATCAACAAGTGGCGCCATCCGTGGGACCCTACATTAAGAACTAGAATGACGAAGAACAAAAACTCAAGCCAGCGGACTCCGCAGTTTGAAAAAACACGTGATCCCCAGAGGAAGAACCCTCAAGATTCGACCTCTAGGCAGGCCTCTGGAACAACCAGTGCGCTTGGTCACCAAGAAACGGGACCAACCCTACCTCTCCCAGCGGTAGAATTACCTACAAGGACTACTCAAGCCACCACGGTGGTGCCAAGCGTTGAAGAACTTCAGCGCACCCTCTTCAATACTCCCCATCAAACGACACCTATAGTGGATAACACTGTGCCACCTGGCGCACCCAATAGAGATAGGTCGCCTAATGTTGAAGCAGAAATTCTTGCAGCGGATGAGGACGCGCCTGATTTAACGTTGAGTAATTTTGTATCCCAAAATTACGAAACCCTAACCGCCCTCATGCAAGAAGAAGCAAGGAGAAGGTCGAGTATGAGCCTGCAAGCCCGGCTCAACTTTGGTCCTGAACGTGAAACATCACCACCGCGCTACCAAAGAGGGGGGGTGCGAAAATAACGAAAGACGTACCAATATCCATGATAGACTTGGTACAGTATCTGACTCACAGTACTATGAGGAATATGAAGATGTCGAGAGGCGCACCAATGTTCACTCCAGACTTGGTAGTCGAAGGATGCAAGACAGACTTGGACGTCAACATTCACCAAGCAAAGGCTCCTCCAGGTCTGGGAGCAGAAGAATTCACGACAGGTTAGGAAGGCGAACTTCCCCAAGTTAAAGCCCCTCAAGCTCTTCCTCTGAGGAAAACCAGCGCAAGCGCCGCAAAAGAGATTACTCATCCTCCAGTGACTCCTCGGACAACGAAGATAAAGAAACAGGGCATTGGAAGTCCAGAGGAAGACGTCGTGAGGAAGAAGACGAAGACATATCTCTTCTGTGGCGTCGCCAGAAAGTTGATGCATTTACAAGACGCATCAGCGACTACTACGATCATAAGAAAAGGCGCATGCCCACTAATGTTAAAACATATGATGGAACAGGTGATCCTGATGACCACCTAAAAATTTTCGAATCCGCTGCTACTATCGAAAATTGGCCACAACCTATGTGGTGTCATATGTTTAACTCCACGTTAGTAGGGAATGCGCGCATTTGGTTTAGCAAGCTTCCACGAAGGAGCATAGGTGGGTTTGAAGAGTTGCGAAAAGCATTCCGCTTAAACTTCACCCAAAGAAAGAAGTGCGCTAAAAACCCTGTTGAACTAGCAAGAGTAAAACAGCGTCAAGGGGAATCAACCAGCGCTTATATGGAACGCTTTAAAGATGAATGTATACATGTCAAGGCGTGTCCAGAAGTCCTAAAAATTTCAGGGTTCATGAATGGGATCAATAATCCAGAGCTCATTAGGAAGCTAAACGACAAGGTTCCTCAAACCTTCAATGAACTAATGAAGCCCACAAGATCCTTCATCCAAGGAGAAGCAGCCGCTGCGCACCGTAAAAAAGGCTACTCAAATTATAGGCAGCAAGAACAGCCTAGGAGACAATCCAATGATCAGAGCAGCAACCGCAGCAAGAATTATCGTAGTCAGGGAAGTGGACGAGATAATGACAAGTATACCCCCCTCACAAAGACTCCGAGGGAAATATTTATAACAGAAGGCGCAAACTTCCCCAAACCTCCACCAATGCGCACCCCAGAGGACAAGCGCATAGGGAATGGATACTGCGAATACCATGGCCAAAAGGGCCATACAACCAACGAGTGTGTCCAGCTACGACAACTAATTGAAAAATTAGTAAAGGAGGGTAGAATGGATCTCCTCGTAAAGAACATTAAAGAAGGGAAGGACAAGCAAAGGAATGGAGGCAAGAAAGAACCTCCCAAAGATAAAGCGGACATCATCTACATGATACAGTCATGGCAATGCAAGACAAAGCAAAAAGTCAGTCAGAAGTTCTCTTCAGAAAATGAGATATCCTTCCCCACTCTAGCTGCAGACAACGCAATAATAGAGCCACTAACCATTGAGATACATACTGGGGGACATGACATCCGCCGCATGTATATCGATGGAGGAGCATCCGCAGATATTATGTATGAACATTGCTTTAAAAGGCTACGACCTGAGATACAAAGTCAGTTGATACCAGCCACGAAGTCGCTGACTGGCTTCACTGGAGAAAAGATATGGCCTATGGGGCAATTACGCTTACTTGTAGTTGTGGGCGATGAACAACACTCTACAGCAACGTGGATAAACTTCATGATAATCAAGTCTCCTTCATTGTACAACGGGATCATTGGGAGACCTGGAATATCATCCATGCGCGCTGTACCATCCACAGCACATGGGATGCTCAAATTTCAAGTAGAAGGAGGGATTGTCACCCTCTACAATACCACAGTACTGCCTTAAGAATGCAACGCGGTAAATAGTGAAGTGGAGCATATTCCAGAATAGCGCGCAGCAAAAATACCAAACTTAAAGGTCGCTATTCATCCTGATTACCCAGATCAACAAATATCGATTGGAGGATCTTTATCTGACAAAGGTAAAGCAGTTGTGTGTGCACTCTTGCAAAAGAACCTAAGTATCTTTGCGTGGGAACCAAAGCACATGACCGGAGTGCCACGCTCTATTACGGAGCACAAGCTACAAATCCGAAAAGGATATCCCCCAATACGACAGAAGAAGCGCGGCCAGGCTCCAGATCGCGCAAAAGCCATCCTGGAAGAAGTACACAAACTTGTAGACGCAGGTATTATGCGCGAAGTCTACTATCACGACTGGCTCTCTAATCCAGTGATGGTAAAGAAGAGTGATGGCAGTTGGAGGATGTGTGTGGACTTCACGGACCTCAATAAAGCATGTCCACAAGACTGCTACCCACTGTCAGAGATAGACTGGAAGGTAGAATCCCTGTGCGGATATCCCTTTAAATGCTACCTAGATGCATACAAAGGGTACCATCAAATTCAGATGGCAAAGGAGGATGAAGAAAAAACAGCCTTCCACACAAGTCAAGGGGTCTATTGTTACACAAAAATGCCTTTTTGTCTAAAGAACGCGGGCGCAACATACCAGCGATTGGTGGACATGGCTTTTGAAAAACAAGTAGGTCGCAAATTGGAAGTCTACGTTGATGACCTTGTCATCAAGAGTCACACAGAGGAAGAATTGGTGCGCGACATTGAGGAGACGTTCAAAACATTGGGAAAAATAAACATGAAGTTAAACCCCAAGAAGTGCACCTTTGGCGCGACAGAAGGCATGTTCCTGGGGTATCTAATAGAACCCGATGGCATCAAACCTTGCCCAAAAAAGACAAAAGTTGTCATCGATCTTCCCTCACCGCGCACATTGAAAGAAGTCCAGTCATTAAACGGATAGCTAGCTAGGCTAAACCATTTTTTATCCAAGTCAGCAGACAAATCACTCCCTCTCTTCAAAACACTCACGAAGTGCACAAAAAAGGGAGACTTTCGTTGGACTGAGGAGGCAGAGGAAGCCTTCCAACAACTAAAACAGCATCTTGCATCACTTCCCAAACTTGTCGCACCGCGACCAGGGGAAGAGTTGATCATGTACTTATCTGCAACCCATGGTGCAGTTAGCGCAGTACTATTGACAGATAGGAACTCCGTCCAAACACCCATATACTTTGTAAGCAAGGCACTGAAGAAAACATAGACTAACTACAACGCCACGGAAAAGCTGGTCTTAGCTCTAGTATTCGCAGCTAAAAGACTGCGCAGATACTTTCAGGCGAACCCAATAGTTGTGATCACGGACCAGCCCATCAAACAAGTTATCTCTAAATCTGACGCATCAGGACGGCTACAAAAGTGGAGTGTGTTGTTGAGCGAGTATAACATCTCGTATAGACTGCGCACTGCAATCAAGGGCCAGATATTAGCTGACTTTATTGTTGGAAAGCCAGATACCGATACTCCACCTTCAACAGGCAAGACAGAGTTACAAGAACCATGGATTCTATTCACAGATGGATCCTCATGCGTGGATGGATCAAGCGCAGGCCTTATCCTTACTAATCCAGAGGGAATGGAGTTCACCTACGCACTGCGCTTCGAATTCACAGCCACAAACAATGAGGCAGAATACGAAGCCCTACTCGCTGGACTGCGTATTGCAATTCAAATGGGTGTACGCAACCTAGAGGCAAATGTGGATTCCAGGCTAGTAGCTAACCATGTGTTAGGTGAATATGAAGCCAAAGATGAACATATGATCCAATACCTTGAAAAAACCAACTCTTTAATTCAGAGCTTTGATAGGTTCACAATCAAACAAGTACCTAGAGGAGACAACAGGAAAGCTGACACGCTTAGCAAGATCGCATCTACAAGCTTTGCGCACCTATCAAAACAGGTATTGGTAGAAACTCTAAAAAATAAATCAATCTTGGAGATGGAAGTATCCACGGTGATAGAAGAACAGGATCCCACGTGGATGACACCTATCATCGAATTTATAAGCAAAGGAATCTTACCACAAGATCAAAAGGACGCTCGAAGGGTGCGGCGCACAACGCAGAGATTTGAACTACGAGATGGCATCCTATATCGACGTTCATTCCTACAACCTTGGCTCCGATGTGTTGGACCTCTTCAAGCAGATTACGTACTCCGAGAAATTCACGCTGGATCATGTAGCATGCACTCGGGACCACGGTCCGTTGTGGCGCGCGCCCTGCGATCAGGATACTATTGGCCTACTATGCACCGTGACGCGCGATATATGATAAAGAAATGCAGTAATTGCCAAGTACATAGGCCAATTCCGCGCCAACCACAACAAGAGTTAACCCCCATTACCTCACCATGGCCATTCTATAAATGGGGCATTGACATCGCAGGCCCCTTCCCAGTTGCAGCGGGAGGGCTGAAATTCCTCATAGTAGCCATAGACTACTTTACAAAGTGGATTGAGGCAAAAGCAGTGGTAAGCATCACTGGCAACCAGGTAAAACGCTTCGTGTGGGACAATATTATGTGTCACTTCGGGCTACCCGGGGAAATTATCTCAGATAATGGAAAACAATTCTGCGATAACCCATTCAAAGATTGGTGCGCGCAATTGAACATCACACAACACTTTGCTTCAATGAAACACCCACAAACCAATGGCTTGGTTGAACGCGCGAATCGCAGTTTAGGCGAAGGGATAAAAGCGTGCCTTGACAGACACAAAGGAAAATGGGTGGACGAATTGTCACATGTTTTATGGGCGCACCGCACCACAATCAAAACCAGTACCGGAGACACACCATTCTCTCTTGTCTATGGAACAAAAGCCGTCATACCAGCCGAAATTGGAATGCCAACTATACGTACAGCGGAGATAAACGTCACAACAAATGACTAGGAGCGGCGCATAGACTTGGACTTGCTGAAAGAAAGGCGTGAACGCGCAGCTATATGCGAAGCGAAAGCAAAAGCAAAGATGAAGACGTATTATGATGCAAAGGTTAAACACACTTCTTTCAGGCCAGGAGACTTTGTATACCGCGCTAATGATGCAAGCCACGCAGAAGACACAGGCAAGCTTGGACCCAAATGGGAAGGACCCTATGAGGTCACGGATGCACTAGGTAATGGTGCATACAGGTTGCGCGATATGGAAGGTCATGAGTTGGCGCGCACTTGGAATATCTGCAATCTCAAAAGATGCTATCTTTAGGAAAGGCTACGGCCCACAAACAGACAGCTTTGCACTTTAGTACGTTCCCAATAAATGTTTGTCTTTGAATTTTCTTTTCTTTATTAGGAATTGTTTTTATCTTCCAAAAACTTGCAAGTATTAATAAAACGTTGTGGTTTCTAGCTAACTCCATAACACACTTCACTTTATTGCGTACATTTTATTATGTTTCAATATTGTTATTTTATATTTTGCCTACATGGCGTGCATGCACTTATTAAGACCCACGATGGCAGAAAGGATGAGTAAACCTACTAACTAACTCGTTGAGTAAGAGGGTTGCAAACCCATCAACATTGGATCATGTATCCCTGCTAAGCGCCTTACCTTCAAGATGTTGAAGTAAGTTTCTCATGCGCATTCCACGAAGGATGCGCAATATCACGTACACCGTACATGCTTAGCAAATTACGAGCCAAAACTCTTGGTCATTTAATAAAAGTCTTTGCAGAATAATGCAAGTCTATTTTCATACTTATGATTTGTTTTTAAGTCACACACTTAATTTGAGTATGGATTCCAATGTGCATCTTAATTGATCGTTTACACAAAGGATAACAATTTAAGAACGGATAACATAGCACACAAACAAAAGATACAATTTGTTATTTATACGAAACCATACATTTACAAGTTACACAAAGCCTATATCTACACACTATGATGGTGCTCAGGACTATGCTCTTACTTAGCGGAGCTCCCAGCCTCTTGGAGCTTCCTCAAAAGTAACGCATCCCTAGGCGACACGGTCGCCACGCTGACCGCAATTCCATCTGATCTTGGGATATGCCCATCGCCTACACCACATAGGATAGCTTTCCCCTTAACACCTTTCTTCTTGGCCGCCCTCTCCGCATGAAGTTCCAAGACTTCTTTCAGGGGAACCTCCTTCTCAAGGACGAAGGGGTTCAAAATATCACGCGGCTGCATAAAGACTGGAACATGCAACTGTGACTCGTCAGGCTTTAGGAAAAAGTCCGGTTGAGCCTCGGCATCCTCTAAGATGTGCCTCCCCAGGGTTAACCCCTCCATAATCAACTTTATGGGGTAATCCTGGTCGCGCTCCATCCGCGCAATATGTGGAAGCTCAAAGAGCTTCATCCCCTCCATAGCCTTGACAAGCTCGTCATAGGCGTCCACCTTATAGCTAGGCACCTCAGCAAGGGACACGGTCAGCATCTTGGCCTCATGGAGTTCCTCTACAGCCTGCGCCCTGCCACGCTCCACGACGCACTCTACAACCTTCCCAAATGTCTCCAACACCTCCGGGGACTCCAAAGTACCCATAGCAGCTAAGCGCAAACCATGGTTGATCAACCACCTGCACAAGAAACAAGGGATGCATTAGAATACAAAAGAATGAATATTAACACATATAGTAAGGAAAATTACAGAATATACAAAACATACCTGCGCTCAGCGATCGTAGACATAAGATGAGGATATAACTCCTCATCATATTTTATACTCAGTTTGCGCAACTTCTCCTCCTGCACCCTCAGAGCATCCCCAGCTTGCGTACGAAGGGCCTCAATATGGCCGAAGTGCTCAGCCTTTTTCTCCTCCAAATACCTTATCCCCCAAGTTAAGTTCGACCTGAACTGATGCAGCTCCCCGCGTGCATGTTGCAGATCAGCCATCGCGGTCAACTTCTCATCAGTGACCTTCTCAGCATGCGCCTTGACGGACTCTACCTCCGCTCGTGCATCAGCTAACTGCGCATGGAGCATGGCAATCTCCTCGTCCTTCTGTGCGAGGCTGCTGCTCTCCCCAACATACCGCGTCTTCAACTGAGCGACCAACTCAGTCTGACGCTCAGTAGCAGCAGCTAGCTCCTCCATCAACTGCTGCGTAGACACCTCCCCAGCCACCTTCACTGTCTCCTCCACGTTTGCATCCTGAGGGGGGACCACGCTTTCCACAAATGCCGCATCACCCTCTGCAGCATGGTCACTACAAAGTAAAAGAAGAAGGTCAGAGCATATTACGACAAGTAATATATAAAAAAAATAAAAAATAAAAAATAAAAAAAAGAGAAAAACATGGATATGATCATCACTTACAAAAAGGGAGAAGACTTTGCAATCTCCTTATCCGCGCGAGTAGCATGTGTCATCTGCTGCGGATGACTCTTCATTCGTGATAAGATGGCGCCTCCTCTTGGAAGTACCAGCGCCATCAGCCTCTCCCTTGCGCTTTACACCCTGCGCTATACTCTCAGGCTCAAGAACCTCCACGCTGTCAGAGGACTCAGTACGCAATTCCTCCACCACGGGAGACGGCTCCCCATTAGGAGGAACGCTCTGCACAGGCGTCACAAGCGCAGCAACGGAAGGTGAATCTTCATAACCATCTTGCGCCAACACCGTTATGTGTCCCGCACTAGCCTCCAGAATTGGCTCCTCATTGTCCCTCAGAGGGCGCACCCCAACTGTCACTTGCTTTGGCTTCTCAAGCTTCACCACAACAAACAAATCCATCTCTGCGCGACACATGAACAAACAACAAAACCAATTTAGTTATCGAAATTACAAGAAGCCCTTACATTATTGAAGCGAAGGTAAAAAAGGACAAGCACCCACCCCGGCCGCTCTCATCAAGGAATGTTGGAACCTCGTCAGAACCATGGAAATAGTTGCGACTCAGCCCCATGTGAACCAAAAACTCCTCAGGGTAGGAGTTAATGGGGATACGGTTGGCATCAATCGTATCCGCATCCTCTGCACTATACGAACAGGGTACAGGGCGCTCATCCCTTGGCAGCGTCCCTTGAGTATAAAACTCAAAGGGCGATGGAAATACTATGTCATCAACCCAGAAAAATTTCTCCCTCCAATCCCTAAGGGAATCCACCTTCTCTGTATAACACTGAAGGCGCCCACCGCGCTTCGCAAAAGAAACCCATCCATGCGACCACGTTGTGCGGTAAAACGCACGGAATAGGTTGATGGTAGGGTTGACCGCCAGCAAACGGCAGTTTATTTCAAAATTTGATACTTTCGCCGCACGTATACAGTGCAGCTGAGAAATATGAAGATGGTAGAAATTGCGCAGATTACTCAAGAATAAGGATATAGGTACGCGCTGATTCGCATACTCAAAAAAGCGCGTATATAACCCTACTTTTCCCGCAGGGAAATCCGCGATACACGCGTTGGCCTCCGGTACTACCGGATGCACATCAAGAGGAATGAAATAATCAGAGGAGAACTGACGCAGTTCATCCTCGTCCATTTCAGAAACAAATTCTTCTAATTGACGAACCATTTATAAGAAATGACAAATATTAGCTAATGCGCGTATTCACGGTTACCTAATCAAACAGTTGTTGTCTTAAAAAAGTTTTGAAAAAGGTTGAAAATGGCAGAAGTAGGTTTTTTACTGTGAGTTCTTCAGTAAAATGGGAGGCGATGTTTATATAGGGTTACAAAAACCCTAGAAAACCAGCCACGTGGAATCCACTCACATAATCGTGTGGCTAGAAGACGAAAGGGTAGATGCACTTTTTCCCACTTCCCGATGTACACGTGGACACACTCCCCGTTTCCCTAGGCATTTTTGAGGATATTTTGAACTAGATACATAGTCCCTAATATTGGGCGGTTACTTTTCCCGCCACACTTACCGTTGCTTTCAATAGTTTAGCATCCGCGGCTACAAGCCGCGCACACTAGACTGGGGGGACATGATGACGTATAGTCTATATTTGGGCCATAAGCACAAATGATAAACATTACTAAGGCCCAAACCCACCACGCGTGGGCTATCATAACAATGATTTGGGCCACACCACCAATGGGTTGGGCTCACATAGGCCCAAGCCCAACCAAACTATTTATGGTCTAGATAAGGATCTTCTGTTTACGGATAAAGATCCTTGGACCGGATAAGCACCATGTGTGCGAAGAGTAAGGAGCACGAAACCTACAAGGATTTTGCGCCTATATATAGAATGATATAATTCTCATTAAAGGTACGATCTAAAACCCTAACTCTTCACTATAACCCTAAAACCGATTACTTACTCTCACGCTAGAGGGTAATCGTGGGAGACAATCCCACGATAAGCCTAACGGTGTTTGTTTATTTTCTTAGTGCGCAGGTTTCAAGCATTAAGAGTTAATTGGTACGAGAGCAGGAGCCCAAACTAGGAACGCCCAACTTTTGTATCAACAAAGAAAATGTAACTGAAATCTTTATTGTTACTTTTTCGTTTCTGGTTTGAGTCGATTAGTGTTTGGCGGTGGATTTTCTTGTTTGGGATTTAGGATAGATTGGATTTGTTGTTGAAGTGTTGGTGATGAATATTAACCGTTCCTCTCTTCGTCTTCTTTTCTTTTCATTTGACGTTCTTAAACGATTTTTGTTTTTTTTAATTTCTACATTCCCAGGTTTTTAGTCTAAATAATATTTTTGTTGAAGTGTTGGTGATGCATATATTTAAAAGGCTTTTATCAAAGGAAGCATGAATATGGAAGGGGAGGGAAGCATCACGTCTACACCAGGAATTTTGTAAAAGTCATTAAAAATCTGCATTTTGGAAGCTTAATTATATTGTACATTATGGTTAAATAGTTGTATTTTTTGTTGAATGTGTGTTTTTAATAGTGTATTAATTATATTAGATGCGTTGTGTTTTTTAGTTTTAGTTATGCTTCAAATACTTGTAAATGATGTTTATTTACTTGTATTTACTTAAATATCTATATTAGAAAATCTTAAAATAATTAATATGAGGGAAGTGCAACTCTCTATTATAATATAATATAGATTGTACAAAACATCTATAAAGATAATGCATGTAAAAATTAATCATTTATCCAACCTTTTCTATTGAAAAAAATATTGAAAACATTATATATTCTAACCAAGATGAATAATGAAAATAAGTTTTAAGGTTTTCAAATATGGAAAATTTCATATATACCCAGATGAAACTTCATAATTCCCTATTTACGCAAATGACAAGTTTTTAATGCATAAATACAATGCTTTTAAAACATGTGTTAAGAAAATATGAAATTATAATGTTTGTTTTGGAATTATATCAATTTGCTTATTCAAAATAATATTATGTGATAAGCCTGTTTCAAATGGTTTGAGCTTCTGGAGGCTTATGACTTTTAAAATCTTTCATAACTTATGTGATAAGCAAAACTTATTTTAAAATGACCTTTATAAGCCCCACACCAAAAACAACGATTTCTTAAGTTATTGTTTAAATGTGTTTGTTTGTGCACATAACTTTTGTAAGCAATTATAGGATAATTTGTTTACACAAAAGCTAATATATTATAAATTACACTACTGGTCCCCAAGGGTTGGGTGGGTTGCGCATTTGATCCTTCGATCTAGGATTTCGCACGTTTAGTCCCCAGTATTACCCTTTACACTCCCTCACAGTCCAAAACCCTAACTGGCGTTAGGTTTCCTCGTTAAATCACCCACGCGACTTACACATGATGGGGTTTATTTGGTAATTATACCTACTAAGGAAGGTAAGGCTAGTAAAACTGTTACCCCTGAGTCTATACCCTTTACTTTCCCTAATATTGATTGTGAAATCACATTTACACTATTAAGTGTTGTAGAAGCTGGTGAGAAACAAGTTCATGACCTTTCACAAGAGTCACAGTTTGAAAGTATAAACCTTACTTTTACCTCAATGGAACCAAGGGTTAGTTATGTGATAGATGTTTTGATTAGGTGTATAGACTTTGATGATATGGAGTATGGACTTGGATGAGGATGTAGAGTTTGGTTATGTTGATGCTATAAGTCATGATGAAAATGTTGGAGTTGATGACTTAGACTTAAATGTTGATGATGCGTGGGAATCGCACCTTGCTTTACCTCTCGAGGGATCTCGAGAAGCTTACAACCCCCACCAGGCAGTGTACCTGATCGTTGTAGTATAGTATAGTGACAAGTACCGGGGGATTGATCGTTCAGCTTAGGAATAGTGTCGCTAGGATTAGAAAACCTAATTAATAGTTCTAAAGGTGAGAGATGATTATTTTTGTATTTTTATATTTTTATGAAAGCAAGTAAAATCTCGGGTTTTGGAAGAGTGGGCGGAATTAGTTGCTATTCAACTAACCCAAAGCTATTATATAATTAAAATAAAATACTAAAAATGAAATTTAACTAAATTATACTAAGGTTGTGAGCAGTGGTTGGAGAAATTGTGTTTACTTAGACTTCACTACTCCCTAGATATCTTTTACACGTTAATTACTTGTTACACTTGTATGGATGACGGATTGTATTCCTTAATACCATTCGTGGGGTGCCATACATAACTCCCCAACTCTATGAGCTCTTATCTCCTCCTACACCATGACCCAACACAACTATAGGGATTGTAAACAGTGGCTCATGCATTAAATACAACCAATAAAGACCTAGTACGCCTCGGTTCATGTTTCTTAAGACGTTCAAGCATGTTACCATTTGGAGATCTGCCAGTTTTCTTAAGCCTAACATATAATATCATTCATCCAAAACAAGAATAGACAAGTAATCAACACATAATCAACATCTAGGTTTCATTAGATCTAAGCAAACACAAAAGAGATCTAGCCTAGCATAGTAGAATTGAGACAAGAACAAGATATAAACAACCAACACATAGACATATTGATTGAATTGGAAGAACACTTATCTCAATTACAATGCAAGGTCTCAAGGGTTTGGAACCCTTGAAAAACCTGTAAAAGATACACCAAAATCGTCTTTAGGGTTTCACCAAAACTTCTCTCTCTTTAATGAAAAAACTAGAAAACTATATATAGGAAAAGTAGGCTGACGGCGTCAAGAGTTACATGTGACGCCGTCACCTCGCCGCCATATACTTCCTCGGACGGCCTTGATCTACTTATGACGGCCTATGTGACGCCGTCACCGACCACGGTATTTTATTCTTGCCACTTTGACGCCGTCATGAAGGCGTTTGACGCCGTCACCACCTTCGGTATTTTAATCTTCATGTCTGACGCCGTCAAGATATTACTCTTGACGCCGTCACCTTGTATCTTCAGCATGGAAATTTGGTACTTTGCCGTTTTCTTCACTTTTATGCTCCAAAAATGTCCAAAATGGCTTCTTTTCCAGAATTCACTCTCCAAACACCTAAAATCACAAAAGGAACGATTTAGGGCAATATTTGATCAAATAAATTCGGATTCGGGCTTAAATGACCCCCTAAAAACGGATCATTTTTCGCCTCATCATATACCCTTACACTTGAGATTTGCTTGTCCTCAAGCAAATGCGCTTTTATTCTACTCGAAAGACAAGTTAGGGGTCATTTAACACTAATATAAAAGTAATTACAACAAATAATCGTTCCACTAAAGACCAATAGACAAGCACGGAGGTCATACACAAGCACCTCACAAATAGTGTTTAGATACTCACATCTCTCGGGTGTAATAAAGTAATATAACATTATGGAAATGGAAGATATCTCTCACTACCTGTCATAGCAAAATAGATTACCATAGGCTTGGGAAAGGATCAAACCTCCACCACATGGCGTAAGCACCTAGGATAAACTATCAAAGAGGTCTTTTAAAGGGTTGTAACGTTAGGTATAGGGATATGAATTACACGGTTTTGTTGGATAAAGGAAATTTTACTGGTGGCGAGTTAACAATCTTGGTTAATTACATGTACAAGATGGCGTTGCTAAGCCAAGACTAGACTCGACTTAAGCTAATAAATGAAAAATAACAAAAACATAAAATGAACATAGAATAAAAACGGGATGGTAGTCCGTATGTTTTCTTTTTCTTTTTCTTTTTCTATTTTTTTTTCTTGAATTTTTCAATTTTTTTTTTTTTTTTTTTTTTTTTTTTTTTTTTTTTTTTTTTTTTTTGCATACACTCTTACCCTACCATCCAAAATAATACATCATAGGGGATGAGAATTCCCCTTACACTTGAATCTTTACATACTTTACATTAAACTATTCTAATGACTCGAATTAAGAAAATCAAAACACTTGGAGCACATTTAAGATTAACGTACATATGGGGGTAATAAATGATGTTCTTCCCCATTACTCCATAAAATAAGTACTTACCCATGAGTCCCAATAGTCCCAAAACAATATGTACAATGATATGACTCGACTTAGCAACCATGTAATCAATTAGAAAGTTAACTTAGGGTTTAACAAATAACAATAATGCACTAAAAATGAGCGCATACACGGAAGGCTAAGGCGATTTGGGTGTACATTTAAGTGGGGTGTAACAAATTCTTTCTTTAAGTAAGATGCTTAAAGTTAGAAACGAAAAGATAGGCTCGGAGGGGTGTACTAGGGGTTTCGTGTACTAAAAATGAGTACAACGCAAAGGGTGTGGGAAAAATTAGTTGACTTAACTAGCCAAGTAATATGACTTAAATGGTCAAGTAATTATAATACGGGTTTAACACAAGGGTGATCCTAATGCCTCTTATCATGTAGTAAATCCTACCACACGAATGTAGTCTCACTCGCGGTCTCGGGATGCATCACTAACGCAAGTTCTAGAATCTAAATGCTACCGGTACACTCATAAGCACTAATAGTAAATGCTTTTCCTATCAAATCTAAAGGCGAACCTCACATTTTTAGGTGGAAAATTTTTCTGAATATACGGTTATGTGCTAGTCATACAACCTCCTATCCATGAGACGCTTGCTATGGCTAAAGTTTCACTCCTAAATGTTGTAAAAAATTTTAAATTTGGCGCTAAAATTACACTAACAAGTATTTCTCATAGTTTTATTACACATCTACTATCAAACAAAACAAACTCAAGCGAAAGTGCATATGTAAGGTATCATCTTTTTACCCTCCCCTTACACTTAGGATGAACATTGTCCCCAATGTTCAAGTAAAGAATGTAAAAGTTAAGAGGTAAAGAGAATGAAATCAAATACTCCCCTGATTCGCTCGGTATGGATTATAGGTTGGCCAGGTTAAATCTTCCTCCAAGAAAATGAACAATCAAAGCTTCCCTTCCAGAATATAAATCATCTTCTTGTCATAAATAACCTGTAAATCCTGACAACAATAGACAAGGCAACCTCGCGTAAAATCGGCGGCATCCTATATAAGTTACTAAATCCTAGAAAGCAAAGTAAGATATAATGCTTGTGGAATGAAGTTTGCAGATTTCCTGGAGATTATAAAACTTAATAATTCACAAAAACCATAAGACTCCGTTAGAAAAACAAAACTGGTAAAATTTCCAGATTTTAACTCCTGACGCCGTCAAGAGCAATACTCTGACGCCGTCAGAATGGACCTGCAGAAATTCTTATGTTAAGTTTCCGGAAAATTTCTGGAAAAACTTTGTCCTACTTCCTGGAAAATCTTGCAAAACTTCATTATGACTCAATACAAGCATTTGACTCTAACAAATACGAATATACATGTTCATTAAATATTGTGGGGAATCATGATCGGTTTGTTTCTTAAAAACATATTTGGGGTTTCCCCTTACACTTATCTTTTGAAAAAATACCTTTAGGTTGAAGTGAAGACTAGGCCAAACAACATAATAAAGTATTTCCACATTTTAGTTGAGAAACATGATTAACCAACAATAAAAATAAAACATGCATACGGAAACAAATAAAAATCAAACAAATAAAATCACACAAAACATAGGTTGCCTCCCAAGAAGCTCTTTTCTTTATTTACGAGTCTTGTAGCTAGACTCAAAGTCATGGGTTATCACGTGATTCGGGTGAGTTCCTCATTGAGGACATCTTTGGGATCAAACTTAGGTTTCAACTTTCTATCGGTTTCCTTAGTATGGTATGACCTTTCAAACTTTTCTCCATCCGGATCATACAAGGTCATTCTAATATGCCATGACCCGTCACCTTCTTTAGGTGGCTTGTCCTACCTCCATTTACACTTATCTCCCTCTCTTTTCCATTTATTCCTTTCTATGTTGATGGGCATTACGCTTAATAACTCAATCATCTTCCTAAAGACTAAAGGGTCCTCAAAGGGGTCTAGCTCCTCATCTCTAGCTATGAGTTGTTCTACCGAATGTGTCTTTTCAACAAAATCCTTCTCTAGATAGAATGGGCATTGAGGTCCTATAAAGTTCCTTTCTATCCAAGGCCTATATCTAGATGGTCTCCTATTCATCTCTACCCAATACGGTGTTGGTTCCTCATCACAATCATAACTATGCTTCTTAACATCATACACCGACCAAGTATCGCCTTCACCTACCGTTATCTTTGATTCCTTGCAATCTATCATGGCACTAGCGGTTGCTAAAAATCCTCTTCCTACCAATAATGGGCATGTAGTGTCACTAACCATGTCTAGGACGTGAAAATCCGCTAAAATAGTTAACTTCCCTACGTGAACAACTACATCCTTAATCATTCCAACCGGGTGTGCAATACTTCCATCCGCTAGACCTATCAATACCTCCGTTTCCTCTAACTTTCCTAGCTTAAGAGTGGTGAATAAGGATAAGGGAATCAAGTTGAGGCTTGACCCTAAATCGGCTAATGTGTCGAAAGCTTCGGATCTTCCTATCTTACAAGGCAAAACAAATATACCCGGGTCATCAAGCTTTTTAGGTAACTTATTTTGAACGAAGGCGGTTTCATTTTTGCCTAGCTTACACTTCTCATATTTTTCTAGGAGGGCACTATAGTAGGGAGCACGCGCTAAGACATCAATGACGGGGCGTTCTAGGTGAAGTTCTTTGAATTTATCGTCAAGGTCTTGCGTAAGAGGTGTTTCAACAATGCTTTTGACCGGTTCTATAGTGGGTGTTTTATTTGATTGGTCCTTTTGGGGAACTTGGTTTTGTTTGAAACACGTGCTCGTTGATTTGACCGAATAATATTGTGGACACGAAGCGGGTGACGAAACGGATGATATGGAATTAGCGGTTAGTTTCGGATTCTTGATCGTGTCACTTGGGAGTGCTCCCATTTTTCGGTCATTGAGAACTTTCAACAATGTGTCAATTCTAGTGGTCATCTCGCTTTGCTTTTGTTTGAAATCGGCTTCAAACTTGGATATGCGAGCTTCTTGAGATGCCATGAACTTTGACATCAATCCTTCAAGATTGTTGGTACTACCATAGTTGTTAGAAGGATTGTTGTTGAAGGTACGGTTGGATGGTGGACCGTTTGATTGGTAACGATTAGGCGGATTGGAAGAATTTGGTTGATTTTGTTTCCACCTAAGGTTTGGGTGATTTTTCCATGAGGGGTTGTATGAATCACCGTATGTGTTTGGCTCGGGCTTGAAAGTGTACCACTTATCTCCCGCTTCGTCGGTACGCGTGGATGCGTAGTCCGCAAAAGCTGTTCCGGGGAGTTCCACACAATCACGAGTGTCATGGGGACCACTACATAATTCGCATGAAGAAGTGATTTTGTTCACTTGGCTTGAATGTTTCGGAGCTTCGTAAGATTTCATGAGAAACTTGACTTGGTCCTCAAGTTCCATGATCCTACGGTCGGGAGTGCTTGAATTGTTAGAAGGCAAAGATATTGCCTTGACCGTTTTGTTCAAATCACGGGGATCATTCCAACTTTCATTGTCATAGAGAGCAAGATCTTCTATGAGTTCCCATGATTGTTCCGCACTAAGATCACGTAGCTTACCACCTGCCGATTGGTCAATGGTTCGCCTCGTGGAGATGTCGATATGGTCATAGAAGATTTGGACTTGGAGCCAAAGATCTATGCCATGATGAGGGACTTTTTGGAGTAAGTCCTTGAAACGAGTCCATGCTTCATAAAGAGATTCATTTTGACGTTGTTGGAACATCAAGATGTCATTCCTAAGCTTAGTAGTTCTCCCCGGTGGGAAAAATTGAGCAAGGAAACGAGTGGTGAGATCATCCCATGTGGTGATGGATCCCGCGGGTAAACGCTCAAGCCATTGACTAGCTTGATCCCGTAGAGAGAATTGGAATAGGCGTAAACGGGTAGTCTCTATAGTTTCAACACCTAGGTCTATGGAATCTACGATTTTGAGGAAGTCCTTAAGGTGTTGGTTTGGATCTTCGGAACGAAGTCCATGGAATGCACATCCGCTTTGCACCAACCGGATGGTGTCGGATCGCAAGGGGGTCACATTGGCTCCGGTGAGCTCAATGGTGTTTCGGTAGCCTTGGTGGCTAGGTCGGGAATACTCTCCTAAGGTTCGGGGCCTAAGGGGTTCTAATGGTGGGTTTTGTTGTGGTGGGATGATGGGTTCAAAGATGTTACCACCTTCCATGATGTCGGATGGTAAAGAGTTACGAACAAAGGAACGAAGAAATAAGATAGACTAAAGAAGACCTAAAAATAAAAATAAAAATCTTACTAGAAAGGAATCTAGCAAGTAGACCTAATAAAAAGAAATCCTAACCTAGACAATAACTATTTCCCCGGGCTGCGGCGCCAAAAACTTGATGCGTGGGAATCGCACCTTGCTTTACCTCTCGAGGGATCTCGAGAAGCTTACAACCCCCACCAGGCAGTGTACCTGATCGTTGTAGTATAGTATAGTGACAAGTACCGGGGGATTGATCGTTCAGCTTAGGAATAGTGTCGCTAGGATTAGAAAACCTAATTAATAGTTCTAAAGGTGAGAGATGATTATTTTTGTATTTTTATATTTTTATGAAAGCAAGTAAAATCTCGGGTTTTGGAAGAGTGGGCGGAATTAGTTGCTATTCAACTAACCCAAAGCTATTATATAATTAAAATAAAATACTAAAAATGAAATTTAACTAAATTATACTAAGGTTGTGAGCAGTGGTTGGAGAAATTGTGTTTACTTAGACTTCACTACTCCCTAGATATCTTTTACACGTTAATTACTTGTTACACTTGTATGGATGACGGATTGTATTCCTTAATACCATTCGTGGGGTGGCATACATAACTCCCCAACTCTATGAGCTCTTATCTCCTCCTACACCATGACCCAGCATAACTATAGGAATTGTAAACAGTGGCTCATGCATTAAATACAACCAATAAAGACCTAGTACGCCTCGGTTCATGTTTCTTAAGACGTTCAAGCATGTTACCATTTGGAGATCTGCCAGTTTTCTTAAGCCTAACATATAATATCATTCATCCAAAACAAGAATAGACAAGTAATCAACACATAATCAACATCTAGGTTTCATTAGATCTAAGCAAACACAAAAGAGATCTAGCCTAGCATAGTAGAATTGAGACAATAACAAGATATAAACAACCAACACATAGACATATTGATTGAATTGGAAGAACACTTATCTCAATTACAATGCAAGGTCTCAAGGGTTTGGAACCCTTGAAAAACCTGTAAAAGATACACCAAAATCGTCTTTAGGGTTTCACCAAAACTTCTCTCTCTTTAATGAAAAAACTAGAAAACTATATATAGGAAAAGTAGGCTGACGGCGTCAAGAGTTATATGTGACGCCGTCACCTCGCCGCCATATACTTCCTCGGACGGCCTTGATCTACTTATGACGGCCTATGTGACGCCGTCACCGACCACGGTATTTTATTCTTGCCACTTTGACGCCGTCATGAAGGCGTTTGACGCCGTCACCACCTTCGGTATTTTAATCTTCATGTCTGACGCCGTCAAGATATTACTCTTGACGCCGTCACCTTGTATCTTCAGCATGGAAATTTGGTACTTTGCCGTTTTCTTCACTTTTATGCTCCAAAAACGTCCAAAATGGCTTCTTTTCCAGAATTCACTCTCCAAACACCTAAAATCACAAAAGGAACGATTTAGGGCAATATTTGATCAAATAAATTCGGATTCGGGCTTAAATGACCCCCTAAAAACGGATCATTTTTCGCCTCATCAGTTGACCTTAATGTTGGAATGCAAGTACATCTATACGTGTCTCTGTTTCATTGACCACATGGTCATTTGGAACCTTAGACACAACACCCTCTACTTGCATGTTGACCTTAATTGTTCCTAACCATCACCTTCAATTTGTTCAACACTAGCATGGTCATTCGGATGGTTAGGAACAATTTGTTCAACACATCGGGCGAACATTAGATATCAAATTAGGAAAAACAACTATTGTACTACCCGTTGAATAACATGTTTACTATCATGTTACAAAGTTGAAAAAGAAAACAAATAAGATGTTTAATAAATATAAATAAAAGATATGTTTCTACAGGGTTCAAAAATAAAACCTGCTGTTTTTTTTTTTTTTTTTTTTTTTTTTTTTTTTTTTTTTTTTTTTTTTTTTTTTTATTGAATGATAAGTATACATCTCTGATGATGATTTCGTGTGAATAAAAAAATGGGGCTATCAATTGAGTTAATATAATGGTTTAAGCCTGTCTAAGTTAAGGTCCTATTAGGATTCTAATTGTAAATGTAATACAATAATGGTTTAAGCCTGTCTAAGTTAAGGTCCTATTATATAAGCTTGCCCATCTTTGGTCAATGAAACTAGCACTTTCTAATTGTTCCTAACCATCCGAATGACCATGCTAGTGTTGAACAAATTGAAGGTGATGGTTAGGAACAATTAGAAAGTGCTAGTTGTGAAGAAGTAGAGTATCAGGATGAGGGGATAGATAGTGGTTATGATAGTAAATATGACAAGAACAAAAGTTTATTTGTGTTGATATAGATGTGGAGGTGGAGGATCAATTGGGAATCGTGACAATTTAATCGTGTTGTCGAAATTGGTTACTCAAAGAGTGCAAAATAGTGACAAACGTGTAATTACCAAAAACCCCATCGTGTGTAAGTCACATGGGTGACTTAATGAGAAAACCTAACGCCAATTAGAATTTTCGATTGTGAGGGAGTGAAAACGGCCACGTTGGGGACTAAACGCGCGGAACCCTAGATTTGAAGACCAAATGTGCAATCTGCCATGACCTTGGGGACCAACGTTGTAATTTACCCTAATATAGAAGTTAATTCCACTATTTAATACCAAAACAAGATTTAATTTTTCAAAAATCATATAACAAAGACAAAAGTATCAATTATACAAGATTGTAGCTCAAACATACGTGTGATTAACAAAAAATAGCCTTAACCTTCATATGCATCTGAACACTCCCAAGAGCTTTTAAATCTCATATTAACACTAGAAAAAATATTCAACCTTTTTTGGTTTTTCTAGTTTCATCGTATATCTTTCATAAAATCTTCATAATAAAGGCGTTCCAAACGGATTAGTCGTATGAGGATGACTGTTGTCGACCGGGAAAGAACCAAAACCTGAATCAACAAAAGGGTTCGGTTGAGCCATCATGAGATTCGGCTGTGGTTCAAATGGACCAAAAGGGTTAGACTCGTGTGGAACTATGGCTCCTGTTTGAGGACCAGCAACAAACGGATCGCCTGCTTCAAATGGGTTGGGTGCTGGTGACCCGTATACAGGCTGCTGGGCTGCTCTGTATGCTCCTTCGTCGTACAAACTATTGAGTGTGAGCGAGTCCAATCCACCGCCCTGCCAACAAGAACATATTTGACATTTTTTAATTTGTCAAATTATAATATTATGCCTGCTAGGCTACTACTAGAGGTGGCAATTCCAACTACCAATGGGTCAATTCGGATTGTATTTTATTGATAACAATCGAAACATAGAAACTTAGCTAGAAATGAAATGGGTTGAACAGTAGGTTACACGACTCAAAAGGAGGTCACCAAATATTCAACTTTTTACATTAAGGCCATCGAACTACTGAAACTACTTTATAGGCAACGAAAATTTCTTCAGTTCTATGAAATTTCCCGTTTTGGTTCAGACCCATTTTTGACCCATTACACAACCTACTCGTTACGTATGTATTATTCTACTAACCACCTGTGATAAACCAACAAACATAATATATATTACTAACGTAGAAACATGTGGAAGAAATTACCAGTTGCCTCTCCTGAAAGGAAGAAATATCGGTGCTGGGGGTGGAGACCAACGCAAGTTCCCATCCGGTTAGATCAGCATCCTTTGCTTGACTACCACTAAATCCATTTGACGTCCCATCTACACACAAATAGAAATTTAAAAATAAGCATTTCAGGAATAAAAAAAAACAGAACTTTTTAATAACCAGATTAGTGCTGAGCAAATATTTACCAGTTTGAAGTATGGCAAGAGCTAACGCGTTGTTTTCCTCGATTGCAGATGCATTTTCGAAACTTAACCCCTAAAACAACCATAAATTTCCAAAAGTTAAATAAAAAAATCTTATGCAATGACAGCTGAAATGTGCATTTTGAAACTGTTTATATGATGTTCTAATCAGATTCAAATAATCCGCGTTGTTCCAGCTAGTAATAAACCAATAACCCAAAACTGCTTATTATATCCAAAAGCTAGAAACTGGTTATCGAAGCCGCAATAATAAAATCAATTTGATAATCACATCCAAACACTCCCAACAAACGAGCTTAGATAAATTACCAGTAAATCATCAGGGTCTTGACTATTAAAAGTTGGTGGGGGAGGCGGTGGTGCAGGGGCAGGGTCATCATTTGACACATCAAAATCGTCCGTCGTCTCAGGTTTTGCTTCATCGACAGATGCATTTCCATCTTCAGCAGGCTCGATGTCTTCTTCTGGTTTATAAGTCAGCATAAGCCTTTCCGGATATTCCTGAACATGCAAAATATAATGAGATGTCATAAATATAATATAAATTTAAAATCTACTTTCAAGTATATAAGACTAAATATACACGCACCAGTGTCTCGGCCTGGATAGATACCATGCGCGGTGCTTCTGCTATATACTCTTCCATAGTTGCAAGAAACGATTGTGGAGGCTGCAGAAGTTTAAATTACCGATTAAACCCCTCTACTAACTTGGATGAAAGGTAATATAGGAGCGCGTAATCTACCTCTCTGAGAACGGGAAACTGAAAGTTTCTAGCGAGCTCCAATCCCTTGCAAACTTCATAGAAGTCGGAAAGACTCCCGGCCTGCAAAAAAATTCAATATATAAGTGGCAATTTCATAATTTTTCAGAGTGGCATTGTGATCCATTTACTTATAAAAGGATTGACTCCGATTATATTTAATCACTAACGAGTCAAACTGGTAATAACCTAGCTTAAAAGGACACACAGGCGAAAAGTCGCCCATATATTTAAAAAACTTATATTTGTATCAAACTATAACTTTTACTCTGTAATTACGAAATTTGAAACAATGTTTTGACTGTCCCATGCATTTGCCACATCTAATAGTTATAACACAACTGAAGGCTTGTTGATCGAAACTGAATGATATGAAAATGTCACCTGCTGACCAGCTCGTTTATATATATCCAAGGCTTTAATGGCTTCATGTCTTGGCATTTCAAAAAACTGACATCAAGAAATGTTGATCAATAATAAAATGATTGAAAAAGAAACGGAATGTAAAGTCCATGTTTATTTAGAATGAATAATGAAAAATCACCTTATCAATAAGATTTATAATTCCATCGTTTACTGCACAATATATTTTAAAGCTCTCTTTGAGTACCATAGCTAAGGCGTATTGTATGACATAATTACCAACAGCTGCTCCTTCAGGCTGCACAAAAAGAAAACATTAACTTTTATTTTACGAAAAATGCTGGTTTTTACTACAGAAATGGTAACTGACCCGACATCCCATAAGACGGTACAATAGCTGCTGTAAAGAAGGCAAATGCTCCAGTAGTTTTTCACTGTTCAAATCACGTGTTCTGCTATAACCCTGCACTTACAAGAAAACAACAAAGGAAGATTACCAAAAAAGTGTTTTTGGGTCAACCCAACCCATAAAGAAAAGCCCGGTCTGACCCGTTACCAGCCTACTTTGCCTGTCTTGCCACCTCTTGTTAAGAGTGCGATTGTGACTTGGTTATATATGTTGAAACTTGTGTGCATACCTTATCTTCACCTGGAGTAGGTTTAGGAATGCGCTCTGATTCAATGTCATACTTTAAAGCTTTAAAGCATTCGAGTCGTTCTTCTAAGAAGAGTCCATAAGTACGAACCCAAGCAGAACAATCCCAGGCTGGATATACATATTCAAAATTTATGATTAAGAGTTATCTTATGAAAAGTGGTGTTTGGTACTGCCTTTGGAAGTGTAACTATGTGATATGAAACAATCGCATTCAACTTCTGTTCTTTCAAGGATTTACATGTAAAATGACCCCCTAAACTGAAATTCTGAAAACATAATAATCAGATAACCACTTCAAAACGCAATGCCAAACACCCCTAGGGAAATAATAAAAGCAAGAATATGGCGGCAATACAAACCAATTGGGCTTGAATCATCTTTAAAATTAGCTAACTGCAAAACATGCCCTCGTTGTTGAAAATTCAAAAGTTCTTCCCTAAAAGTAGGATCACCCTCCCTCAATGCCCGATGAATAACTATCAATGTCTTCAATGCTACCTGATAAGTAACAAAATTTACACATTACTATGAGACCTATACAGCTTATACTCACAGTTCTTCGTTGGGAAAAGCGCCAAAATGTAAGTAACTTTCACCAAATTCTCGTTGTATGTAACGGACCATATTTTTTCACATTTTGAAGGAACAAAGTTTGTCCTGTTACAAATGAATATGAGCGACCTCCTATTACCAATATTATGGTGACACGTCACCATTTTGCGTACTATAGAATGTCACTTACATACATTAGTAACATAATAAAAGTTTGTTACATAAAAAGGTACAAAAAATAATTCATTACATTCAACGACAATTTGTTGAAAGTTGCTTACATTTTGGAGTAATTAGCCCAAATCTATACCCGAAAATCAACTTCAATAACAAAAAACTTGCAGAAACTCCCAATTCATATCAACACAAACACTTTATCTTAAACTCAAAATAAACAATACCGTCCAATTGCGTGTTTTCGCCAATCGTCGTGCTAGAGCATGTAAAGTATATTGCACATCCGCTCGTGGCCGAATCGAAGAAGTAGCACCCAATATCTCTACAACAACCACATACACATTCAATATTTACCATTAAACACATAAAAACACATCATTAGTAACTCAAACAAAACAAATAAACTTACTTCTAATGTGTCTTTCTTTTGGTGGGCATTCAACATGATTTGTAGCCTTAACAATAGCAACATCAACTTCCTAAAAAAAACAAAAATACATAAAATAATAATATTTTTTTTTTTCTTGGGTAACCATTATTTTCGGCTTTTCGCCATTTGGCAGACTAATCCACGGGGTTTGAAACCAGCGCAACAGAGTTATATAACATAAACATACATAAAACCATAAAACAACACTATATATATATATATATATATATATATATATATATATATATATATATATATATATATATATATATATAAGAAATAACAACCTTGTAATCACTATTAACATGGGCTAAACCAACTTTAGTTTGATCTTTAAGAGCACCATATGCTTTCCTCCATGTTTGCATAGTACCCATTTCCTTAAATATTTCAGATCCGCTAGAATCTTGGTTCTTGTGTTTTTAGTGTGTGTGTTTTGGAACACAAGTGGTTGGGTTGTGATCTGGGTTTACTTCAGTTATGTTCTAAAGAATCTAGGAAGATATAAACGGCATCGGTTGTTACAAGTTTTTTTATTTTGATGTTTTTTCTAAGATAAATTGCAAAAGCAGTCCTTCTGGTTTGGCTAAATTGATGTCTTTGGTGATTTTGAAAGTGCCCAACTTTGATGTGCAATGCGCGTGGGGATATAGATGAAACTTTAAAAGTGCGGCGCGGTTACTGCTAGCAACGACCACTGGATAAAGAACAAACACACTTGGGAATTAGGTGTAGCACTGGTCACACCCACATTTTAGGCCACCAAATAAAACCCTGTCAGTTTTTGACAAATACCACCTATAAATTTTTTGCGTTACTTTATTTTTTTAGTGTAACTTTAGTTTAGCTCGATCGCTCTTTGTGATGCAAATTTAGTACGGATGATTGAAACAACCTACACAATATTCTTTCGAAAAATTTTGTGCAACGCCATTCTGAAAATTCGGAGTCCATATGTGTGTAATCAAAATTCTTCACAAGACTAAGCATGCACTTTTGAAATGGTAAGAATTTGACCAAACTACGGGGACATTTTTGCAATTTACTTTTTCTTCTTAAAGTTTAAAAAAAATAATAAATAAATAAATAAATAAAAATATTTTAATGTTGGTTGGTTTCTTTGGTGGACAGTCAATCATGCAATGGGGCCTTTCCATTTGTTACTTTATTTAAGAGTCAAGATTTATAACATTATAATACTACTAGTATACGTTTGTATTGACTTGGTTTATTTATTTAGTTTGTACGAGACGTATGAAGAATGTACATTGTGTGATACATAAACTTTATGGATATTTCAACGATTAACATTGATTTTAAAATCTTTTACATTCATTATTACTTTATTAGGACATCATTTGATATTGTTTCAATATTTTAATATTTTTTCTGTTTTAAAATTATTGTCTGTCGATAAAACAACAGATATTTTAAGAAAAATACATTAATTATTGTTTTGATTTTTGTAAAAGTCAGAAAAAACAGTTTCACCTTTGATAATTAATTAATATTTCATCTAGTTTTGTTAGATAATTTTGATTAGGGGTAAGATGATCAATATTTACTAGCGGATAATTACTTTGAACAAACTAAAATGAAAAGGTGAACAATAATATTAAGACTAGTGAAATATATCTTTTAGATCCGTTCATATTGACACGTGTAAAAATAGGGTAACTGATTGATCTAGTTTGGTTGGGACCAAGACCACTTTTTCTAAAATGCTCCAAAATAGCATACACCGAATCGTTTATCATATGAAGTATACGGAGTAATAGATTATATATGAATGGTTTTGTTTTACCATATTGCCTTGACTCAAGTTTTTTTTTTTTTTTTTTTTTTTTAACAGAGATTTTATTTCACTCCTCACAAATGGATGTAATTTGAACACAACAAGTTACATCGAACATAATAGGCAAAATCGAAAACGACTTGCCAAACAAAATACACAAGGTAACAAGTTAAGCCAAAACAAGACATACACCATAATAATTGTGACAGACTACAACAACACCATACAAGGGTGGGGGAATCACCAGAGTGAGCTTTTGGTAGCCACAGCCATATGAAGATGTAGTTTGACAAAAGTACATAAAGTACATAAAACATACATAGAAGATAAAACTAAGCATCCTTAAAGGAGTCAGACCTAAACCAAACAGATCCAAAGTTGAAACCAAATAAATCTAAAGTCGAAACCGAAGGCAGCATCAAGCCATCGATGACGAACCACAACAGATCTGAGCAGAAGAGACCGGATGGCAACTGATCTGAGCAGAAGACAGCGGTGGTGGCAGCGACTACGGCAGCAACAGCGAAGATGGGAGATGGCAGATCTGTGGGTAAGGACATTTATTGTAGGAAGGGGAAAGTACAAAACGGATGGGAGAAAGAGGTCCAGACAGCCGGCCGAAACCGACCGTCGGATTTTTTAGAGAGAGGGTGGAGTTAGGTTGGAGTGCTGCGATTGTTTTTTTAGAGAGAATGTGGAGGATATTTTTAGAGCGAGAATTATTTTCCGTATTTCAATAATATCAATAATACATGGCGTGAATCAACTAGTGTGGTTGGATACTTGAATTGAACAATTTTTGATTCATAGAACACATTCGATGCCCTTAAACTAGCACATGAACATCCAGAAGCACCAAAGGTAAAAACTACAAGGTTCTTGCTCACATGGCAAACTTTTTCTTGAAAGGTAATACTTAAGACGTGTTTGGCATAACAGATTATGAAAGATTTTAAAAGCTTAAAATTATTTTGCTAAAAAAAATGCCACAATAGAAAATTAATCTTTGTTTGGATGACAAAAATTCTGTATTATATTAGAAAAGTAAGTGCTTACAAAATAAGTTTGTTTCAAAGAAAATGTTATGTAGATAACACAATTTCAAAAAAAATGGCGACTAATCATTTGTTTAAGTATCAAATGGCTTTTGTCCTAATGGTATCTTTTATTGTATGAAAAGCTGTGAGTTTAAGTCTTGAACATGTGAAATTGTGATATGTATATTATGAGATATTTAATTACTGTTATAAGAAAAATTATTTGTTTCGGTATTCATGATATTGTTTATTGGTTCATACCAGTCATAATGCAAAAAAGAAGATGCATACTAGCAAAAAGAAGATTCTGTTAAATAAATTACTCATAACAAACTTTAATTGGGGAGGTTGAACATCCACACCAAACAGTCATAGGTCGAAACAAATCTAGCTTATCTACTCCCAACCTTCTTATCACTGTATTTATTAGAGTCTAAATTCTAATCTCAAGGGGACCATCAATCACGATATCTTTAAATGATTAGAGTTGTCAAAATAATAGGATTACTTATGTAATTATCAAGATTTGCTTTATTTGGCATCAATGTAAAAGATTTGAGGTATTCCATTTCAAGATTCAATTTCCAAATGATTATGCTAAAAAAATGTTTTGAAAACTAAACTGGCAACAAGTGAACCGGTTGGCGATTTGGTTTCTGGTTTCGACCGAACAGTTTTGACAACATCACATGAATAGTCAGAGACAAGAACAACCAAATAGCGACAATATCTAAGGCAAACAACATATAAGCATGTCCAAGTAATCGAAAATAACATTTTAAATCTTTACCGATTCAAACACAGATATAAAATTATCACACATTGAGAATCCAAAAAAATGAGAATAAAAAGGTTGATTGGTTTCTTACGGTTTATGGTTTCTGGGTTTCAACTGGTTTGCAACGGTTTAACTATAGCCAGTTCACCCGATGTTTTGCAAACCGGTTGGACCCTTGGTTCAACCAGTTGCCGGTTCAGTTCGGTTCGGTGTTAAAAAAAAACAACGTGACGCTTGTTTGTATACTTTGTGATTATTCCTATTGTTATACGGATGGTGAGCAAGCTTGATCCAAACTGAAACCAGCAAACTGCACAAAACCGAACCCAGATCTCGTCATATAAAATTTGGTTCTTGGTTGGGTATGCAACAGTTTAATCCAAAACCAAAGGTTTTCTTCTTGTAATAAACATTATCGTTTATACAATGAGGCTTGAATTGCTATGTTTAGAGTTTGTAAGCGTTACATACTCTAGTGCGATTTTGATCTAATTCTAAACCAGTATTAGATCGCCACCAAACTGGTACTATGTGATTTGGTTCCGGTTTCAATTGTTCCAATATATTGACAAAAAATGTAAGTAAATTATTAACTAACATCCTGATCCATTATACCTTCTCTATCCTTAAAATGTAGATACTATCATCTGTTGATCAGACGGGTAAAAAAAACGAAAGATAATCATGTATATATCCGACAGATGACAGTGACTTTAGACTGCTAGTATCTTTCTCAAAACTAAGATATTATCCGGCAGGTAGGTATGATGAAATTCTTGTGATTTTCAGTATGAACAAACACTTACCATAGACCCATAAGGCGTTAAATAACAATGAAAATGAAAAGACAACACATGTACAGCAAAGCCACAATTTTTGCATAATTCATTCAACTTAGCACCATTGAAGCACATGCAAAGCCACAATTTTTGTTTGTGACAGTGTATGCGTGCAGCGCAGCTCACAAGACTCAGAGAAAGCACGCTACAATGTACATAACGACAACAACTAATAAAATATAATATAATTAACTTATAACTCAGGTAATAAAAGGTCACAAAGACCTGTGAAACATCACTTTGCAATTTGATCAAACTACATTTGGTTATAGGCCTTAAAACTCGATTCTTAAAAAAAAAGTATATAAAAAAAGGTAACCTCATTCTCTCTTTTATTTAGGTCATTTTTGCCCTTTTCTGCTTAATCCGATACTCTGTATGTGATTCATCTAAACAAACTGCTGTGCGTTCACCGTTGCGTATAACTTGTTCCAGTCCACCGACTCCCAATCCAAGGTGGATACAGGCAGGAATGCGAGCCCCACACCAAGGGCCAATATGAGCAACCCTGTAGCCTTCATGCATCCCCCCCACCCGCGTGATACTCTTCCCAATAACACCTTACAATATTTGTCTGCTTCCTTATAGAGTGCTGATTTTTCTCCATCTGTTACAGCCTTCTCGTTCTACGGATATAAATAAAAAGGAAACAAATAAGTTTTGTTTGGAATAATCTGTAGATTTGCATGCATACAAGTTATATAAGTTTATAAGTTTGTTTTTTTTTTTTTTTTTTTTTTTTTTTTTTTTTTTTTTTTTTTTTATATATACATGAATTAACAATCTACTTTTTTGTCTTGTTTTAGTCATCATACTCTTCTTTGGTACATCTGAGTCGTCAAAAGATGGCTCCCATTTGCGTCTTATTGTAACCTCAGAAACCGACTTTTAAAAAGGAGATTTTATATTATAATATGTTAGATCTATATAAAATGTTTAATCTTATTTGAAACGGCTAAGTTTCTGGGTTAAAAAAATGACCCAAATGGGACACAAGATCATCTTTAATGACCAATGTACAAGAAAAAGTACAATGACTAAAACGAGAAAATGAAAAAGTATATTCATATTTAACAGCAAAAAAAAACCATATTTATATTAGTGAAATGCGGAGCATATAAGTAGAGTTCGAAATATCAACCCATTTACTTATTAATGGGTCGATTTGATTTGTGTTCAGATTGAAGCTTGTCAATGTCATATGTTGGTACATTTTTCAAGAAATGAATGCTAATAACGACATGTAGCAAATATTGTGAACCAACCCTATTTGACTTTTCTTTGTTAATAGAGTTACTTATTTGACTTTTCCATGTCAAGTGAGATACTTATTTGACCTCATATTATAATTGAATAATTAGAGATCAATACATAGAAATTCTCTAACATGTTATACAAGTGTAAAAGTGAGCAATATGTGACGTTATAATACCTTTTTCTTAAAACTCTTAAGAGTTTCAGTGAGGGCCTCGAGAGAAGACTGATTTAGAGACAGACCCTTCCACTGCTCAGCGAGCCTTCTCAACACCACAACGCTTGCTTCTAAATTATCCAAATAAAGCTTCTCCTGCACATATTATATTTGGAATGATGATATATACTTTGACATAAAATTCAATACCAAAGGCAGATTATAGCTTATACTATTGGTCACATTTGCGTATCAAAATAGTAAATGTAAAAAGAAGTAGATGTCTAAACCATGAAAGTACAATTATATTGCTAATTTTACTCATAGATAGCAAAAGGGCCTTTGGCCTAGCGGTATCAGGGTGTTCCACTAATGCCTAACAAAAATATTGTGGGTTTAAGTCTCACTTGAGATAACGGTGTATTATTAGGTGTTTAAAGGGTGTGTTGTGAGTCTGACCTTTCAAAAAGAAATTTACTAGGATATAAATACTAGATGCTAGATGAAAAAATGAGACTCACCCATTGTTTGCAGCAATCGGGATTTTGAGTCAAACACCAGATAAAAATGCTAGATGCTTCATTCGCTAGCTCAGGGACACCTGGCAAAGAACAATATCAAGAAATTAACTTATGAATCTTCAACTTTACAAGTTATGCATTTTAATTTAATTCTACCTTCTCCAGAAGCTTTTAGAGAAATAGTCATAATCTGTTGAGAGACTTGTTTCATGGCCTTGCTTCCAGTGGACCCCGCAAGTGCAACCTTCTTGAGTGTAGGATACACAGCTTCAAATCTTTCGGTTGCCTGTATCAAAAGTATGTAAACATCAGCCAGAAGCGTATAATATTCAAAGTAATGGCAAACTAGAGGTAGCGCCTTTGATTCTTTTACTTGTGAAAGGGTTGATTTGGGTTAAGTTTTTATCTCTAATAGGTCAAAATAGCTTGGTGGAAAACGGGTCAAATGGGCCAAAAAGGTTGAAAGTCACTGTCACCCACAGACCACAGTGTGTTTCATTTGAGACAACTAAGAAACTCAGACAACTAACACATGCGGTTAGGCTTTGAATCACATGCGATTAGATTGATATAAATTTCATTCACATGTAATTTTTCAAAATTTTCAAATCACATGTGATAACAATCAATCTGAACTACCCATTTTTTTCATCTAAGGGCACAGATTGGTTTCATTGGTCTCAAATGAACTCACCCCTAGTTTAATATTCAAATAATATTATTTTAGTGATCATAATTGCCAAACCAAACACGTCTAAAGTCACCTGGGTGTATTTTTAACCCATAAAACTTTCTAAACCTGTTTTTCAAATGATTAGATTATTGTTGTACTAATATAGTTTTGTAATCATATTTAATACATTGTGTATAGACGCGATAATCTTTTTAGAGTAAAAGTGTTTAGGGTCAACCGGACCTGACATGCAAGAATTACGCATGTTTAACTAAACCCGTCCCGCCCATTTTCGACCTTTATTGTAAAAATGTCCCCCATAGAAGTCATACCTTAACACGAGCAGAAGATGAAGGAAATGTTGCTCTCAATAGCAAATCAAGAGCCGATGGCGGCAACAAACGCTCTCCCTTCCTCACAGCACCATTCACTAATATAGTCTGAGCTTTTGGGGCTGCCAAAATCCTATAAACATAAAAATAAATAAAAAAAACAAAAAAATGTCACAAATTTGCAAGTCTCATATGGAGCTTGTGGACAGTAGAAAATAGAAAGTTGAGTTGAACCTTTCGACTGATTGCAATATCAGATCCCTTGTTTGTGGGTTGGACCCTGCTTTGGTCCCGATGATAGGCAATATCAAATGAGACCATAAATGTAACCCGACAGCAAGCTCACCTTGTGATGCCTGTATATATGAACTTTATATTAGTACATGAACATCGTTTATGAAACAGGAAATAGAAAGTGGTTTTTTGTATAACAGTTGTTGACTCACTTGTGCTACCATCCACGCGACAAGTGGAAGCTTGTCTTGTCCTTGAAACTTTTGGGTTTCGTTTAGAGTTGGTAATGCGGAAATTAGCACATCGGGTTTCCTTCGTAACACCATTGCTAATACTACAAACAGACCCACCTGTTAAGGATTCATAAGAACAAAATTCAGCTCATGACTATAGTTAATCGCCTACTTAAGATAACGCAATGCGAATATTGAAGCAGGATGCATCATCAAGGAAATGATAAATAAGAATAGGAAATTCAATTTATAGCATACCTGAGATTTTGAGGATGTAGTTTGGGCACCTTTCTTGGATCCTTTTGTCACACCTTGTTGGTTTGCCAAGTCAGCAAGAATGCTGTCTAAGGACCAGAGGAAAAAAGCACGAAGGGCTTCCGCAGATCGTTTGTTTATCCAATCCACTGACGTCTTGTAAACAGCCTCAGGAATATGTGACACGGGATTCTGCATTTAAAACAACTCAAAATATATGAGATGAAGAAGAAAGATCACGTTGATCCAAAGAGCTCAAATTTATATTTAGTTCTAACGTTATATATTTGATGACATGCAAAACAGAGTAATGTTCACACTAATGTATACACGATAAATGAATCATAAACAACAGTTTAATTGTGTGGTTTTCATACACTCCGATGTTCATACCATGATATCAAATAAATTAGTTGACATTACATTCACAAGCACTATATACACTGACATCCCAAGTTTAAATCCTTTTATTCCATTACTTAGTATAAACATAGTGCACAGTTTCAAGAAGAGAACTTACATCTGCAACCTTGGCAATGGGAGACTCTCTAAATAACTTCACCCACGGAAACTGTGAAGCAGGCACACCAGAAAATGCCCGTCCAAAATAGTCAGCAAACCTCATTAACTGTATATCATCTTGTCCCTCGTATGAAGCCTACAATAAACACATGTACAACATTAGTTCCTATTATTTAAACCAATAACTAAACAAAACTTAAAGCGTCTTGAAACTAATCATGAAGTTCTGTACCGAATACATAATCTACAGCAATACTAACACCAATCATTATTCTAGCATTATACAAAACTAAGTAGCTACGAAATAAACAAAACTGAATTCAAAACAAAAAAATTACAACTAATTCTCAAATCAATCTAGTATTTTTTTAAGCTAAATATGTGTGTGATAAGCTTAAGGACCGAACTAATTCACAGCTCTTGTCTAACTTCCATGAATTTAAACAGTAATGTAAAGTTGTGAATCATCTGATTCCGACGGGTGTAATCAAGTCGAGTCAATACAGTGCCAGGCTAACGGAATATATAGCTTCTTATTCAATCTTAATAATTCTAATAAGATAAATCATCAACACATAATTCTAAAATACACATAACAGTAAAATTATAAAATACGAGATACTCAAGCTCGACTCCACCCAAAATCAAACTGATCTAAAGTAGCTTGAATCTACTTTCTACTTCTAAATCACTTCACTTATCATGTTATTCAAGTAACACTTGGCCTCTTCTTATTCAGACCTAATCCGTAACTATTCGATACTAATGTTTATTTGAGTAGCTCAAGCTCGACTTCAACTAAATTAAAACGTCTTGAGTATCTCACAAATCTAACTTATGCGAACCTAATTTGTAAATGACACTAATTCTATAATAATAATAACTTAAAAAAAAAAAAAAAAAAAAAAAAAAAAAAAAAAAAAACCTCGAGCTCGCATAAATGCTATTTAAGCACCTCGAACTCAACTTCACCAAAATCAAAACCGATCTCGAGTAGCTCACGAATTGGATCAACCTAATCACTTTGCTTCACATTTTTCACAAATATTTAACTTGTAATTCAATCTCAGCTATCACATATGATCATGACATTATAGTTCAATCTGATCTCGATATCTTGCAAATCAGCTCAACCTAATAACTTTCACTTATCATATTTATCACCTTCTTCTTTTCCACGTCATCATAATCCTAGATCGCTGATCTCTTCGTTTCTGCTAGAATATTCCCACTTCTACTTCCTAATCACTTCACTTATCATGTTTGACTCGTATCCAATACTAATTACTAATTACTAACTCGTTCTCAACTTCACCTTATTTCTATTTCTATTCAATCAAGCATCTAGCTTCTTCTTCTTATTCTAATCAAACCTAATTCTTATTCAATTCTACTTCTAATTAAAACTAAACCGAACTCAAGCAGTTCGTTAATCGGATCAAATATTTATCATATAATCACAATTCTAACAAAATCAACCTTCTTCTTTTCCACGTTATCATCATCATAATCATAGATAGCAAATCCACATTCTACTTCCTAATCACTTCACTTATCATATTTTTCACTTAATATCTATATTCTTCTTATCCGTACCTAACTTGTATCTGATACTTTTTACTAACTGAAGCTCGATCTCGACTTCACCTAATTTCTTATTCTAATCAAAAATCGACCTCGGCAACACCTAAATCAAACCGATCTCAAATACTTCACGCATCGGATCAAATATTTATCATAAATAATCACAATTCTAACAAAATAATTACTAACTCGATCTCGACTTCACCTAATTTCAATTTCTACTCAATTAAGCATCTAGCTTCTTCTTCTTATTCTAATCAAACCTAATTCTTATTCAATTCTACTTCTAATCGAAACTAAACCGATCTCAAGCATTTCGCTAATCGGATCAAATATTTATCATAAATCATAGATCGCAAATCCACATTCCACTTCCAAATCATATTTTTCACTTAATATCTACCTTCTTATCCGTACCTAACTTGTATCCGATACTAATTACTAACTAAACTCGATCTCGACTTCACCTAATTTCTACTTCTAATCAATTCAATACTAATCCTAATCAAAACGAAACCGATCTCAAGCCGCTACGCAAATCGATCAACCTAATCACATCACTTATCATAATAATCACAATTCTAACAAAATAAATAAAAAAACTACAAAATTATACCGTAATGTCAACCAAAAAGCTCTCAAGCTCATCAACCTAATCACATCACTAATCATATTTTTCACGTAATGTCTACCTTCTACTTATCCGTACCTAACTTGTATCCAATACTAATTACTAAATACTAATTGAAGCTCGATCTCGACTTCACCTAATTTATATTTCCAATCAATCAAACATCTAGCTTCTTCTTATTCTAATCAAAGCTCGAATCTTGACTAATTCGCGCATCGGATCATATTTATCACAAATAATCACAATTCTAACAAAATTTATAAAAAATTATACCGAAACATCAACCAAAAAGCTCCCAAGCTCATCAGCATCAATCTTCGCCCCACCTTCACTAACCATCACTTTCACCTTCTTCTTTTACACGTTATCATCATCATAATCATAGATCGCAAATCCACATTCTACTTCCTAATCACTTCACTTATCATATTTTTCACGTACCCAACTTGTATCCGATACTAATTACTAATTAAACTCGATCTCGACTTCACCTAATTTCTATTTCTAATCAAAACTAAAACGATCTCAAGCCGCTACACGAATCGGATCAACCTAATCACATCTCTTATCATAACAATCACAAATAATCACAATTCTAACAAAAATTTTAAAAAATTATACCGAAACATCAACGAGAAAGCTCTCAAGCTCATCCGCATCAATCTTCGCACCAGCTTCATTCACACTCACCTTCACCTTCTTCACTTTCTTCACCTTCTTCACCTTCTTAACCTCCTCCACATCATCATCCTTAACCTTCACATCCTCATCCTCCTCATCATCACTATAATCATTCCAATTCCTACTCTTACTCACCTTCACCTTCTTTTCCACGTCATCATCATCATAATCATAGATCGCCGATCTGTTCGCTTCTTCCAGAACCTTCCTTCGCTCCTCCGATCTCTTCTCTATACCTGTAAACACGTTCTTTCCGTTATTACCGTTACCGTTACTGTTAGATGTAACGGTAACGGATGTGTTGGTGTTAGGTTTAGTTTTGGAGTTTTTTTTCTTGTAAGTGACTTTTTGCCAGCCGTGATCGGAGTTTGAGGTGGAGGAGAGGAGGAGATCGGATGATTCGAGATCCATTTTTTTGGGGTTGGTTAGGGGGGTGTTTGGATATGGGGTTTAGAGCGGATGATTTTGCGGAGAATTGGAAGTGGTTGGGGAGTGTTGGGGTTTGGGAAGGGGAAGGGGAGGTGGGAGTGTTTGACTTTTATAAAGGTGGAGTTGACTGTGAGTTGGTTGTAAGTTGTATTGTACTTGTACTAGTAGTGTAATTGGTTTTTTATGTGAATAAGGATTATTGGGATTTGAGATTATATATTTTTTTTTAAGCAAAGATTCGATATATCTTTTTTAACACTATGTTTTCGATTAGAAAGGTGATTTGGAGTAGTGATAGGGCTCATCAAGGTCCAAAACCAAACCAAACTGACCCGACAAAAAAGACTCAAGAACCGATTTCATAGAAAACATGAACCGAAACTGAACCGAATATGGTTGGTTCAGTTCGGTTTTATGACGGTTTGGTGCGGTTTAAGTGTGTTTTGTCGGTTTTTGGTCGAACCAAACTGACTCGAAACCGAAAATAGGAAAAACATGAAACTGAGGCCAAACGGAAAGGCTGTCGAGTTGGCTCGGTTTTTGTCGGTCCGGTTCGGTTTTGGGTCGTCCATGCTCAGCCCTAATTGGGACACTCTTATTGGAATCTGGGATATTCAATTGTACAAGCAGTTAAAGCATACTACTAGCACTGTACAAATATGTAATGCATACAGTAGAATGTCTCAATCAAAAGTATGAGTATACAAATCATTTCCCTTTCGATCATTACTTAAGTAAGTAAAGAAAAGAAAATGTGGAGAAACATAAAAAGTTGCATTTTTTGGAATTACTTAATAAAACACATGAAAAATGTGTGAGTACTAGAATTTTAGATTTGGATATTTTTACAATTAAATTCACTAGCATTTTTAAGGGGTTGAGATTGGGTTGAGATGGTAGTATTGTTTGGTTTTCCGTGTTGAACAGTAAGGACCCAAATATATGATTAAGAATCAATAGTTTGAGTAACACTAAAACAAACCATGTAAGTATGTGTTTTATTGTTTGAAACAGTGTAAGAGTGAAGAGAGAATGATCCTCATTTTAGTATGTGATGCCTTCTATTTAATATTTATATAGAGATATTTAGGTTTTAAGGATAAACATGTGGATGATTAACGGTTATAGATAAGTTAGGTGTTGATCATCCAATGAATATACAAGAATGATAGGTGACAACTCCTTTTTAGTTTATACTAGGTCGTGCCAGTCTTCAATATTACGGCGGTGTTTGTTTTGGCTTATATAGCCATCTTATGGCTTATTTAATTTTGTGTTTATGCTTCATAAATTCACCTTTTTGTGGCTTATTTTAAAACTTTTTGCCTTACATATGTTTCGTATGTTATAATAAGATTATATAAACCACAGAGTTTCAAAATAAGCCACAATAAGTGAGCTTATGAAACATAAGCCTAAAACCAAATAAGCCATAAGCCGGCTATATAAGCCGAAACAAACACCCCCTACTTGCTCGTATGTCTCCCATTGTCATATGTCAGATATTACATCTTAACCGTTGGTGACAGTTAGGAAACAGTTGTCTCACGCGTGTTTGTTACAGCGCTTGAGATGCTTTCTCAGGGCGTGTGCAACCTGAAAATGTGACTGGGCATATCAAGTGTTGATAATAGGCATTCTTAAGTATTAATAATGGGCTTGACTTTGGCATGTTATTAGTGGACTTTTTCCATTTATATTGATACCACTATCATTTTATAACTTTGCTACATATAAAGCAAGGGTGCGTTTGGTATGGGTATATGGGAATGTCGTTATAGGTTTCAAAGTAATTAAAGATGTTTGTTTAGTGAGCCTAGAAATGAAATAGGTATATCATAGTCATAGACTCATTACCCATCAATTTGGTGTCTATGAAATCCATTTCGTATGTCCATCTCTTTTCCACTACAAAATTCAGATATCTATACACTTTTTCATACCATATTTTGTCATCAAAACATAAACATTGTTATTATACACTTTTTCATATCCATTGTCATTATACCCCATACCAAATTCAATACACATTGTGATTCTTAGCAACAAACCAAACGACTTCCAAAAAAATTTTTCCCTAAAAACTTAAAAAAAAAAAAAAAATTAACAATGAGTAATGTTTAATCACCAGAACACTCATAAAAAACTTAAATTCTCACATAAAATTCAACAATGTTATCGTAATGAAATAATTGTTTTAACAATGTTCTAACCCAAATTTCAAAAAAAAAATGCATGACAACTTTTGATAATTTTTTTAATGAGTTTCTAAAAAGAGAAGACGATTTTGTATTTAGTCCCAACATTAATAAATTTTAAAATTTCATCTACAAACTCTTCTATGTAAGACATAACTAGCAGGGTATCCGTGGAACCAAATAATCACTATAGCATGAAGCATCATAATCATCTTTATAGATTATAGTAGTACATTCGTAATGCATCGAAACCAAAAAGGGGGAAAAGAAACAATGGTGGTGCTTTGGTATACGGTAATAGAGATGACACGTCATAGTTGGTGATAGTGTGAAGTTAAAAACAATGTCAATTATTAGTATTGCAAAAGCGCCGTTGTTGACTTCACAATCTCAAGCCAACATCTCTTCTTTATCATATTAACAAATTGTAAGCAATCACTTTCTAAAATGAATCTATCATATCTTCATGGTCCTTTTTATACTAAAGCAAAAAAATATATATATATATATATATATATATATATATATATATATATATATATATATATATATATATATATATATATATATATATATATATATATATATATATATATATATATTATATATATATATATATATAATAATAATAATAATAATAATAATAATAATAATAATAATAATAAAAGAAGTTTTTTTGAAACCTTGCCATGTCATTTAATCCACCTAGAACGCACAGCCAGGTCATAAAGGCCACCTCAATAAAGACACATCAGCCAATATTCACTGTTTCAACTTCAACTGATGACGTATAGTCTATATTCGGGTCATGAACCCAATCAATAAACTGTTAGGTCACCATTTATGTAAACACAAGTATGATAATGAAAGAAATAAGATGAGAATGAGAGATGGTTGATTATGAGATAATATGAAAGGTGAGAGAACAAGAGTTTCCTTAAGATAATCAAATAATCAACAATGTGAAAGGTTACATAAGCTTAGTATTTATAGGAGGAGGAGTAGGGCAACACTCCCTTCCTCCCTCCTTTCATTTAGACGTGGGCTTTAAGGCCCATGGACTTACATTCTTAAGCCTTGTAACATAAACTAAGTAGATTAAATAACTAAGCAACCTATTACAAAAGGTAATGACCGAGACTTGACTAAAATACAAAAGTATGATCCCAACAATCTCCCCCTAAGGGTCGGTCATCACGGTTGCTTGACGTCTTCATCTTTGTCGTTGACTTGTGACATGTTAAACTAGACGTCTTCAAAATGGTTGAATGATAATGAATGTACTTTGCCCTTTTTTCATTGTTCTTTGGTGATGATGTAGTGATTGTGTCACGAAGTAGTCTGCCATTCGTCACTCCTGTGTCTGTGGTGGTTGTCCGCCATTCCAACATACTCATACATCTTTGGACTTAGACTTTCACGTACAAGAAGTTCCTTTTCATACATCGAGATCTTTGTCATTATACTTTGTAGATTCTTCTTATTGGTGTAGAATCTTTCTTTGAACTTTGTGTTGCTAAGATCTTTGGGGGAGCTTTCTTTGACTTCAAGATGTATGTATGAGCATGTTGGAATCTACCATCATGGAAGTGAGGTACCTGCGAGTAAACAGTTAGCAATAAATAACCGGTATGTATAGACAAGGACGGAGCCAGGAATTTGTATTAAGGGGGCTCAATTTTTTTCCGGTAGTAACATACAATTTCTCATTTTAGAAGCCGGATTGAAGCTTGAATCATTCGACATATGAGCTCAATGATATTTTTGTTGGTAGTAAGATATAATTACTTGATTAGTTGAGAAAATAACAAAATGGGCAAACATTGAAGTAAATGGTAGTGAAGATGGGGAATTAAAGAAGATTAAAGCCGATGTTCATTAGATATGGCCACAGGCGGGGGTTGGATTGAAGCCGCTTCATCATATAACATAGTACAAATATTACCAATGACCATTTTAAGTTCTTAACTTATTTAGTGACCCTATTAAAAAAAAATGAATCTATAACACTCTAAATTTATATAACATAGTACAAATATTACCAATGACTAATACCCGGGCTTGGAGACCGGTTGAACAGGTTAGTAAACAAAAAGAATATGACACCGGGTTAGGTAAGAACAAAGAGAGAGCATAGTTGACTTACTTGATAACATCCATTTTTTTTACTTGTTTTTTGATGTAGTAAACATGTACCCTTCGTAGCATATCAAGTATGTCAAATTGTCAGTTATCCTTAAAATGCAAGGAGGTCAAGACAAAAGACACACAAAGAAGACTGATGAGAGAAAAATGGATAAAAAGAACAAAATAAATACCATGCTCTTTACTCAACCCACGTGACAAAAGGAAAAGTCTTATACTTAACCTTTTTATATTAATATAATAATATACACTTCTTCATCTTCTCCAATTCAACAAACTCTCATTTTAACATTTCACAACCTACCTGCTATGCTTCTAATATCCTTCTTAGCATCCGATCTAGGTGCTTTAATTATAAAACTCATTTTAAATTTCAGACAAAAGAAGTTAAGGGGGGCACATTCTGAAAAAACCTCAAACACCCTGGGTGGCTCTGCCACTGTCCATGATACAAGGTGAACTAGTTAGGCCAGTTGGGGGTGGCCGAGCACCCTCCAGCCCCCTACTGGCTCCGTCCCTGCTTACAGATAAGGAATTAGAGCTCATCAACAGCATATTGTGAAGACTCCTTCTAATCCTTATCCAGGCCGTTCCCATATCAGATACTCCCGAAGGAGCTTACGAGACCTACTAAGTAGCTCAATGACTGGGTGAGTCGCTGGGGATCACTCCACGACTGTAGACCGTAATGGAACCACCGCAAGCACTAAGCGTAACCCTTGTGGGGTTACCGAAGTGACCTGCTGTCAGGGCTGTATGATGTTGACCCTGGCAGGATTTCCGTTCAATCATTGAGAAATAAATAAGTACTCCTCTCATAAACGTTCTCGGCAGATTGCTAAGATCTGCGAAGGACTCGATAGTTTACAACTGATGCCCATTGATGTAGAACATCAGGTGTAGAAATACTAAGTGTTCCTAAGAGATCTTTGATGTATCTCAAGGCTCTAGACTCTATAAGTGCACACCTAGGTTTCCTATGCGGAGACTGGGGAGGGGTCTCCTGCTTCAATATCAACCGTCTCTAAGAGATAGGTCGATAGGTTACGCTGGTTCCCCGTGAGAATGAAACAAGTCATTTTAAGAGAACTTGAGTGGTTAAGAAGGTTTAGTGCATTGCGTCACTGGGTCCATGACGACTTTGTCTTCAATACCGGTGTTGTCTTTTGCAACAACCAGTAGCATACGTATTGAACCCGGTGTCTGCCCTAAGGTTGAACATATGGAGGGCTATTTCTTTTCTTACTTTTCTTTTTAATTCTTCAACTCCTTCTTTCCATTTCATTCTTTTCTCCTTTTTCGTATCATTCCTAAGGACTTCTAATTCTAACTATGGGAGATGTCCTTGGGTAGATCCCTCCGGCTCTGGCGGATCATAGGACGGATATTCCTATCTTAATCACCTTATAACTCCGACAGTAGCCAAGAAACCTTTGATTGAAAATCTCTCAAAGTGTTTGTGATAGATAATTTTGGTTAACACTTTGAGAGTTTTGTGTACACTTTAGAAGGGCTCCCCCTGCACATGTGCTCATAAGTATTTAGTAAATTTGCACATGCGGGAGGAGCAAGCACTTTTGAATTGATCCACTTTCCATGAACAAGACCGATTCGAGACACGCTTACATCACTAGTTAGACTAGCTTGAAGTTATTACCCGGCCTGGTCAAGTCCACAGAAAGTTTCTCGAGACGGTACATTTCTACTAGGACATATCCTTTTTCGAGACACGCTTACGTGGTTAGTTAAAGAGATACATTGTCAGCTTTTAGGTGACAACTAGCTCTAGTAACTAACTTGATGTTATTACCCGTCGAGGATAAGTCCTTTCGATATTACTAACTTTTATTGTCTCGTCAATTCCTGGGTCAATACTGAGTCTAGCTCGCACATGATACAACTTTTTAAGCTTTGACTTCGTATATTTTAATCACTTTTTCATTTTCTCCCCTTCAAAAATAGCATATAAAATGATGTTTTTGACAATCTTTTAGATTAAAATATGCCTTTTGAGTCTTACAGGGAGATTCACCAAGAACTTTTGATTTAGAGCAAAGTATTAAGTTTTGACAAGTGCTCCCCCTCAACAAGTGATTAGGTCTTATTGAGGTGAAATACTTGTCCTTTTGAGCAGAATTATGAAAATCATAAATATTTGATTAATTCTACTCAAAAGTAAGAAGCCTTCGCTCCTTATATTTAGGATTGAGGCACTGATGCGTACCTCAGGGTCCTTTCTTTACAAGTTCGGGTTGTGCACTGAAATGCGTACACAAGCCATAATGAAGTATATAATTGACAAATCAAATCAAACTCTTACAATTTTCTACCAATCAGGTCTCTGAAATGTCAGCACCGGAAACTTCTGTCTGCCTCCCACATAACTTTCCAACCTTCGAAACTGATCCCTGCGCTTCAATCTATTCTCAATCCTTAAGATGAATCTGCGAGCATCCCTGGCCTCATTGGTTTTCCACCTTTTAGATTTACCCAGAGCAATGTCATCCAATCTGCTTTTTATTCCATCTCTGACAAACTTCAAGGTTTCATCACAGAACTTATGTATTTCGTCGTAAGCCATGAAGCAGTTGCGACCGTTTATGCTGCGGTAGGTGAACCCAAATGGTTGCCTGATCAAGGTGTATTGAGGTAGATGTGGAAGGTCGAGGATGTCGAACATGTTGGGTTTGGTGAGATTGAGCTTCTTCTGATAACTTTCCACTCCCAATTGAAGATCTTCTACTCTTTCTCTAATGACTATCTGCCTGATGAAGATTAGGAGAGCTTGGATAAAGGCAAGCTGCATCTCTTTAGGCAAGTTACACATCTTTCCTTAAACTTTGAGCAGGTACATGTCTTCGATGTCATTGAGAAGTAGTCGTGGAAAGTCTGACTCGGAAATATCGTACTCCTTTTCATCAAGTCTTTTCAATGTGATTTTGCTGAGGAAGGGGTACCCAAAGTGACTGACAGTCGAAATGAACTGAATCGAGACTATCTTCAAATCACTTGTCACATCGCCCATTGTCTGATTGAGTCTGCTGCTGCGATAGTACTGTGCCCGGTTGTCTGGCCAATGATGTATACCGTAAAGAGCGTTCCGGTTATATTCAACAACTTTGTCAACGAATAATGCTGAAGCTTCTTCTTCGATGGCATTGTTGAGATATCGAGCTGCAGGGAGAAAGGCGAGTGATGTAACGTACTTCTTCTCATTCTTGCTGCCAAGTTTCAGAAATTCCAAGTCTGTGTTGAAGAAGAACTTGTACGGGATCTTTGGTTCCTTAGGCTTCCCAATCATCGGTAGTGGTTTGGATCAGTCAGTAATATAGGGTGCGGTTTTCCTTGTGACCGGATCGACGTAAGATTCAGGATTGATCCAGTCAATATTGCTTGACATAGCTCGAGCAATATTTTCCAGATGATACTCAAGTTCGATTGAGTTAGCAGACCGATCTTTTAGAAGATTGAAAGCATCATTCTTGATTCTTCGCAGCTCTTTCTTATTCATCTTTTTCATCTTAAACTTTTGCTGAATTAATTGAGCGTATTCCACCGTTCGACCATCTTGAGGTTCTTGATTATCTTCAAGTGGTGGTTGCGAATTGATCATCTTTTCAAACCAGGAGTATTCGGCACTAACGTCTTGGTCTAGCCATTTAAGGACGGTTTTCGGTTTCTTTGGTTCTGTGCCTTTTGGTGAGGTGTCCGATCTGGGTTGATGATGCTTTCCTTTTCTTTCTTTCTTCTTCTTCTTGGAGGACGGTTCTGGAACTTCATCGGGTTGAGGAATCTCGTCACCACCGGTGTATTCAAAGTGGTCGTGTGCCTTGGGAGCAGAACCTGATGCCTTCGGTTGTTGTGAGGAAGTTGTTGTTGTTGGAGGGATGACCGGTGTTTTAGATTGAGATGAGGGTCCTTTGGCTTGTTTCTGTTTCTTTACCTGAGAATTAGGATCCATGTCTTCATCATCTCTTGGACGTTTCAGTTTGTCCGCCTCTGTGCTACAAGTCTCTTGGGTCATCTTGCCTTTCAATGCTTCCAGGACTTTGGCTTCTTCAGGAGTCAAGGTGAACTTGCTTGCCAGCTTGTCCAAGAGTTGAGCTTCCAATTCATCCAGAGATAGCCCTGGTAGTGGAACAGTAGACTTGTCAGCTCGAAGAGTAAATGTGGTTGATCGGATTACTTTCTTGATAGCTTGCTCTGCGAACTTGGTGAGTTCATCTCTCATGGGTGCCAGTAGATCTTTCAACTCAGCAACTAAGTGTTGTGCCATGTACTCTTGTGCTTGAGCAGCCAACGTGGATTCCAAGTTCTCTTGTACGTCTTTAGCTAAGAAAGTATCAACTTTATCTTGCAGCTCTTAGACGTTCGAGTTCAGCTTCGTCAATTCAGCAACTTGGGTTGCTAGTGTTGCAACCTGATCTTCCAGTCTGCTTCTCTTCTTTTCATGTACTCTTCTGAATGCTGACTTAAGCAACTTTGATGCAGCAGAGGCTTTGGTGCTTGGTTTCTTGATAGATTTGTCATGTGTTGATTCGGATGCAGGAGGTGATGACTGTGAGGATTCAATGATGGTGGTAAGGTCTTTGTCATCTCCTTTCTGTGGTTCGGGTTGATCAACTTTCTTTGCATTGGCTGCTTCTTCTTCCAACCTTTGTTCTTCAGCCAGTCTTTCAGCTTCGGCCTTAAGCCTTAGTTCTTCAGCAAGCTTGGCTTCTTCTTCCCTTTTCAACTTTTCTTCTGCCAGCTTAGCTGCTTCTTCAGCCTTCCTGCTCTCCTCCATACGGATAGTTTCTTCCAGTTTGGCTTGGGCAAGCTCCTCAAGCCTAGCCTCTTCAGCTTCCTGTTTTCTCTTCAATTCCTCTTCCTGAGCCCTTTCTCTGAGCTCCATTTCTTCCATAGTCATCAACCTTGGAGCATCAGTATCCATGGGATCTTCCTCTTCTTCTTCTCCCATTCCTGTAGCATTAGTCATTTCAATGTCTGTGGGAGAAACTGAGGGATTGTCGTAAGCGACTAAGTCTGTGTTGATCCCTGTGGTAGGCTCAGGAATGTTGCTTGATCCGCCAGCTTCGGTGGTTTGACAGAACACTGGAGGTGGAGGTAGATCAGCATTGAATGCATCAATTCGGCTGTGGAGGAGACCCAGATTGAGAGCCCTTTCATTTTATTCTTCAACTGAAAGGCCTACAGACTCTTGTTCAGCAGTCACTGGTTCCTTCATCTTCTCTCTCCTAATCCTTTCTTCTTCCAAAATTGTCTGAGCTTTAGTGAATGGTCTTTGATTGAGGTATGATGGATATTTGGCATTATCGGCAAACTCATCAATGTTTTTCTCCCAATCTTCGAAGGTCAAGTCTTTGTCATTAATGTCATCAAGGTTGACATCCTCGGTGATATTGGCAAAGGCCTCCCTGTAAACCGGACCTTCATCGGATTCGGTTTGTTCAGAGTCAGACGATTTTGGAGGAGATTGTGGTGAGGGAAACCACCCAGGTTCAGGAATGGATGCGGGCTTCTTGGCAGGAGTCCTTCTCTTGAGAGTACCCTTCTTCTTCTTAGACTGAGTGGAACTACTGGAGCTCCCAGTCTTACTGCCTTTCTTTCCCTTCTTTTGCATGCAGGAGGGTAGAACAACTTCGTCAAGGAAACCAACTTTGTCATCCTTAAGAGCTTGTTCGTAATACTTGTAATTCGTGCAAGCCTTCACTTTGGCATTCAAGAGACAATCGGGAAGTTTCTTTCCTTGCTTGCGTGTGCTGGTATCAAGTCTCTTGATGACTTTGAGAGTATCTTCATTTCTGAACGTGTTCTTATCTTCGTCATCAAGTCTCTGTGGGATATCGTCATACTCACGAAGGAAGCTTTCGATGAGTAGTTTTGTGAAGCGGACAAATGGAATGTTGGTGGTCTTGTGTTGAATGTGCCACACAAGGTCTTCCCAAATGATACTGGCATAATCAACTTTCTTCACATTAGCCACTGCCCAGAAAAGTTAGAGGTGTTGGAGCTTTGGGTGTTCGTGGCCAGTATCTCTGCCAGATAAAGACTTGGCAATCAGAATGTATAGGGTTCTCCATGGTTGTGGAAGATATCTAATGTTGACCCTAGAATGTCTTGTAATAACTTCTTCTGATTCGTCATACCCAATATCCCTTAACCACTCTATCATCTCTTCTTCGGTGGGGACTGGATCATATACTTCATTTGGGCCGAGTTCTGGTAACCCAAGTACATTCCTAAACAAATCAATGTCCACAGTGACCTGACGGTTATGAAGCATACAGGTGAAGGAAGCCTCCCTAAGATCTAGCTGAAGTGTATGCCAAAACTGGTGGATGTAGAAGCAGGAGACTGAGGCAGACTTGGTGAACAACAGCTTGTTGGGGTGATATAGAAGAGCATCCACTGCAACAATACATGAGGACTCGTTGCAAGTGATTTTGTTGAAGTTGATTCGGAGGTTGTTCTTTCCAATCTTCCTGGTGTAATCATCTGGGAATGTCTCTTCCCATGAAAGCTTAGGTTCGGGTTCTGGTCCGTATGGAACGTCATTCTATTCTACCATCTGAATTGATCATAAACAAATACAAACATGGCAATGGTTTACAGTGTTAGCTCAGACATAGGATTACTTGATTTGCATATTATACATTGATCAGTGGGAGTTTGTGTGTGTGAAAACTTTTGATATATGACAAACTTATGTTTTATCACATGATAGAAATGTATGACAATTAAGTTACAACATGAGTTTATCATTACAAGAAGTTACACTTTGGAAATTTTCCAACACTTAGAAAAAATTTCATGAATTTGACAAGTTTACGCGTAAGTGAATAAGTCTACGCATAACATGACTTAAGCATAGGAAGTGAAATTAGGCGTAAGAGCAAAAGTTACGCGTAAGTTTGTATGTTACGCGTAAGGTAAATCTTATGCGTAGGCTCAATCTTACGCGTAGGATAAAATCTTATGCGTAGGATATGAGATTACGCAAAGGATTAAATTTAAGCGTAAGATATAACTTATGCGTAGGTTTTGGCTTATGCGTAAGTTCAAAACTTAAGCGTAAAGGTCAAAACTTATGCGTAAGAATTATTATTTAAGCGTAAACCTTGTCTTATCCAAGACAAAGTTTGTCCACGTGTCGAATCTTACGCGTAAGATTCAATCTTACGCGTAGGATGAACAAGTTGCGCGTAAGAACGTTATTTTCCAGAAATTCACCTTTAGTAATACGAATTGATTGATTCCTGAAAGTGTACAAACATTACCACTGATCAATATACATTCCCACACACTTTAATATGCACATCATATGCGTAAACATGCCTAAAAACTGAGTTACGCGTAGAAACGCATGAACACATAATCACTAATACAATCAAACATGATTTTGGGTAAAATTAAACATAGGGCAAGTGTTTCTAACACCCTAAGGAGCATATGGTCCAAATTGTAACACAAATTGACCACAGAATCACAAGATTAAAACTGCTAGTGCGTTTCACCCCTAAAACTTTGATTCATGAACATGAGATGTAATTGTTGCAATTAAACCACATGTATGAGTTCCTAGGCATGTAATAACACAATCCTCATCACCAATTTCAAACCTAAAGCACAAAATCAAGAACCCCTAATTTCATCGTATGAACCCTAATTTCAAATCGATCGATTAGTGTATCTGGGTACGATTGGAGTTTAGAATCATGTGTAATATCATTCAAGGATCAAAACCCACAAACAATTTTAACAATTAACATCACAAATTTCTGGGTACATGATTACGCATAACCCTAAGAGCAATTAATCGATTGTGACTTATTGAACCATTGGATTAAGTTAATATCAAAAACCCTTGTTAGAAATCATGATCAAAACATGTAACCACTTACAGATTAGAAGATTGATGCACGGATTATTGGAATGATTGTGGATCGTTGATTGAGTAGGTGAATGTGATAACTAATTTTACAGGTGCAGTTAATGTGTGGGTCAAATGAGTTTTGACCATGGGTTAAAACAAGTTTCATTGTTTGGCAATATTGACCCCTTAACCTCATGAGACATTTACTCCTAATGCCTAAACACTTTATCACATATAACTTTCGTTAATTAACACCAAGATATGATAAGAACAACTTGTGGTACTCCCCCTCGACCTTATACCGTAGTCAAAAAATACTGAAAAATTTATTATATTGGTCAAGGAGAGTAACCCGAAACACTTTTTGAATCAACACTTTTGATAAAACGTATTTATTTTTGGTAAAATGCAAGTATAACAGTTAATATATTTTTGAGAAATTTGAAAAAAATACTTTTCCTCCCCCTCAACACTTGTTTTAAATAATTGAAGACATTTTATAAAATAGTGTTGAAAGAGGTGGTTTATACTTGCAACTTTTTTTTCTTAAAAAATATTTACAAAGATAGTTTTGATGTTTGACGATCAATTGTGTTTTAAAAACTTTTCCAGATCCTCTGGAGTCAAACATCGCATACCAATTTGGTGAACTAGACTAGCAAACCTTGATGGTGCCAAGGATTTGGTAAGTAAGTCCGCCAATTGGTACTCAGTTCCAACAAAATAAAGTTCAACGGTACCCTTTTCCACATGCTCTTTGATGAAGTGATATCGGAGATCGAAGTGTTTGGATTTGCAATGATGTACTGTGTTGCAGGAGATAGCAATTGCACTCTTTGAATCACAATAGATAGGAATCTTGTTGAATAGGTAGCCATAATCCTTAAGTTGTGATCTCATCCAAATGACTTGAGCACAACAAGCAGACATGGCTACATATTCAGATTCTGTAGATGACAGTGATGTGCAGTCCTGCTTCTTTGATTGCCATGACACAAGTTTGTCTCCGAGAAATTGTAATCCACCAGATGTACTTTTGCGTGTGTCTAAACATCCTGCATGGTCAGCATCTGAAAAAGCAATTAGTTCAAAACCAGAATCCTTCGGATACCAGATTCCTAAGTTAATGGTTCCCTTTATGTATCGAAGGATTCTCTTGACCTCACTGAGGTGTTTTTCAGTTGGTTTGGACTGATAGCGAGAGCACATGTAGACAACAAATACTATATCAGGTCTGCTAGCTGTGAGATACATGAGGGACCCAATCATACTTCGGTATTTGGTAGGGTCAACTGGAGTCCCATGTAAATCAGCATCTAGTTTTGTCGTATAGCCCATTGGTGTATTATAAGTATCATAAGACATCATTCCATGTTTCTTTAAAATTTCAAGAGCATATTTGGACTGATTTATAAAAATTCCACGGGGTGATTGATGAACTTGTAGTCCTAGAAAGAACGAAAGTTCACCCATCATGGACATTTCAAAATTATCTTTCATTAATTTTGCAAAATCATTAGAGTAACTTCTTTTTGTTGAGGCAAAAATAATGTCGTCGACATATATTTGAACAACAAGTAAGTCCTCCCCGTAGGTTTTTGTAAATAGTGTTGGATCCACCGATCCTTTAGAAAATTTATTGGCCAGCAAGAAAGTGGACAGTTTGTCATACCACGCCCGTGGGGCTTGCTTAAGTCCGTAGAGTGCCTTTTTGAGTCGGTAAACGTGATTAGGACGCTCAGGATCAACGAAGCCTTCAGGTTGGCTAACATAAACTTCTTCACGGAGTTCTCCATTAAGAAATGTTGTTTTCACATCCATTTGGTAAACCACCATGTTCCTGTGTGCAGCATAGGCCAAAAAGATCCGAACAGCTTCATGTCTAGCCACTGGAGCAAAGGATTCAGCAAAGTCAAGTCCTTCTAGTTGAGAGTATCCTTTCGCTACCAGGCGTGATTTGTTACGTATGACAGTGCCTTCTGCATCAAGCTTATTCTTCCAGATCCATTTTAACCTGATGACAAAGACTCCATCAGGTCTTTCAACTAATTCCCAGACTTCTAATCTTATGAATTGCTGAAATTCCTCTTGCATAGATTCAATCTAGTTGTCATAAGTCATTGCTTCTTTAATGTTTTTAGGTTCTTCGTGACAGACTGTGAGTGCATAGATACAAGTTTCTCCATCAGTGTGAAGTCGTTGTCTTGTCATTACAGGTGCATCTGGATGACCAATAATATGAACTAGTGGATGGTCTCGAGTCCATTTGTGTGTTGAAGGGTGTAGTTGATAAGTATCTCGCATGTTAGCAGGATCCAAATTGCGTGTTGACGACTCAGCTATATCAGGAACTGTAGAAGCTGGTGCAAATGGGTTAAAGAACGCATCAGGATCATGCTGTGCGGGTTGTGGAACTGATTGTGGTGTTGGATCTTCAGCTGGATGATGGGAAGTAGAACTAGTTTGTTCTGCTGTAGATGGTGATACAATTGGAGGACCGTCTCTCGCAACACTTGTAGTTGTTTGTTGAGGTGAGTCTGGTACTGGAATATTATCAGGTTGAGCAGCGGAATAGGGTGAGACCTCAGTAGGACGGTATTCAATTGTGTCATCAAATAGTGGAGCAAACAAGGTTTCTAATTCTTTGCGGTTGAGTGGCAATGGTTCAGCCGAAGATTCCGGAGAGTTAAGACGGTTGAATTCGGGTCCTAAGCTGTGTTGCTCAGAAGCCATTTGTGTGAGTTCATCAAAATTAGCATGAATGGTTTCTTGAATTTCTCTTGTACGACGATTCCATATCCGAAAACCTTTGGAATTTTCACAGTATCCAACGAACACTCCAATGTCAGCCTTTGCTTTAAGTTTACCTAAATCATCACGATCATTTTTTGGATAACAAAGTGCTCCAAATACATGAAAGTAATCGATGTTCGGTTTCCTTTTGTGAACAATTTGATAAGGTGTTTTGCGATGGCGTTTTGTGATCATCCAACGGTTTTGGGTATAACATGCAGTTGAAACAGCTTCCGCCCACAAGTAATCTAGTAATTGAGCATTAATCAACATAGTTCTAGCAGCTTCCACTAATGTCCTGTTGCGTCTTTCAACAACTACATTCTGTTCTGGGCTTCTAGGAATAGATGTTTGATGTTCAATTCCCACTTTCTCGAAGTATGACCGAAGTGTCTGATTCTTAAATTCAGTTCCATTATCAGTTCTGACTATTCGTACCGTATTGCATAGCTGAACTTGAATTTTAGTGAGAAAGGTGATGATCATGGAAGGAGCCTGATCTTTACTTCGTAGAAAATAAACCCAAGTCCATCTGGAATAATCATCCACAATTACAAGAATATAGCGTTTACCGTTGATACTTTGAACACGCATCGGTCCACACAAATCCATATGCAGCAATTGTAAGACATGATTTGTACTGTGCTCAGGTTTTGAAGGAAAATGAGCCCGAGTACTTTTCCCTTGTTCACAGGCAGGACATAAGTGATCTTTGGTAAATCGGAATCTTGGAAATCAATCAACAAGTTTGAACCGAGCAAGGTCAGTCATAGTTTTGAAATTCAAGTGCGAAAGACGTTTGTGCCATAACCAAGATTTAGTCGATTCTGCTTTGGAGAGAAGACATATCGGAGAAGTAGCAATCATATCTGACATTGATATTGTATAAAGGTTAGAACCACGTGAGCCAGACATTAGATCGTTTCCTTGTAAGTCACGAACGAAACAGGTTTTCTCATGAAATGCGACTTCTAGATCCCCATCACAAAACTGACCAACAGAGAAGAGGTTGTGTCCAAGGCCTTCCACATAATAAAAACGACTGATTTCAATGTTCCTACTGACACAGTCACCATATCCCATGATTAAAGCGTAATGATCATTCCCGAATCTAACAGTACCAATAAACTTTGAGACAAAGTTGTGTAACAGTTTGAGATTGCCTGTCATATGTCGGGTGCATCCGCTATCAACAATCCAGAGAACAATCTGTACCACCTGCATCACAAGAAGAAGACACAGATGGAACAGAAGTAAGGGTGGAACCCAAAGAAAGTGCGGGTTCCTGTTGGTTAGTAACACATGTATTCAACAATTTAGGAATCCATTTAAAGTCTGGTTTGTGTTGTAACCAACGTTGCCAATTCCAACTAGTTCTTGCTTTCTTAATGTTAAATGCACTAGTAGTTGGCTCAGTCCTAGAGTTATTCTCGGCACCTATGGGGGTAACTTCAACTTCATTAGAAACCGTAGAAGACGGCTTTCCTAAGAAAGACTTAGAGGCAGTAGTGGGCCTAAAAGGAATGCTTGTCCTACGTTTCTTATGACGATTAAGTAGAGAATTAGCTATACATTTTGTATGATCACCAGATGAAACGCTTTTACAACAAAACACACAAGATGCATTAATATTCAAAACATTCAAAGGTTCATCATTCGTTATATTTAGATTTTGATTACAATTTGCTAGATTAGAATCTAAATCTGATGCAACATGAGTTTTATTCAAATTCCTAAGTTGATCTTCTACTTCTTGAGCTTCTAGTGATCCTCTTTTACGTTGCCAGAGCCTATTCTTCCTTTTACTTTTACGCTTGGGTCTGCTAACGCTATTAGTGGAGACTAGTCCTGTAGAAGTGGAGTTATCAACATTAGTGGTTTGAACAATATTTCCTTTAGTAGTTTTGTCTAATTGATACAATCCTGGTGCTATCACCGTGGTGTCAACCATTTTTCCTTTTTGAAGTAGCTTAATTTTCTCTTTCAAATCGATGATGATGTGATTTTTATCCTGAATTTCAGACTCAAGTAAACCATTGCAATATCTGATGTCATCGCGGTTTTGTTGCCAGTCGGCGTTTTCAATTTTTAAATCCGCAATTTCTTTCTCGTATTTGAGACACAGACTTTTGAAAGACTCATTGTTTTTGCAGAGTTGACAAGAGTTTGAAATATTTTGATTTTGAAGTTTCAATTCCCTTTCAAGACTTTGAGCTTGACACCATTCAATCCTTTGTTTGAGTAGACAAATTTCTTTTGAAAACTGTTTTGTCACATCATCATTTGTAATTCTCAACTTATCATTTTCCAGTTTGAGTGTCTCAATTTCCACATTCAACAAGTTATTATCAACACAAAGATCATCCATAAGCATAGAAGTACCAGATTTATAGAGATCATTCATGATAACAGACAAAATATCAGCATTGAGAACTTGTTCCAAGAGTCGATCAACATCATTTTTTAAAACTCTATTTCTTTGCTTTTGAACCAAAATCTCATTTTCAGTAGAATTGAAAACGTTTATCATATTTTTGACCTCGTTTTGAAGTTCCTGATCCCAACGTGTAGCACAGAGACGGAGGTGTTTGACAATTGGCAACATTTGTTTTTGAAAAATATCTCTCTTTTCTCGCTCGTAAGCGGATTGAAAAGTTTCAATTTTTATTTCAGAATTGCGTTCAATTGTTTCCTCCAAAATTTCGATGTCTTCCATAAAAGTTTTGAAATAATTTAAGACACGACAATTTTTCGGTAAAGGTGTAAGTTCACCGGATGATGGTAAAGGACCATTAACTTGTGCTACAGTTTGGACAGGGGCCGCATTAGAGGATGAAACATATGACTCTGTGACATACCATGATTTCTCAGGTAATTCTTTTTGAGTCACAAAGGATTTAGAAAGAGGTGGAGCTTTTGAATAGTCATATGGTGTCCAAAATTGAACATTACTCATTTTTGATCGACTCTCGTCTTCAAGTTCTTCTTCTTCCTCAGTATCAAAAACAACAGCACGCACAATCGTATTATCAAGCAAATGGTCCATACTGTATGTAACAATTCGCAAATTCAGGTTAATTACTTTTCCCGGGAAATTTACTATTCATTTTTTACTATTCATTTCTTTCTGAAATTTTCCCGAAAGTTAATTTTTATTTCATATTCTCGAGTGATAAATCATTTCCATGGCAAATTAAATGTTTGACATTCGTCAGATCAGTTTCGTGAAAGTTATTAAGGAATTACACAGAATTACCCGTTTTAGGGTAAAACGTCAATCAGAAATTCCACGAACAATGAAATTTGATTCCGTCAGGTGACCCCACATCAGAAAAATGTTTAACACACTTATGATTTATTTGAGAATAAATCATGACTGAGAAAAATATGACCAGAATAAACCTCGGCCGTGAAAAACTGGAATTTTCAGTTTTACGCGTTTTTACTCAGCCGTAACCCTAGCCTTTACCTGCACCGCGTTTCTAAGATGATTTGAGCTTTCAACTTATTAAAATAAGTCAACATATTTTTCCCTCCTCCATTGACTAAAATCATTCTTTGATTTTATAAGTCATCTCGTGATTTTTAGGCTTCCGGTTTGATGTCTAAAAGACATTTAAGACCAACTGACACCAGACTGAGCCCAGTCTAGACATTATAAATCATTTTAAATCAATTTTAGCATATTAGAAAAGTAACATTTTACTTTTCTCAGTTTTACGCAATATTCGTACATTTTACGTATTACGCGTTTTAGACCCGTGTTTCCAGCTTTTAGCAGGTTTTACCACCCAAATGGAACTTATCACTCATTTTATATTTTATTATGAGTCATATGGACATATCTAACAATACTTTAAAGTTTCATAATTTTACGACACCCGGTTTTACGTTTTGAGGCCTAATCATTTACGGTTGGCATTTCCCGGAGTCAAAATTCACATAATATCTAGATTTTTATCAAGCCAAGCCACCTCAACCCCCCTTATCCCTTTGGAACCGCCACAAGGGGGGGGGGAGTCACACCCTTGGTGGCTTGATCTTATGGCTTGTGATCTAGGATGGTTACATGTGTTGTTTTGGCAAGATAATATCTAGTAAACTAACCTCCTCATAAGAGTATAAATACCCCCCTCTCCCCCCTTCCTTGGCCGGCCATCACAACACACCAACACCTCTCACACTTAGCTTTAAGTCTTCTAATTTGTTGCAAGGTTCAAGAGTTAGTTCAAGATAGAAACCCTAGTTAGTTTATTTTTCACCAAAAATCTTCCAAACCCTAACATACTTGGTGTTTTCTCTTGAGTTTAAATCTACTCAATACACCTCAACCTTTATCATCCATCTTTCAAGAATACCAAGGGTACAAAGGTTGCTTGAAGTGAAAAGGGTTGAAGCAAGTCTATCAAAGTCCATTTCCTTACTTGTTACTCCTTTCTTTAATTAGAAAGCCAAAAGTTGTATGCCTAAACCTAACATGTTTCTTGTTAAATTTTCATGTTCATATCATTTACATGTTATCTTTGCTATATTATGTGTTGTAATTATGTCCATGATGTATCATGATGAGTAAAAGATGTTGTTGTAATGAATTATTGAAACAAGTTACTAAAACAAGCAAACTAGTGAATATCTTGGTATAACCTGATCAAAATGGTAAAAATTTTATATTGGATTATTACATATTACAGTAGAGGACTTAACAAGTAAACCATAGCAATTTGAACCACCTAAAAAGAGTAAACGAGTCAAAAGTTATGGCGATTTGAAGTTACCAAAGATTTCCGGCAACACTGCCTAAAAGTTTCTGTGACAGAACCTAAAACATGCAAAAAGAGGCCTTTCTGGTCCGATTCATGAAAAAGTTAAAACACTAAAGTTGTCCGGAATCACGTTTTCCTTCAGGAACAAAGAGGCTCGAGCCTTGAAAACGCCTTCTGAGTGAGATATTTCTCAGTTTCTTAACAGCTATTTACATATTTTAAGTCACTATACTATTGTTATACTTTCAAAGGAACAAGAGTTATTATGACCTATAAACAAGACCACCACCATGGCTAGAGCTAAGGTTGGGTCTCATGACCTTGGAACAAGGACCAAAGGTCATGGCTAGGCCATGACGAAATGACCATAACAACTTACATAGGCGTAAACATGAAATAACGAATTTGGCGATAACATGAACAAGCAATTTGGATCTACTTCACTTAAAAAGAAACCATGAGATTTTACCAAGACAAATGGTCATACAAAACTTATGAATCATACCCTAATAACAATCTTCATGTACTATAAACTTTCCTAAGTTTATCCAAATATCGGACATGTAACTTTTTCGGATCAAAACTTATATCTATATACTTTATCAACTACTACAATAGTAGGGAGCTTCATGTGAGGAGTTCATTATGTAAGCCGTCGAGATGAGTTGTGGATTTACGAGTTAAAGTGTCCTGGCTCCTCGAACGCTTACTAACATGACTTCTGAAATATGTTAGCCCGAACGGTAGTAAACGATATACCAAAACATACATGTTCATAAATCTTTCTTTCAAAGACTTACAAATATACATCATACCTCATCATGGACTAAATGCAAGATATATATATAGGCACTCCGTTATATTCTTTACACAAATCCTAAGTCGCAACATTCTATTATAGGTTGCTCGTAGAAACCTACACAATCCGACCATCACCTTCATTACTTGCTATCGTACTTAAGGTGAGTTCATAGCCCCACTTTACATTACTTCAATGTTTTATAAACCCTTGGGGGGAATACATGCTACTTTTAAACCGAACACAATGCTTTGAAACTGTATGCTGCCTGATTGTTTTATTATTACTAAGTACCTACCTTGCCAATCCTAGGCCCCATCATGAACCATTTAATCACTAGTATTAGTGAGCGCGAGTATTGTGAATAGGCCTATTGGGATTGACGAATCCCATTTGTTTGAGCAGTTAGTTCAACAAATGCACTATATTTGAAACATTAAGTATGACGGCAAAGTACTTACCGGGGCAACATAACCGCCGATTGATATTGGTACCCGTTAACGTATTGGTTGCATGAGCTTAGTACATAATAATAACTGTTTTGTTTTCTAACATGAGTATGAGTCTAATTAACTCTTACTACCAACATATTGTGTTCAACCGATAAACAAACTCTATGAATTTCACTCAACCTTTGTGTTGACCTCTTAAGCATGTATTTCAGGTCCATGATAATCAAGAATGGAGCGGGAAGGGCACGTACCGAAGGAAGAAGGCTATAAACTATTATGTCATTCAATAAAAACATCATAGACTTTATATTGATGTGTTTTGAAACAATGGATCATTTTGGGACCTTACTATGTAAACTTTGATACATTTGAATAATATGAATGACAACTCTTTTTATTACGATTCGTTTAGAGATCGTTTTCTATTATTATGACTGTTGTGCCGTCGAGTAACACCCAAGTTGAATTCCGCTGCATCATGAATTGGGGGTGTTACAGATTGGTACCAGAGCCATGGTTATAGAGAAACGGGTCTAAGTGAGACCTAAACTATAACTACAATAACAAGCAAAAACATTTTTATAGCCTTCCGCTCTTCGTGCCTTCCATCCTCCAGAAGATTATGGACTTATTACACATGTTATGCTACATGAACATATTTGTATATTGTCATATGCACATTTCCTTAGTTTAAGCATTTTCCATAAACATTTGATTATTTTTAACATCAAAATACAAATTGTAGACATCATGTCCGCACCTCCATCTCCCGATCATCTTCCTGCTATGCCTGAATATTTACCAATTCTTCCCGGACCCGGTGATCCTTACTTTGAAGAAATTGATTATGACGATGAGGAAATACCTTATGAGGATCTAGACAATGAAATAGATTCGGACGAAGATCCTGAAATGGATATGGACATAAACATCGATGAGTACGAAGAGGATCCTGAAATGGATGTTGACATCGAAGGCATCGATGAGGAAGCGGAGGAACTATTAGTGGTGCCACATCTATCACCATTAACATCTCCACCTCCGGTTTCACCAATTTCATCCGAATCTAACCGTACCACTCCAGCTCAAGTTCCGAATTCTACTCACCAAACCGGCGGAACATCTACATTTACACATATGTTCGCAAACTCAGCTCAATACGAAATCTACTCTTTGAAACAAGCTCTCAACCAAACCCAACTCAAAGTTCGAAGTATGGCAAGTCAAATGCACGAATGTATGTCCAAGGTAAATTCTGCTAGAATGGATGCCATGAATGCTCGAGACGACCTATATTGGTTTAAGCTTGACATGAGTTACGTGAAGAGTGACTCGGATCATGTTGGGGAAGTAGTCTTAAATCCTTTGACTGGCTTGGATGATGTCAAGGATAGACTCACTTTGGTTGAGAGGGCCCAAGAACAGGATGCGGTTCAAATTCACAAACTACTTAACCGCCTAAATACCGCCGAAATCCGGTTAGATGTTGCAAACTTTGACAGGTATCAACTTAAGAATGATTTGTGTTGGATGCAAACTCAAATGAGTTCCATACAACAAAGGCTATACCGAAAGGATGTCAAAGAATACCGTCCAAACGAAAGTGTAGATGTGTTAGCAACACGCGGAAATAATAATCCGACCGGACCACAACAACCTCCCAACCGACGTTAGACTAGTGTTATAGTACTAGTTATCTTTAGTACAACGTTGTAATTACTAACTGAAAGTATCAGTTAGTAAGTTTTGAATGAACTTGTAATAAGTTCGATTTTGTAATCAACGTTATATTAATAAAACTCTTGTTTTATATACTATCATGTGTTATGCTTTTAAGTTTCAAACATTATCATCCTATCATTCTTATCAAACATTGTGCTCATCTCACAACTCTCTAATTACAATGTATCTTTTGAACAATAGAATCATGGCGCCAAAGAAAAAGACCCCACCAACGATGACACAAGCCGCCATCCGCAAACTGGTAAAGGATAGTGTCAATGCAGCACTTATCACGGAACGAGCAGCTGTAGCTGCAGCAGCTGCCGATGCCACCACAGCTGCTGTTGCTGCTGATGCTGCAGCATCTGCTAATGCTGCAGCCGCTGCTGATGCTGCAGCAGCCGCAGAAGCCGCCACTGCTGCGGAAGCTGCAATAGCTGCGGAGGCTGCCAGAATTGCCAGTCTTAACCTTGGAGGACCTACCCCTCCGGTGACCAATGTTACTACAGTACCAAAGGGTTGTTCGTTCATTTCCTACCTGAAATGTGAACCCATCAAATTCAAGGGTACTGAAGGGGCTGTAGGTTTGACCCGTTGGTTCGAAAAGGCGGAGTCGGTGTTCTTGGTTAGTAAATGTATCGAGGGGGATAAAGTTCAGTATGCCACAAGTACTCTGTTGAATGAGGCCTTGTCCTGGTGGAACTCAATTGCTCAACCCATGGGCATTGAGAATGCCTACAAAATTACTTGGGCTAATTTGAAACAAATGATGATCAAGGAATACTGTCCTCGGAGTGAGATGCAAAAGTTGGAAGTTGAGTTCTGGGATCACGCGGTTAGGGGAAATGATATCATTACCTACAACCGTAGATTCCAGGAACTGAGGATACTTTGTCCTACAATGGTTTCCACAAAGGAAAAATTGTTGGAAAGGTATATTTGGGGACTTCCCTCAAGCATACAGGGGAATGTGACTTCGGCAAATCCCAAAGAACTTGATGAGGCTATGAGAATGTCCCGTAGTCTCATGGATCAAGTGGTACGTATGTCGGAAACCCGCAAGCAAAACAACCTCAACACCAACAACAACACCAACAACTCCAACAACAGCAATGCCAACAATCCCAACAATTCCAACTACCGTAACAACAACAACAACAAGAACAACAACAACAAACGACCATATGATGGTAACCGTGGGAATAACAACAACAACAACAACAACAACAACAACAACCAAACCCGAAACAACAACCATCACAATCAACAGAACAAGAGGCAGGAAGCCGCAACGGCTTATGTTGCTGCACCAGCTGGTGGTAGGTACGTGGGTAATCAACCACAATGTACCAAGTGTAACTACCATCACGAAGGTCCTTGCCCGGCCAAATGCCACAAGTGCCAAAAGCCCGGACATCTTGCCAAGGATTGTAGGGGCAAGGGTATAGCTACTGGGGCTAACACACAGCCCATAGTTACATGCTTCGGGTGTGGTGAAAGGGGACACTACAAAAACAACTGTCCTCAAAACCAAGGACCCCAAGGCGGAGGTGCTCGTGGTAGAGCCTATGTCATGGGAAAAGAAGAACCACACCAGGACCCGAACGTGGTTACCGGTACGTTCTTACTCAATAATATTCCTGTTAAAGTATTATTCGATTCTGGTGCTGATATGAGCTTTATATCTACTAGAATTGCGCCTTTACTTGATATTCCATCAATTACTTTAACCACTAGTTATAATATTGAGCTAGCTACCGGTGACTTAGTAAATACCAATACCGTAATCCCAAACTGTACCCTTAATCTCTTAGACCACCCCTTTGACATCAATCTTATGCCAATTGAACTCGGAAGTTTTGATGTAGTTATTGGCATGGATTGCTTGTCTAAACATCAAGCTAACATTATTTGTGGTGAAAGAGTTGTGCACATTCCATGTGACAATGAAACTTTGATCATTCGTGGTGATCAAAGTGGAACTCGAATAAACATCATCTCATGTATCAAAACCATGAAGTACATTGAGAAAGGATGTTATGCTTTCTTAGCCCACGTAACAGAAAAGAAAACCGATGAAAAACGTCTCGAAGATGTTCCTATTGCCTGTGAGTTTCCTGAAGTCTTTCCAGAAGACTTACCCGGACTACCACCAAATCGTCAAATAGAGTTCAGAATTGATTTAATACCAGGAGCGGCGCCAGTTGCCCGCGCACCATACCGGCTAGCACCTTCAGAGATGCAAGAGCTATCAAATCAATTACAAGAACTTGCGGACAAGGGATTTATTCGACCCAGTTCCTCACCTTGGGGAGCTCCAGTTTTGTTCGTGAAAAAGAAAGACGGGTCATTACGAATGTGTATTGACTATCGTGAGCTAAACAAATTAACCATAAAGAACCGATACCCACTACCAAGAATTGATGACTTATTCGATCAATTACAAGGTTCAATCTACTACTCAAAAATTGACCTACGTTCAGGTTACCACCAAGTTAGAGTTCGTGATGAAGACATTCCAAAAACAGCCTTTAGGACACGATATGGTCACCATGAATTCCAAGTGATGCCATTTGGGTTAACTAATGCACCGGCAGTATTCATGGATCTCATGAATCGGGTGTGTAAACCATATTTGGACAAATTCGTGATCGTATTCATAGACGACATTCTCATATATTCCAAAAACGAAGAGGAACACAAAGAACACCTGAGAACAATTTTAGGACTACTCAAGGAAGAGAAATTGTATGCAAAGTTTTCCAAATGCGAATTTTGGATTCAATCCGTACAATTCCTTGGGCATGTGATTGACAAAACCGGTTTACATGTCGATCCCGCTAAAATTGAGGCAATCAAAAACTGGCCAACACCTACCACACCTACAGAAATTCGTCAATTTCTGGGTTTAGCCGGGTATTACCGAAGGTTTATTGAAGGATTTTCTTCAATAGCAAAATCTTTGACCAAGCTAACTCAGAAAAACAAGAAATACGTGTGGGATGAAGACGAAGAAAATGCTTTCCAAACCCTTAAACAAAAACTTTGTAGTGCTCCTATCCTAGCATTGCCAGATGGGATCGAAGATTTTGTAGTCTATTGTGATGCATCGTACCAAGGTTTAGGTGCCGTGTTGATGCAACGTGATAAGGTCATGGCTTATGCTTCGCGACAACTCAAGGTTCATGAAGAAAATTACACCACTCATGACTTAGAGTTAGGAGCTGTGGTCTTTGCACTAAAAATCTGGAGGCACTATCTATATGGTACTAGATATACTGTGTACACCGATCATAAAAGCCTACAACACATTTTGAACCAAAAAGAACTAAACATGCGACAACGTCGTTGGTTGGAATTACTAAGTGATTATGACTGCGACATTCGTTACCACCCAGGGAAAGCAAACGTAGTAGCCGACGCCCAGAGCCGAAAGGAACGGGTTAAACCACTACGAGTCCGAGCCCTAGTTTTAACCATAAATTCCAACTTTCCTACTCAAATCCTTCACGCTCAAGCTGAGGCGGTGAAACAAGAAGATATCCAAAAGGAAAAGTTGGATGGCATGATACAGAAGAAATTCGAAACCCGTTCAGATGGAACTCTATGCTTCCAAGGTCGAAGTTGGTTACCACTTTATGGTGGCTTACGAGACTTGATCATGCATGAATCACACAAGTCTAAATACTCCATACATCCAGGATCTGATAAAATGTATCATGATCTTAAGTTACTTTATTGGTGGCCGAACATGAAAGCCGACATTGCAACATATGTTAGCAAATGTCTTACCTGCTCCAAAGTAAAAGCCGAACATCAAAAACCATCCGGTCCATTGCAACAACCAGAAATTCCTACTTGGAAATGGGAAAGAATTACTATGGACTTCATTACCAAGCTCCCAAAGACATCAAGCGGTTATGACTCCATCTGGGTCATAGTTGATCGTCTCACAAAATCCGCACACTTTATACCAATCAAAGAGACTTACAAAATGGAACAACTAACCCGACTGTACGTCAAAGAAATAGTCTCAAGACATGGTGCACCAATATCCATCATATCCGACAGAGATGGTAGATTTACTTCCAATTTCTGGCAGTCACTCCAAGACGCCTTTGGAACAAATCTAGACATGAGTATAGCCTATCACCCTCAGACCGATGGTCAGAGTGAACGAACCATCCAAACTCTTGAAGACATGCTTCGAGCATGTATAATAGACTTTGGAAAAGGATGGGATACTCATTTACCATTAGTCGAATTTTCCTACAACAACAGCTATCATACAAGTATTAAAGCAGCCCCATTTGAAGCACTTTACGGTCGAAAGTGTCGTTCACCTGCTTGTTGGGCTGAAGTGGGAGAAGTTCAACTCACTGGACCAGAACTTATCCGTGAAACAACAGATAAGATTGTACAAATCAGAAGTCGATTACAAGCCGCAAGAGATCGACAGAAAAGTTATGCCAACACACGACGCAGACCCCTAGAATTCCAAGTCGGAGATAGGGTTATGCTAAAGGTATCACCTTGGAAGGGTTTGATACGATTCGGTAAACGAGGAAAACTAAACCCAAGATACATTGGACCATTCAAAATCCTAGCCAGGGTTGGCCCTGTGGCGTACAGACTTGAGCTTCCATCAGAACTCAGTAGTGTACACCCCACTTTCCATGTATCTAACCTAAAGAAATGCTTATCGGATGAATCACTTGTGATTCCACTCGATGAAATTCAACTCAATGACGATCTTCAATTTGTTGAGGAACCCGTAGAAATCATGGACCGAGAGGTCAAACAACTCAAACAAAGCCGTATTCCAATTGTTAAAGTTCGTTGGAACTCACGACGTGGTCCTGAATACACATGGGAACGAGAGGACCAGATACGAAAGAAATACCCACACCTTTTTACCAACGAAGCTTCTACTTCCAACGCAAATTGATCTCCGGGACGGAGCTCTCATATGGGGTGGAGACTGTAACAATTCGCAAATTCAGGTTAATTACTTTTCCCGGGAAATTTACTATTCATTTTTTACTATTCATTTCTTTCTGAAATTTTCCCGAAAGTTGATTTTTATTTCATATTCTCGAGTGATAAATCATTTCCATGGCAAATTAAATGTTTGACATTCGTCAGATCAGTTTCGTGAAAGTTATTAAGGAATTACACAGAATTACCCGTTTTAGGGTAAAACGTCAATCAGAAATTCCACGAACAATGAAATTTGATTCCGTCAGGTGACCCCACATCAGAAAAATGTTTAACACACTTATGATTTATTTGAGAATAAATCATGACTGAGAAAAATATGACCAGAATAAACCTCGGCCGTGAAAAACTGGAATTTTCAGTTTTACGCGTTTTTACTCAGCCGTAACCCTAGCCTTTACCTGCACCGCGTTTCTAAGATGATTTGAGCTTTCAACTTATTAAAATAAGTCAACATATTTTTCCCTCCTCCATTGACTAAAATCATTCTTTGATTTTATAAGTCATCTCGTGATTTTTAGGCTTCCGGTTTGATGTCTAAAAGACATTTAAGACCAACTGACACCAGACTGAGCCCAGTCTAGACATTATAAATCATTTTAAATCAATTTTAGCATATTAGAAAAGTAACATTTTACTTTTCTCAGTTTTACGCAATATTCGTACATTTTACGTATTACGCGTTTTAGACCCGTGTTTCCAGCTTTTAGCAGGTTTTACCACCCAAATGGAACTTATCACTCATTTTATATTTTATTATGAGTCATATGGACATATCTAACAATACTTTAAAGTTTCATAATTTTACGACACCCGGTTTTACGTTTTGAGGCCTAATCATTTACGGTTGGCATTTCCCGGAGTCAAAATTCACATAATATCTAGATTTTTATCAAGCCAAGCCACCTCAACCCCCCTTATCCCTTTGGAACCGCCAAAAGGGGGGGAGTCACACCCTTGGTGGCTTGATCTTATGGCTTGTGATCTAGGATGGTTACATGTGTTGTTTTGGCAAGATAATATCTAGTAAACTAACCTCCTCATAAGAGTATAAATACCCCCCTCTCCCCCCTTCCTTGGCCGGCCATCACAACACACCAACACCTCTCACACTTAGCTTTAAGTCTTCTAATTTGTTGCAAGGTTCAAGAGTTAGTTCAAGATAGAAACCCTAGTTAGTTTATTTTTCACCAAAAATCTTCCAAACCCTAACATACTTGGTGTTTTCTCTTGAGTTTAAATCTACTCAATACACCTCAACCTTTATCATCCATCTTTCAAGAATACCAAGGGTACAAAGGTTGCTTGAAGTGAAAAGGGTTGAAGCAAGTCTATCAAAGTCCATTTCCTTACTTGTTACTCCTTTCTTTAATTAGAAAGCCAAAAGTTGTATGCCTAAACCTAACATGTTTCTTGTTAAATTTTCATGTTCATATCATTTACATGTTATCTTTGCTATATTATGTGTTGTAATTATGTCCATGATGTATCATGATGAGTAAAAGATGTTGTTGTAATGAATTATTGAAACAAGTTACTAAAACAAGCAAACTAGTGAATATCTTGGTATAACCTGATCAAAATGGTAAAAATTTTATATTGGATTATTACATATTACAGTAGAGGACTTAACAAGTAAACCATAGCAATTTGAACCACCTAAAAAGAGTAAACGAGTCAAAAGTTATGGCGATTTGAAGTTACCAAAGATTTCCGGCAACACTGCCTAAAAGTTTCTGTGACAGAACCTAAAACATGCAAAAAGAGGCCTTTCTGGTCCGATTCATGAAAAAGTTAAAACACTAAAGTTGTCCGGAATCACGTTTTCCTTCAGGAACAAAGAGGCTCGAGCCTTGAAAACGCCTTCTGAGTGAGATATTTCTCAGTTTCTTAACAGCTATTTACATATTTTAAGTCACTATACTATTGTTATACTTTCAAAGGAACAAGAGTTATTATGACCTATAAACAAGACCACCACCATGGCTAGAGCTAAGGTTGGGTCTCATGACCTTGGAACAAGGACCAAAGGTCATGGCTAGGCCATGACGAAATGACCATAACAACTTACATAGGCGTAAACATGAAATAACGAATTTGGCGATAACATGAACAAGCAATTTGGATCTACTTCACTTAAAAAGAAACCATGAGATTTTACCAAGACAAATGGTCATACAAAACTTATGAATCATACCCTAATAACAATCTTCATGTACTATAAACTTTCCTAAGTTTATCCAAATATCGGACATGTAACTTTTTCGGATCAAAACTTATATCTATATACTTTATCAACTACTACAATAGTAGGGAGCTTCATGTGAGGAGTTCATTATGTAAGCCGTCGAGATGAGTTGTGGATTTACGAGTTAAAGTGTCCTGGCTCCTCGAACGCTTACTAACATGACTTCTGAAATATGTTAGCCCGAACGGTAGTAAACGATATACCAAAACATACATGTTCATAAATCTTTCTTTCAAAGACTTACAAATATACATCATACCTCATCATGGACTAAATGCAAGATATATATATAGGCACTCCGTTATATTCTTTACACAAATCCTAAGTCGCAACATTCTATTATAGGTTGCTCGTAGAAACCTACACAATCCGACCATCACCTTCATTACTTGCTATCGTACTTAAGGTGAGTTCATAGCCCCACTTTACATTACTTCAATGTTTTATAAACCCTTGGGGGGAATACATGCTACTTTTAAACCGAACACAATGCTTTGAAACTGTATGCTGCCTGATTGTTTTATTATTACTAAGTACCTACCTTGCCAATCCTAGGCCCCATCATGAACCATTTAATCACTAGTATTAGTGAGCGCGAGTATTGTGAATAGGCCTATTGGGATTGACGAATCCCATTTGTTTGAGCAGTTAGTTCAACAAATGCACTATATTTGAAACATTAAGTATGACGGCAAAGTACTTACCGGGGCAACATAACCGCCGATTGATATTGGTACCCGTTAACGTATTGGTTGCATGAGCTTAGTACATAATAATAACTGTTTTGTTTTCTAACATGAGTATGAGTCTAATTAACTCTTACTACCAACATATTGTGTTCAACCGATAAACAAACTCTATGAATTTCACTCAACCTTTGTGTTGACCTCTTAAGCATGTATTTCAGGTCCATGATAATCAAGAATGGAGCGGGAAGGGCACGTACCGAAGGAAGAAGGCTATAAACTATTATGTCATTCAATAAAAACATCATAGACTTTATATTGATGTGTTTTGAAACAATGGATCATTTTGGGACCTTACTATGTAAACTTTGATACATTTGAATAATATGAATGACAACTCTTTTTATTACGATTCGTTTAGAGATCGTTTTCTATTATTATGACTGTTGTGCCGTCGAGTAACACCCAAGTTGAATTCCGCTGCATCATGAATTGGGGGTGTTACACTGTAAATTTTAGGAATTTCTTTGAATGCCGTGTGGAGAAACATTGAATTGTAATCACCAAGTGCAAAACCTTTATCGGGTCTCGGTTTTAAAGTAAATTTCTGAATTGTTGTGACAGAGTTCCCGTGTTTGTAAACAATGTTACGAAATTCTTTGAGTTGTTTTTCAAGATCAACAATATCACCGAGTAAGTCATCTATATACTTCCTTTTTCGTATTTTATGTTCACAAAACTCCTTTTTACAACTTGACAATTCTGTTTCTGTTTTTGAAAGTACTGTTTGAAGACGTTCAACTTGCATTTTTAATTCACACTTTTCATTTTCGAGTTTCGAAATCAACTTTCCGTTTGACTCAATTAAATCTTGCATTTTGCGTTGAAGATCTTGTTCTTTGTTGTAAGAATCTTGAAAAGCTTTTTCAAAACTTTTTGTATGTTTAATCTTGTCTTCCTGATTTGAAAGCTGAATTTTATAACACTCAATATCTCTTGCAAGTGACGCATTTTGTTCTTTTAAAACTTTGTTTTTCTCGTTGCATTTTATGATTTGCAATTGTTGAGCATCCAGTTGTTTAGATAACAATATGAGGTCAGGGTCTGGATCAAATGATGGTTCATGTTGTTCTAAATGATCATGTTTATCATTCTCAATAGGATCATCAAATGAAACAACTGTGTCATCATCAAATATGACAACTGTGCTTATTTGTTCATCTATTTGAGAAGATGAATATGATTTAGATGGAACAACTTGCGCCGTATCTGATTCAGAAGCAGAGGGTGAGGCTATTTCATGTATTAGGCATGCTTTTTGGTCATGTACTTGAGACAAGCCGTCAGTATCATACACTGGACCTGAATCATTAAACTGAAGTTCCTGCATGTTGGCCATAAGCATCACAGCTGCATTGGCTTCCAGATCTTCTATATCATCATCATTGTACACATTTGCCATGAAGTTGTTATCTTGTTCAGGGAAATGTCCATCTTTTTCATCTTGAAGAGCCATGAGTAATGCCTGCTTGTGAAACTTACTGCCCCGAGTTCTCGGTTTGGGACATGCTGTCGCTATATGACCTTGTTCATTACAATTGTAGCACCATACTGCATTCCCTGAGTTGGAGTTCCTAGTAGCAACTGGTTCAGACCTTTGCTGAGAAGACCCTGAGTTGTTCCTGAACCCCGCATTGTTACTGAACCTTTGACCATTCCCAAAGTTTCCTGAAGAACTTCTTGAACCAGATCGACCATAGCTACGATTCTGACTTTCCACTCTTCCATCATTGACAACAGCTTGATTCCTTGTGTTAGAAGATGAACGTTGACGGTTGTTTGTTTTGTTGGAGAATTTGCTAAAAGCACGAGCAATAAGAGCAAGTCCCTGATTCAACGTGTTGAAGTCATCATCGTCATCGTCATTGGAATTTGAGTAATACACTGCATCATTGTTATTTAATGGAACAAGTTGAGTAGAAGCATTCTGTGGAGATGAATCATAAGGGACCATTTGGTTCGAGGTAGAAGATTGTGGATAACTGAAGTAGTTCTGCTCTTGAACATATGCATGATTTGACATTGGTGGTGGAGCATAGGGTGATTGAGCTACGAGAGCCAAAGAATTTGGTGTTGGTGTGTATCCTCCTCGTAGAGCTCGATCTTTTTCAACTTCAGGTTCATGGTGTTTCAGAAAATCATACAACAAACCATATGGAGCATCATGAAGATTTTTTGTTTGACGAAAAAATGTCACATATTTATGCCAATCTGGACCAAGACTACCGACGAATTTGGAGTTCACTGCTATCCTTGGTACTGTGATTTTGTGACGTTCCAGATCATTGACCACATTTGTGAAACGATGATAGTAGGATTCAAGTGACTCTCCTGGTTCAATTGTGATGTCTGTGTATTCCATGTAGAGTTTGGATTCCATATCATCTTTGTTCAATTGAGTGCCTTCCATAAGGAGATGAACATGTTCCCACATAGCTTTGGCTGTTTTCTGAGCATCGACACTTCGATAAATTGGATTTGGTATTCCTTGAAGTATATAAGCCATTGCATACTCATCAGCTTCACGATGTAATTTCTGTTCTTCTGTGAGTTGAGATTCTGGAAGAGGTCTATCACCAGGAGGACGTGGAGGATCAGCATTTGGATCACCAATTTCAAATCTTGTTGGCCACTCAAATGGTCCTTCAAGTATCACTTGCTTCAAGAATTTGCCATGAGGTTTCTTTAATTCAAGAAATCGTAAGAATCGACTTGATCATTGAACATAGTTCCTAGGTGTTAGCATTGGAGGTGTTTCAAGTGATCCTGCCTCATGTCGGGATTGTTGAGTTGTAATAACTTCACACATTCTGTCAAACCAGTGAGGTTGTTTGGAGGAAAACTGAGTGTTTTGTTGTGGCATTTGATATGGTTGTTGTTGAGGAATGATTTGATGTTGTTGCATCATTAGGTAATGATGTAGTGGATTAAACGGTTGTTGTAGAACGTGTGAATGTGAAGGTTGTTGATACGGTTGTTGCTGATGGTATTGTTGTTGCTGATACTGCTGATGTTGCTGTTGCTGAGAATGAGGGAAGTAGTAATTAGGTGGTTGAGACATCTTTGAACACTTGTGTAGAAATGGATCTTTTGTAGAAGATTGAAATGCACGTTCCTTTGATTAAGTCCAAAATCCTTGGGGTAAGTTGAATTCTTACGCGTAACTATAATCTTACGCGTAAACTTTTAGGTTAAGCGTAAAGAGTAGTTTAGGCGTAAACAAAAGAGTTTATGCGTAAGTTTTCTCTTTACTCGTAAGCTTTGGCTTATGCGTAAGTTTAGACTTATGCGTAAGGTTAAACAACCAAACAAATCTTCCAAACTTATCCAAGCTTGAAAGATATCCGAAGTCGAAGTATTCCACTAACTTATCCAAGCTAGGGAAGTACTGAGTCACCGAAGAATGAAGATATAACCTTGGATGAAGTTAGGCGTAGATAACTGAAACTTACGCGTAAGATAGACTTATGCCTAAAGCTTAGGCGTAGGATCTGTCTTCTGCGTAGGAATTTCCACTTACGCGTAGAAATTGAATTTACTCGTAGGTTTTAGGCGTAGACTTCCAAGTTACTTGTAAGAACAGGGTTTTGACCTAAGTTACTCGTAAGAAAAGGGTTTTGACCAAAACTTAAGCATTGAAGGGACAAAAAGTACTGTTGACAGCTTTAAAATCGTACTGTTCACTATAGTTACGCGTAAACTGGTCAGAACCTTGAAAAATCTCAAATTTTTGAAGAAAAAATGCTTAGAAATAAGGTACTTTTGATCAAATAACTTCACCAATACTTAGAAAACACTAACTATTGAAGATTATGCTACCAAAAAACTAGTTTTCCAATATCAAAGAAGCTATAAAACCTTAAAAAACCTTAAAAAATCACAACTTTATGCAAAAACTAAGCTTCAAATCACTATATCAACCTTGAAACTTGTCCAAGCTTCAAGATTTGAGTGAAAGAAACAAAGAAAAATGCAAAAAGATGAAGAATAAGCACCTAAGCCCCACGTTAACTATAGAAAGAACACTTCAATCTCTATTTGGCGAATGATACCACTTGTTAGGTCACCATTTATGTAAACACAAGTATGATAATGAAAGAAATAAGATGAGAATGAGAGATGGTTGATTATGAGATAATATGAAAGGTGAGAGAACAAGAGTTTCCTTAAGATAATCAAATAACCAACAATGTGAAAGGTTACATAAGCTTAGTATTTATAGGAGGAGGAGTAGGGCAACACTCCCTTCCTCCCTCCTTTCATTTAGACGTGGGCTTTAAGGCCCATGGACTTACATTCTTAAGCCTTGTAACATAAACTAAGTAGATTAAATAACTAAGCAACCTATTACAAAAGGTAATGACCGAGACTTGACTAAAATACAAAAGTATGATCCCAACATAAACATTACTAATGCCCAAGCCTGCCACAAAGTGGGCTATCATAACAATGAATTGGGCTACCACACTAACGGTTTGGGCTCACGAAAGCCCAACCCAAATACATTATTTATGGTTTAGATAAAGATCTCTTATTTATGGGATAAAGATCCGTAGACCAGATAAGTATTATATACCGAAGAGTGAGGAGCACGAAATCCACAGGGATTCTGTGCCTATAAAAAGAATATCATAATTCTCATTAGAGGTACGACTTACAACCCTAACTCTTCTATACAACTCTAAAACCGATTACTTACTCTCACGCCGGAGGATAATCGTGGGAGACAATCCCACGATAAGCCTAACGGTGTTTGTTTGCTTTCTTAGTGCGCAGGTCTCAAGCATTAAGATCTGATTGGTACGAGAACAGGAACCCAAACAAGAAACGCCCAACTTTTGTATCAACAAATGGCGCCATCCGTGGGACCCTACACTAAGAACTAGAATGACGAAGCACAAAAACTCAAGCCAGCAGACTCCGCAGTTGGAAAAAACACATGGTGACCCCCAAATGAGGAAACATCAAGATTCAACCTCTTAACAGGCCCTTGGAACAACCAATGCGCCTGGTCACCAAGAATTGGTCCCAACCCTAATTCTCCCAATAGTGGAATTGCCCACAGGGTCTACCCAGGCCACTACGGTGGCCCCAAGCGCTGAAGATCTTTGCGCACCTGTTAAAACAGGTATTGGTGGAAACTTTGAAGAATAAATCAATTTCGGATATGGAAATATCCACGGTGATAGAGGAACAAGATCCCACATGGATGACACCTATCATTGAATTCATAAGCAAAGGGATATTGCCACATGAACAGAAGGACGCTCGTAGGGTACGGCGCACAGCGCAAAGATTTGAACTCCGAGATGGCATCCTATATCGACGGTCATTCCTACAACCATGGCTCCGGTGCATTGGACCTCTTCAGGAAGATTACGTACTCCGAGATATTCACGCTGGTTCGTGCAGTATGCACTTAGGACCATGGTCTGTAGTGGCACGCGCCTTGCGGTCGGGATACTATTAGCCTACTATGCACCGCGATGCGCGAGATATGATAAAGAAGTGCAGCGATTGCCAAGTCCACAGGCCAATCCCACGCCGACCACAACAAGAGCTAACCCCCATCACCTCACCATGGTCATTCTATAAATGGGGCATTGACATTGCAGGCCCCTTTCCAGTTGCAGCGGGGGGCTAAATTCCTCATAGTGGCCATAGACTATTTTACTAAGTGGATCGAGGCAAAAGCAGTGGCAAGCATCACAGGCAACCAAGTCAAACGCTTCGTTTGGGACAACATTGTGTATCGCTTTGGCCTACAGAGAAATTATTTTGGACAACGGAAAACAATTCTGTGATAACCCGTTCAGAGACTGGTGCGCGCAATTAAACATTACACAACACTTTGCGTCAGTTAAACACCCACAAACCAATGGTTTGGTTGAACGCGCGAATCATAAAGGAAGATAGGTGGATGAGTTGTCGCATGTTTTATGGGCGCACCGCACGACAATAAAAACCAGCACTGGAGATACACCGTTCTCTCTTGTTTATGGGACAGAAGCTGTTATACCAGCCGAGATTGGAATGCCAACCATCCGCATGGCGGAAGTCAATGTTGCAACTAATGACGATGAGCGACGCATAGACTTGGATCTGTTAGAAGAAAGGCGTGAACGTGCAGCTATACGAGAAGCAAAGGCTAAGTCAAAGATGAAGAAGTATTATGATGCAAAAGTCAGAAACACTTCTTTCAGGCCAGGAGACTTTGTATACCGCGCCAATGATGCAAGTCACGCAGAAGACACATGCAAGCTTGGACCCTATGAGGTCACAGACGCACTAGGCAACGGTGCATACAAGTTGCGTGATATGGAAGGCCATGAGCTAGCACGCAATTGGAATATCTGCAATCTCAAGAGATGCTATATTTAGGAATGGCTACACAGACAACTCTGCACTTTAGTACGTGCCTAATAAATGTCCGTGTATTTGAATTTTCTTTTTAGGAAATCGTCTTTTATTTTTAAAAAACTTGCAAGTATTAATAATACAAGGTTTCTAGCTAATTCCACAACACATTTAACTTTATTGCTTACATTTTTTCTTATGTCCCAATATTGTTACTTCATATTTTGCCTACATGGCGTGCATGCACTTACTAAGACCTACGATGGCAGAAAGGATGAGTAAACCTAATAAATAACTCGTTGAGTAAGAGGGTTGCAAACCCATCAACATTGGATCACGTATCCTTGCTAAACACCTTATTCTCAAGACGTTGAAGTAAGTTTAATGCGTATCCCATGAAGGATACGCAACAACGCACACCGTGCATGTTTAGCAATTTAGGAGCCAAGACTCTTGGTTCCTTGATATGGTATTCTGCAGCACGCTGCAAGACCATCCATACACTTATGAATCTTTATTCACATATATTTATTAAGTTATGGACTCAATACAAATTTTCTTTAGTACGTTTTAATTTTGACTATTAGCAAGTCTTTCACGAAAAGACAAATAATCGAAGTACAAAATGCTATAAACAAGACGTACAAAAGTTAAATATTATTATTCACAAAAACCATGAGTTTATACAAGTTACAATACCAACATATACTAAAAAGATGATATCTACATGCTGTGAGCGCGTCCATGCCCTGAGCTACTAGCTGTAGACGCCAACTCCCCAGCGTCACTCAGCCTTCGCAAAAAGTTGCTATCATCCTGAGATACTGTCGGTACGCTGACGGGAATCCCATCAGACCAGGGAAGATGGGTTGCACCAACACCACATAAAATGGCTTTCCCTTTCACGCCCTTCTTGTGCGCAAGCCTTGTAAGATGGGCCCCAAGGACTTCCTGAGAGTAATTTCCTTCTCAAGGGCGAAGGGATTGAGCATGTGACGGGGCCGAGCAAAGATAGGCACCTTTAGTTGCGACCCATCTGGCTTCAAAAAGAAGTCAGGCTGCGCCTCCGCATCCTCGGCTATATGTCTGGCCAGAGTCAGGCCTTGCATGATCAAGCTGATAGGATAATCTTGATCACGCTCTAACCGGGCGATATGGGGAAAATCGAAGACCTTCATCTTCTCCATGGCCTCCACAAGCTCATCATAGGCATCCACCTTATAACCAGGCACTTCTGTAAGCGGCACCATTAGCACTTTGCTCTCATGAAGCTCCTCCATAGCCTGTGCCTCGCCACGCACCATGGCGCACTCCACAACCTTCCCAAAGGCCTCTACAACCTCCTGGGACTCCAGCATGCCCATGGCAGCCAAGTGTAGACCATGGCTGATCAACCACCTGTAATACAACAATGCACGTGTTAGAAGATAACAAAGGAGTTACAAAAAAAACAAAAAAAAGAAGAAAAAAGAAAAGAAATAAATACATGCGCTCAGCAATAGCGAACATAAGATGAGGGTACAGCTCCTCATCATACTCAATGCTCAGCTTGTGCAACTTGCTCTTCTGCACCTTCAGAGCCGCCTCCACATGCTCGCTGAACTCATCAAGCTGGGCGAAATGCTTGATCCTATTCTCTTGCAAGTATTTCAACCCCCAGGCGCAGCTAGACCTGTGCTACTCAGTAGCAGCACGCTCGAGCTTCAGCTCTACCATCAAGGACAACTTCTCATCTGCAAGCCTCCTAGCGTGCGCAGTTGTGGACTCTACATCTATCCGCGCATCAGCCAACTGCACCCTCAGCAGTGCCATCTCCTCATCCTTCTGTGCAAGGCTGCCACTTTCACCAACATATCGAGCCTTGAGCTGAGTAACCAACTCAGCCTGACGATCAGCAGATGCACCCAACTCTTCCATCAGTTGTTGCACAGACATCTCCTCACTCATCCTCAACGGCTCCTCCACATGATCATGAGTCGCTTGGGGTGGCACCGACCCCTCAACAGACGCTACATCACCCCCTGCAGCCTTGGCACTACACGCAAACAGCAAGGAGTCAAAGCATTTTATACCAAATAAAGTGAAGGGAAACAGAAAACAAAGACATTGTCACTTACGAGGGAGAAGAGATCTCAGCAGTATCATGCGCAACAACAAATTGCGACATCTCCTTATCTGTGGACTCATCCACAGTGATAGTGTGGCGCCTGCGCTTGGAAGCACCCTCACCACCATCATCAACAGCCTTACGCTTGGCACCGTGGCGCTCCTCTTCAGAGTCGGTATCAACTTGGAGGATCCCAGCGCTGTCAGACAACTCAGTGCGCACAGGCTCAAAAGCTGCCACTCCCTGCGCACGAACAGTTTGCACTGGAGTTGCATTCACAAAAGGCTATGCAACATCAGAGGACTCCTCTTGCGCAGGCTCCAGAAGACGTCCAGCTGTGGCCTCCAAGATAGGCTCCTCACCGTTCCTTAGTGGGCGCACACCCACAGTCACTTGCGTAGGCTTTGTCAACTTCACCACAACAAACAGGTCCATCTCTGAGCAACACATGAACGAACAAAAAAGACCAAGTTAGTTGATAAAGTTACAATATACAAGAACGCTTACATTACAAACGCGAGGATAAGAAAGGATAAGCACCCACCCCGGCCGCTCTCATCGAGAAATGTTGGCACTTCATCAAACCCTCCGAAGTAGTTACGACTCATTCCCATATGAACCAGAAACTCCTCGGGATAGGAGTTGATTGGGATATGGTTACCATTAATGATCTCCGCATCCTCCACATTGTACGTACCGGGATCTGGGCGCTCATCCTTCGGAAGCGTCCCTTGAGTATAAAACACAGAGAGCGAAGTGAACACCCTATCATCTATCCAGAAAAACTTCTCCCTCCAACCCCTAAGGGCGTCTACATTTTCAGTGTAACACTGATAGCGCCCTGGGCGCTTCGAAAATGTTACCCACCCGTTCGACCACGTTGTGTGGTAAAACGCGCGGAAGAGGTTGATAGTAGGATTTATCGCAAGTAAGCGACAATTTATTTCAACATTTGTTATTTTCGCCGCACCTATACAGTGCAGCTAAGAGAGATGCAGACGATAGAAGTTAAACACGTCACTCAAGAATAGGGATATAGGCACACGCTGGTTCGCAAACTCAAAAAAGCGCGTGTATACCCCTATTTTCCCTTCAGGGAAGTCTGCAATACATGCGTTCGCATCCGGTACTTCCGGATGCACCGCGAGAGGGATGAAATAGTCGAAGGTGAACTGAAGAAGTTCATCCTCGTCCATCTCAGAACGGAACTCCTCTAATTGGCGAACCATTCTCAAAAAATACTTCGGTCACGGAGCGCACACGCTATTACCTCAACAACGATGAAGATATCTTTCAATTGATTGGAGACTTTAATGGTGGAAATGGCGTTTTTACTGTGATAATCACAGTGAAAATGAGGGAACCCTTTATATAGGGTTACCCCTAGTGTTGGATGGATGCCATGTGGATCCCACTAACCCTAATCGTATGGTTGGAATACCAATAGGTACTCCACTTTTCACAGTTTTTGAGGAACACGTATGACCTTTTAAGCCTAGATACACCGTATATTCTCTTTTGGCGGGAAATACTATAAGCTTTCCCGCCATGCTTCCCGCTATAGTTATTAGTCTAGCAAACGCAACTAAGCACCACGCATACTAGACTGGGGGGACATGATGACGTATAGTCTATATTCGGGTCATGAACCCAATCAATAAACATTACTAATGCCCAAGCCTGCCACGAAGTGGGCTATCATAACAATGAATTGGGCTACCACACTAACGGTTTGGGCTCACGAAAGCCCAACCCGGATACATTATTTATGGTTTAGATAATGATCTCTTATTTATGGGATAAATATCCGTAGACCAGATAAGTATTATATACCGAAGAGTGAGGAGCACGAAATCCACAAGGATTCCGTGCCTATAAAAAGAATATCATAATTCTCATTAGAGGTACGACTTACAACCCTAACTCTTCTATGCAACCCTAAAACCGATTACTTACTCTCACGCCGGAGGATAATCGTGGGAGACAATCCCACGATAAGCCTAATGGTGTTTGTTTGCTTTCTTAGAGCGCAGGTCTCAAGCATTAAGATCTGATTGGTACGAGAACAGGAACCCAAACAAGGAACGCCCAACTTTTGTATCAACATCAACAAAGGGTCAAAGGTAGTTAAGTTTTTTAAATACTAATGGAGCGTCAAAATCTCCCGTGAATTAAGCTTTAACTTATGGAAAGTCCCTATTCAAAATTCAATTAACTATATATCAACAACTTATAAATGCATCTTTTGTTGACATTCTTTTTCTTACGTTTTTTTGCCATAACCTATATATCAACAACTTATAAAATACACATGTCCTTAAAATTTATTAATTGATACTTTTGGGCCAAAATTGTAAATAAAAAATGCGGAACTCCAAAATCAATATCATCATCTTATTCTTACGTTTTTGTGCCATAACCTACACCAAACCAAAGAAACCCTTCATGACTAAGAATCGATGAAGATGGTTTTAAGGATCAATTTGGATACAGTAATGCCTACTCTTTCCCTTAAAACCCACCGGTATCATCTGATTTTGGTATTAATAAGTATCAATTACTCGATTGCTATTGTTCATTACTCGAATGCTATTAATAAGTATCAATTAAACTCGATTGCTATTTTATCCAAGTTATTACCGGAATCGATGTTTTGAATCAATTTGATGGTAAGTGTTGTACTGTTATATGCAATATATAAAAGATTTTCATCTCAATGTTTGTTAATTGAATATGATATTGCCACACTATTCTTGATATCAATGTGTAATTACTAACAGCTAGCGTAAAGTTTAGTACTTTTTGCATTCTGGGTGTTTAGAAGATTGTTTATTCAGGTAATATGTGATTATAAAGCAATTTCAAGAGAAGAAAAATTCTTCTAGATAGGTAAATCATTATGTCGCGCCCATTAACAAAAATTGCAAAGGTCTTTTGAATGACATCATAAGAACCCTTTTAGCCAAGTTATCGGATACCACTATTACTTTCAAATACAATTTGATAGCAATTTTTTATAAATATGTTTATCTACATTGTGCAAGAATTTGTGATGACATGTCAGATTATCGAGTTTTTTTTTTTTTTTTTTTTTTTTTTTAATAATTGAGTGAAGATACAATCTATTAGCCTTTTATTTTCAAGGTAGTTTGATGAAGATCACGAGTAGTTAAGACTAGTGGGCAAGGGAGTGATAGTTTCACCATCCGGCCCCACATCACCAAATATCACCCTTGCCCTCCAATTTTGTTCACGCGCCACACACGCAAAATAATTAAACATTTGGTGGTCTGACAACCATTTGGTTTTGCTAATAAATCGGGACCCACGTGACTTTTAAAATTAAATATGGAGCATTTTAAAACAAAAAAAACGAACGTTGTATGTATATACGTTTATAACCGTTGGTGACTAAAAAAAAAATCATACCACCCCACTATTTCTTTTATATAAATACCCACAAACCTCATTTTTTTTTAACACAATCTCAAATCAACACTCTCAACTCAATATCAACTTATTTACTTCATCCTTTTTATAAAAATGTCACAAGAAAAAACTCCCCAAAACAACAATCGTACCCAACGAAGAAATAATCAAAGCAATCCCCCGACACCTGAAGGAACCTTCAATCTAGGAAATACTCCCCCGTCAAACCCACAAATAAACTTATGACCACAACTATTATATTATAACCAACCCTACCCAAACTTGCCATACCGTAATCCATACCCACAACAACCATCGTTTAACCAATTCTCATCGCACACCATCAAAACACTTTTAACCAATTCTCGGGTCACCATAACTCGTACCTGTTTGATATGTCACAAAACCAATTTGGTGGTTCATCATCAGAACCTCATACCCAACAACCAATGTCTCCCGTTTCTACATTCCGAAATGAGGATTTGTACTAACCTCAATTAGATGATGATTATTATCAAAACACTCAACGTGATGAATCTCCCGTTTATCCCACAGCCCCGTCACCACCACCACCGGTTCCAGCGAACCCAAGAAGGCGTCAAAAAAGGCCACAGTCGGCTCAAACCGATGAGCCACCAAGGAACATTCCATGGATCATTGAAGAAAAAATTGCTTTGTATAAAGGTTGGGTTGCAGTATCCGAAGATCCTGTCAAAGGTAACGCGAGGAAGTCGAATGGATTTTGGACTGATGTATAGGCGTGCATAGCGAGCAAAACCAATTTGGATCAACGAGGGTACGATATGGTTCTTGGGAAATGGAAGACGGTGCGGCCGAATAAGGCTCGTTTTTGTGGAGTGTACAATAACATCATGCGTATGCAGACTGTGAGTGGAGCCTGAGATGACGATTACTTCAATAGGGAAACTCTAAACTATGAAGGTGAATACGGAGTAAAGTTTACACAGAAACCTTGTTGGGAGGTGTTAAGGAATTGTGAGAAATTAAATGACAATGAAGTGAAACTTTTTTTTATCAACTGAAGCAAATGAAAGGTCCAAGAGATACAAATCATCTGGGTCTAGTTTGTACTGCCCAGATAGTGGAGGAGAAAGTATAAACCTGAATAATGATGCCGGTGGAGATAACGAGGAAAATGAGGTGTAAGAAGTTCCACGACCACACAGCAGGGACAAAGCGAAGGCTTTGAAGAAAAAAGGTATGAGTAAGTCGGGATCATCAGCTAATGACAAGGCGTTTGCTAATACAAATATCGCCTAAAAACGTTATTTATATTTTACGATCTTCGCTAAGTTTTGTTAACGACAAAATGTAAACTTTAGTTTCTAAGCAAAACATAATCTTAGTTTTTAAGACTTGCATAAACTAGACTTTTGCTACATTTTACATTTCATAAAACACAACACAAGTTTATTTCTAAAATTTGAAATTGTCACATCACATTTATGGCAAGTTTTGTCATTATGCATTTATGGAAAGAAATGTGTTTGACTAACTTTGTTGTTGCTTGAAAGCTTTGTATTTGACTTGTTATTATGAGATGTGACATTGTTTGGTTGCTAGGAGTTATGAGACAAGACCTTGTTTGGTTTGAAGAGTTATTGCAAAAACCAACTGCAAGCCTGGCGGTACCCTGGAGGTACACGGGCGGAACCCTTCTCAGGGGTCCGCCTGATCCGCCAGACCTGCAGAAGGTTTTGGCTATAAATATTGAGCCACAAGTTAAAATTTGGCTCATCACTTGACGTTACATTTTATACACACATTCATTCTTTCATCTAACCTCTTAACATTTCATATGTGAAGTTTCTTTTTGTAGCAAAGAGATTCACGAGCTTACTAAAAGTAACAAGTATTCAACACAACGTTGCAAGACTTGTTAGCTTAGCATTGTGTAGACTTGTGTAGTTTACACTTCATTTGATTGTGTATTTTCAGTAGTCATCGGTTAGTATTTTAGTCCTCAAAATACAAAGAGTGTTGGGAGTTGTTGTACCCTAGTAAAAGAACTAACGGGAGTTGTTGTGCCCTTGTAAAAGAACTTGACATTTAGCTTTGTGTCGGTAAAAGTATAAGCGACGTGTAAGGTTTTCTCCGCCGGTGAAAGGAGCTTGTTGACTAGTGAAAGAAACTCTCGAGTTGGATACTCGGGGCGTGGACGTAGGGCAAGGAAAAAGAGTCCTTGTAGCCGAACCACGATAAATACTCGTGTTGTGGTTTGATCGTTTCTTTCATTTACTTGCATGTTATATATTGTGTTTGTGAATATATCTTTGATCAAACGGAAAGTTTCAAAGCTAACTTAACAAGTTAAAAAAATTTTAATCGGCAAACTATTCAACCCCTTCTAGTTTTCCACAATTGGCATCAAGAGCTACGTTACTCAAGCTTTTAAAATATATTGTGTTTTAAAACTTGAAACGATCCATGGATTTTGAAAATTACAAAGAAGGGCAATCTATGCAAAGACCACCACTCTTTGAAGCAAATGGTTTTATATATTGGAAAAACCGTTTTGAAACTTACGTGAAATCTAAAGATATAGATTTGTGGTATATAATTATTGATGGTGATAATGTAGTTACTAACATCAAAGATGATGATCAAAAGAAATTAATAGGTAAAAATAATGAAGCCAAAATGATGCTTTATAATGCTTTGCCTAAGAAAGAATATGAATGAGTCTTTTTGTGTAAAACCGCCAAAGATATTTGGCAATCTTTAATTGTCACTCATCAAGGAAACTCACAAGTTAAAGATAACAAAATTGATCTTCTTGTTCAACAATATGAACAATTTGTTATTTCCGAAGATAAGATTATTGATAATGCTTTTGCTAGATTTAATACTATTATTACTTCACTTAAAGCACTTGATGAATCTTTTTGTAGTAAGAACTTTGTCAGGAAATTTCTTAGAGTACTCCATCCGAAGTGGAGAGCAAAAGTGACGGCAATTGAAGAATCCAAAGATCTTTCAAGCATGTCACTTGATGAGCTAATTGGAAACCTCAAAGTTCACGAAATGGTAATGGAAAAAGATTCGGAACTAGTTAGAGGCAAGAAAGAAAAAGTTAAGTCCATTGCCTTGAAAGCTAGAGTCCAATCAAGTGATGATGAAGAATCTACTTTGGATAGTGATGATGAGGAATATGCTATGGCCGTGAGAGACTTCAAGAAGTTCTTTCGTAGGCGAGGGAAGTTTGTAAGGCAACCTAAAGATGACAAGAAAACCTTCCGGAAAGATCGTGATGATCGAAAAGGAAAAGTTGAAAGAAAATGTTATAGGTGTGGAGACACAAGTCATCTTGTAGGAGAATGTCCAAAACCACCCAAGAGCAAACCTCAACAAGCTTTTGTGGGTGGTGCTTGGAGTGACTATGAAGGAGATGTTGATGAGCCAAAGAATGATGATATTGCTCTCATGGCTCACAACTCAAATGAGGTGTGCCTCAAAGTTTGTTTTTTTAACTGGATGAATGGATTTAAGATAGCGGTTGTTCAAGGCACATGACCGGTAATAAAAGCCTCTTCTCAACATATCACATATGTGATGGAGGTAATGTTACGTTTGGTAGTAATGCTATGATCAAAATCATCGGAAAAGGTACAATCTCTCATGACTCCCTTTCTATAGATGATGTTGCTCATGTCGATAACTTAGGATTTAATCTTCTTAGTATTAGTCAACTTTGTCGTAATAAATATAATGTCCTTTTTAGTGAAAACGGTAGTAAAATACTTAAAGATGGTATAACCGTAGCCAAAGGTGTCCTTAAGAACAACGTATATGTCATGAAGTTGGATTCAACATCTAGAGACAAACTTTGTCTTACCTCATTAGATGAATCTTCAACTTTATGGCATAGATGTTTAAGACACGTTAACATGAGACTAATCCAAAACCTCTCCTCCAAAGACTTAGTTCGAAACCTACCTAAGTTGAAATATGACCAACATTTTTGTGATGCTTGCAAAGTCGGTAAACAAGTCCATAGTAGCCATAAGGCTAAAAACTTGGTTTCTACATCTAGGTGTCTAGAACTTTTACATATGGATTTATTTGGTCCGTCGGCTATACAAAGTTATCGAGGTAACTTCTACACTTTGGTCATAGTTGATGATTACTCAAGATATACTTGGACAAAATTTTTGAAAAGTAAAAATGAAGCTTTTGATAAATTTGAAATTCTAAGTAAGAAAATTCAAAATCAAGTAGGGTCTAATATTGTGTCTATTAGAACGGATCACGGTCGTGAATTTGATAATGAATTTCAATTTGGTAACTTTTGTGATAATAATGGAATAACTCATAACTTTTCGGCTCCACGTACTCCTCAATCTAATGGTGTAGTAGAACGTAAAAACCGGACATTGCAAGAGATGAGTAGAACAATGCTTAATGAACAAAACATTCCACAAAAGTTTTGGTGTAATGCCGTTGACACATCAACATACATTTTAAATCGAGTCTTAATTAGACCATTTTTAAATAAAACTCCTTATGAACTATATAAATGTAAAAAGCCTACATTAGGATACTTTAGAGTGTTTGGGAGTAAATGTTTCATTCTTAACACCAAGGATTATCTCACCAAATTTGACCCAAAGTCTTATGAAGGTGTATTTCTTGGATATTCACAAAATAGTAAAGTGTACATTGTTTTGAACAAAGAAACCTTAAGAGTCGAGGAATCGTTGAACGTAACATTTGACGAGAGTCCACCTCCCTCTAAGACATCACCTTTGGTAGATGATGACTTAGTTGAAAACCAAGCAATAGAAAATCAAGAAATTTTAAGTGATGACAAAGAAGATGAACTATTTAACAAAGAACTTGTCAATGTCAAAGAATCTAAAAGTCATCCATTAGATGGTGTCATTGGCAACATTAACGAAAGAACACTAAGGTCAAAAGTTCAAAATGAAAGCAACTATTTTTGTTTCGTGTCAACCATTGAACCTAAAAATATTAATGAAGCCATTAAAGATGAGTCTTGGGTAATTGCAATGCAAGAAGAGTTAAACCAATTTGTTAGGAATGATGTATGGACATTAGTTCCTCAACCAAAGAGTCAAACTATAATTGGAACAAAATGGGTTTTTGAAATAAAATGGCTGAAAATGGAATTGTGTCTAGAAACAAAGCTAGGCTAGTTGCACAAGGATATAACCAACAAGAAGGCATTGACTACGATGAAACTTTTGCTCCGGTTGCTAGGCTTGAGTCAATTAGAATCTTACTTGCATATGCATGTGCACACAATTTTAAACTCTTTCAAATGGATGTCAAAAGTGCATTTCTAAATGGAGTCATTAATGAAGAAGTGTATGTTGCTCAACCACCGGGCTTCATCGACTTTGAAAAACCAAATCATGTTTACAAACTTAAAAAGGCTCTTTACGGACTTAAGCAAGCTCCAAAAGCATGGTATGATCGACTTAAAACATTCCTAGTTGACCATAAGTATACCATGGGCTTAGTTGATAATACTCTCTTCACTAAGAAGAAAGACTCACATATTATCATAGTCCAAATCTATGTTGATGACATTATATTCGGATCAACTTGTCAAGAATTATGTGTGGATTTCTCAAAAATCATGCATGACGAGTTTGAAATGAGTATGATGGGAGAACTCAACTTTTTCCTAGGACTCCAAATCAAACAACTAGAAGATGGTATCTTCTTTAACCAATCTAAATATATTAAGGACATGTTTAAGAAATTTGGACTAGAAGATTCAAAACCTATAAAAACTCCCATGTCCACGGAAACTAAACTCACCAAGGATGAAGAAAGTGAATCTGTAGATAGTACTAAATATAGAGGTATGATTGGTAGTCTACTTTACCTAACGGCTAGTAGACCCGACATTATGTTTAGTGTTTGTCTATGTGCTCGTTTTCAAGAAGATCCTAAAACTACCCATCTCGAAGCCGTTAAAAGGATTTTTAGGTATATTAAGGGCACTACACATTTAGGTTTATGGTATCCGAAAGGAACGGGAATAGACACCATAGTGTATGCCGATTCGGATCATGCCGGTGACTATGTCGATAGAAAAAGCACAAGTGGCATTTGTACTTTTGTTGGAAATTGTCTCACCTCATGGTTCTCTAAGAAGCAAACGGCTCTTGCCATCTCAACAACGGAAGCCGAGTATGTTTTGGCCGGAAAGGCATGTCAACAAGCTCTTTGGATGAAGCAAGCTCTTGTCGACTACGGAATTCAACTCAACGACATCACAATTCTTTGTGACAACAAAGGTGCCATTGATCTTAGCAAAAACCCGGTTCAACATGCTCGTACCAAACATATTGAAATCCGTCATCATTTCCTTCATGACAACGTTCAAAAAGGAAATATCTCAATTGAGAAAGTTTCTTCCGAATATAACATAGCCGACATTCTCACCAAACCTCTTAAACATGAACCTTTTAATCTTCTTAGGCTAGGCTTAGGACTCATGGAACCTACATTGTAGTTCTGGACATTAGACAAAAATCACAAAAATCAAAACAAATCCAAAACCATTTTTCTCAGCAGGGTCGGCGGAACCCTCAGCCATAACGGACGGAACCCAACTCAGGGTTCCGCCGTGTCCATCGACCCGCAGAATCATTTTCTTTGTTTATATTAAACCAAACACCCATTATCTCATACCACCACTTCAAGGCTGCTACTATTCACTTCACCACTCATCCACACCTACGAATTCTTGGTCCTCCATTCATTTACATTGCAAATCAATCATCATTGTAAGTATTCTAAACATGATTACAATCCTGATCTGAGTCTAGGAATTCTATTTCTTGCACAAAAACAAAAACTTGGGGTTATGCACTAACTTGAAAAACTCATGCATTAGATTAGGTGTTTAATAAAACTAATCATGTTTCCCATAGTTAGGAATTGCATCTTTAACTAGTATAAACATGTTTGCTAAAACACCCATGTCAAATCCTTCCAAAAATTTCTCACAAGTAGGACAAATATTTTTTCGTCTCACATTGAGAATACAAAATCAAAACGTTATGTTTAAAACATCACTTGCATAATGTCTTTTGAATGCTAAAGGGAATACATAAACAATATGTATTTTCGGGTACATTCAAACGAAGCTACATTGTACTAGGAGCGTTTGGGTTATCTTTTGTTTTATAACAAAACTTGCATAAAACGATTTTAGAGCATCAAAATGAGTCAAGATAACCGCACCTCCACATTGTTTTCATATAGGCACACACTAGAACTTCCACATTATAATAGTGGTTTACGTAAACTAAAATGTGAAATTTTGTTGTTCTAGGAATCATCATGCCTCCTCTAACCCACTACGACCACAAGGACACCATTAAGTACCTACCAAAACACCACAAAACCAAAGGCCTTACCGCAAATCAAGTAAACGTTTTCAAAGCCCTAGAAAAACACTATGTCCATGAGGGTAGAACCATAGACCCATCTTTCCTAGAAGGCACAAACCTTTACGCCGATTTTGCCACAATCAACTTTGAGTGTCTTTTGAATATCGATGAGCCTATTTGTCCTAGGTTCATTCTAGAGTTCTATGCATCATGCGTCCTCTCCACGGATGATTATTGTCACAACCCGCTATTTCCCAGGTCAATACTATTTTCTAAACTCGAATTTAAATTCTTGACGTTTGATTTGAAACATTTTTACATGAGCCTTTTACTTGAATCGACGCGAATTTCTAATTAAATTCTAAGTACACTAGGACTTAGGCTAATTTTAGTCCACAACGCTCCGGTACCTTGCTCCTTCCCCAATTCATAATTTTATACTATAAAACAAATTTCTATTCTTTAAATACATACGGTTTTAAATTCAATAAAATGTTAATTTTTATTTAAGAATGTAACACTTGACATACCCGACTTTCTCAACAATTATTTTTAGGGTATTTTTATACTTCCAAAATTATTACAAAAGTCCTAAAAATATTTTCCGATGTCCAAGATAAATTCTTTATATCTTACGTTTAATTACGTATAACTTTCGTTAACTACTAAATTAATACCCAATACATATTTTTTACTACCCAATACATTCAATATATACATTTTATACAAATTAAATTTATTTTCTTCCATTCTTAGATATAGAGCCGCCCCCTCTATATTGTAATAAAAATACATTACAAAAATATACATAATCTCAACATATACATGTGAGACATGTAATTAATGTTGATGGCTTGAACCATACCTTGCCCCCCCCCCCCCCCCCCCTTTCCCTAAAATTCAGCCAAGATCCAAGGATCTTGTCCTTGGATATTTTTGACTATTTTGACTCATTGGTTATATATATACATGAACCTAGCTACTCATTTTTTTTAGTTACAAAGAAAACATAATCACCTCCCATTTATACACACCATTCGATCCACCTAAGGAGCAAGGAAGAAAAGGAAACTTGTTGGGTACTTACAAGGGTACTTAGGGCAAGATTAACAAGGGTTGATACTAATCTTTGGGTTACACAAGTGTTGTTACAAATCTCATCTCACAAACCTCTTTGTAAGTAAACTTACACTACTTATACTTCATGATTTTTCATGATTTTTATGCTTGTCTAGTTTATATACTTGGTTATCACTTGGTACATGTTGAAAATCTTTACATCCACTTTGATCTCTTAGCAAGAAAATATGTTTTGAACAAGATTTTATTTCAAGAAAAATTGTTAGTAAAATCTTTACAAGTAAAATAATAAAAACTTTTTATATATATGTTAGTAGATATATTGTTTTATCTACTTGGATGATCTTGTACATGGATCTTGAATATTGTTAAGTTATGTTTAGATCACCATATACTAGTTGAGAAGTTGATGGATGGACTAGGACTAGATTTGAAGTTGTTGTTAAGTGGTGATAATAAATAAAACACTAGGAAATATAGTTTGACATTATTTATATTGGATCTGTCCTATTCGACCCTTCACAGGAAAATCGGTACCTCGGTGGCCACTTTAGGCTAGAAATATAGAAAATAGACTTAATAACGAAAACATAGCCGCTTGAACGAGTTAAAACGGACTTATAACGAAAAAGATATGCTATTTCCAAGATTGACGACTAAAACTATATTTTCTGAAAAATGGATTCTGTCCCGATTTTTGAGCTAGGAAAACTGAGGTTAAATGATATCTAGACTAGCCGAGACCTTGAAAAACCTAAAGTATACTTGAATACCTTCGCGGGAATATATAGAACTTGAAAAACGGAGTTACGACGCAAAAGTTATGGCCTAGGAAAATTGCGACGAAACATATACTTTTTGACAGCTTTGGTTCAAATAATAAAAGCTGATGGAATATTTAAAAATTGACTTTTAGACATTTTAGAGTATAATTTGGCTAAAATGACGCATATAAAAATGGTAGAACATTGTGTATACTTATTAGGTGCGTTAGAGTTTTTCAAAATATATATTTACAAGACGACTAATATTTGGTCGTGAGATTTACAAGCTACGTTTTCTAAAATGGTGGATGACTTAAATACGAGATTACTTTGGTTACCTACGCTTTTGACAATAAAAATTTCAGCAACATGTACAAGTGATAATATAGTGTATGACTTGCATGCTTGACCTTGTTTTCGAACCTAAGACATATGCATTATTTAGGCCGCGATTAGAGTACCCGAACTTTATTTCCAACTACTACTTTGTCTATCGGATATTGCTTTTGCTAAGGTGAGTTCATAACCCCTACTTTTACTTGTTTTACAACTGTTTTGGGGGAGGATACATGCTCAATACTATTTAAATTCAATGCTTGTTTTACTTGAACGCGATTCACTTTCTCAAACATTACTGGATGGTTGAAATACTTGATTGATTTCTTGAATACCTTATGAATTACTTATTCCATCCTTGATTACTTTCTTATGGATACAAGTTCTTGCTTTTGCGGACATAAATACAAAACTGTTACTTTACCTGAGTTACCTATTACTGCCACTGAAGTCCCCTTTATCATGAACCGTTAATTACATGCGTGTGAGCGCGAATGCTGTGGATAGATCTATTTGGGTTGACACCCCGTCCGAGTTGGTCGCGCCAACCTGTCAAACGGACGCATATCATTCGGATTACTTCCGAGTGTCTGGCAAACACTTGCAAGGGGCATTATTATGATTGATTTCATACGATTACGTCGAGCTTCGGGGTCATGAGCTTAGGCACTGTATACCTTATTTTTGGCTGTGACATTGTATTTGTTATATTGTCTTGCCTTCCGCAAAATACTTGTTTACCAAAAATACTTGTTTACCAAAAATACTTGTTTACCGAAAGTACTTGTTTACCGAAAATTACTTGTTTACTAAAATCTATGAACTCACCAGCCTTATGCTGACGTTTTAGCATGTATTTTCAGGTTCTTAAGGCGTTATCTTACCTTTGGAGGCTTTTGGCATGGCATGGTCATAGAAGACTCTGATAACTATTGGGACCACTTTAACTAAATTATGGGCCTATTTCCACTCTTCTTTTATAATATGTAAAATAAATGCTTTGATAACAACTTTCATTCTAAATAAATGAAATGAAACCATTCTTTGTACCTTGTGTTGTGATACCATTCGAGTAGCACCCCAGTGACATGTATGCTTCTGCTGGACCCGAATTTCGGGGGTGTTACAGATTGGTATCAGAGCCTCGGTTATAGAGAATTGGGTATTTCCAAAACCCAGACTATAACTACCTTTACAAAAACTTAACCCTATGACCGCCACATGCCTGCCAAGCCACTGCCTTACTTGATATTTTACTTAATGATCTACGTGACGTAACTATGTGTTATACCTTGCTACTTGATAACTTATACTTTACATGATTTACGCTATTCACTATAAGTATTTTCTATACACTTATACATACATACCGTACCTGTCACACCGTTACGCCTTTTCCCCTACGTAATCTTACCATTTGACTTCAAGTTGGGACACTCATTTTGGTCTTTCAAAACAACTTTAAAAAGCTAGAGAAATATTACTAGCGTAACTGAACTAACACACACACTCGTACTTTTGAAGGTCCTCTAAACCTTCCGACATATCATGATTAATACAAATAGTCTCTAAAAAAAATTTTCAAAATCATATGTGACATCGTTTTATGTGACATTAAAACCCATTATAGTCTGCCAATTTCCCTGACTACCTTACTAGCCGTTTCTGAAGACTAGTTTGAATACTCGTCCCATGCTTTTGTAACACTATACTTTTGGAACACCTACTTTCGGGACACGGCTTTATAACACCTCATTCTTCCTCACTTCTTGTGGGTTTGAAGAATCACGTCACCAGGAATGTAACGACGGAACTCGACAGAAATGTTTACCCCTACTTAATGTATTTTTCGATTCCGGGGACAAGTTGGAAAATTTTTCGGCCACCCTCCCAACACCCTTATCACTGATCTACTTACTAATGCCCGACAATGAGACGGAGCCATTCGAAGTCAATAATGAGACCTCTCGAAAGACGAATAGGAGAGCCACTAATAAGCCTACTCCTCCCACCCGACTAGAGTTTATCACCAGAAAATCCATTCACCACTCTACCCTATTACCGGAGACACGCATGGCACCTCGTAAGGAACATCACGCACCAGTAGAAACTGCTTGACGACCAACCTATGGTCTCGTTAGACCAGAATAAAGCCTGAGAGGTTGAGTACGAATATTCTGTCCTTCTCAATCAACATTCGCCATACTTATTGATTATCACATTTGTTGTTGTTCTCATTCATAATCAATCAACATCCTTGATACTTATTTGACTTTGCATTTATTGACTCATTCTCGTTCGTAACACTTATTGTCTTTCCCATTTATTACTGTCTTCATCCTTACTCAATCAATATTCGACTTTTCATTTGCTGTTTGCTCTCATTCGTGACATTTATTGTCTAACCGGTTATTTGTTGTTCACATTCAATCTTAATCAAAATTCGTAATACTAATTAACTTCTCACTGATTACTTGTTCATAGTTATGACATTTATTGTCTTTCTCATTTATTGTTCGCTCCCAATTACCTTCAATCAACATTCGAAAAATTTAATGTCTTTTGTATTTATTGTTGTTCTTACTTAGCATTCGATTTGCGTAATGCTTTTCTCATTTATTGCTTGTCCTCATTTATTCTCATATGGGATGCTTATTGTCGGTCTCATTTCTTGATTGTCCTCATTTGACAATCTGTCTTTCAGTATTTACCCCTCTTGATTATTATTTGAACACTTTGGTTCTCTCGGTTAATTTATTATTGTGTTGATATTCTCTATCCATCCTCTTTGCTATCGTAATGATTTATGATTCCTCTATTTGCGTTTATTTGCATCATTATTGGTCTTTCTTTTACCCATCATTTCGTTTGTTTCTTTGTTCATCCTGATTTCAAACATGCCTTTTAAGCATTCTTTGTTCTTGACATCTAAACCTATTTACTATTGTTATGATTTATTGACTCTTTCGTTTGCATAAATCAATCGCGTTTTCCTTCTCCATTCGTACATCTAATCTCCTTTCAATCATTCTTTGTTTTGACATCTAATTCTATTTGCTATTGTTGTGATTCATTAATTCTTTTTCGTTAATCGATAACAGTTTGCTTCTTTATTCGTACGGATATTTAATCTTTCTTTCAAGCATTATTGGCTCATACTAGTACGAATGTTCTTTCAATTGTTGATCTTTTCGTTTGCAACCTTTCATTTTGACATTCTCTGTTCTTAAAACATGGTACTTGACATGATTCCCTTTTTATTCTTATGATTCATTAGTTCTTTCATGTGTATTGTAATGTACTTCTCACTCCTTCATTAGCATTGACATCCTTCATTAGCATTGACATCTACTTCTTTTGGCTATTAGTATGCTTCCTTGGTCATTTCATCGTTAGAACCCATCAGGGCTTGGAACAACGCTCCAAGTCAACAGGCTGCACATGATCGACATAAGAAGCTATACGATGTGCGACGCAAACCTTTAGAATTTCAAGATTGGCGACCAAGTTATGTTGAAAGTCTAGCCTCGGAAAGACGTGATATGGTTCGAAAAATACAGGAAGTTAAAGACGAGATACGTTGGTCCATTTAAGATATTGGCTAGAGTCAGCCCTGTAGCATACGGACTAGAGCTTCCACCAGAACTCAGTAGTGAATACAATACATTCCATGTTTCCAATTCATATCTTTTTAGTAGTGAATGCTTGAATCGCTCATCATGCCGCTGGACACAACTCAACCTGATAACCAACTCATATCTTTTCAGAACCATGGACCGGGATGTCCAGTAGTTAAGACATAGTCGAATTCCTATCGTCAAGGTTCGCTGGAAATTTCAACGAGGTCCCGAATTCACTTGGGAGCGAGAAGACCGGATTCGTCAAGAAGTACCCCCATCTCTTCGCTAATACCACTTCAATGACCAATGCTGACTGAATCTCGCGGACGAGATTCCTTTTTAGGGGGGTAGAATGTCACAACCCGCTATTTCCCAGGTCAATACTATTTTCTAAACTCGAATTTAAATTCTTGACGTTTGATTTGAAACATTTTTACATGAGCCTTTTACTTGAATCGACGCGAATTTCTAATTAAATTCTAAGTACACTAGGACTTAGGCTAATTTTAGTCCACAACGCTCCGGTACCTTGCTCCTTCCCCAATTCATAATTTTATACTATAAAACAAATTTCTATTCTTTAAATACATACGGTTTTAAATTCAATAAAATGTTAATTTTTATTTAAGAATGTAACACTTGACATACCCGACTTTCTCAACAATTATTTTTAGGGTATTTTTATACTTCCAAAATTATTACAAAAGTCCTAAAAATATTTTCCGATGTCCAAGATAAATTCTTTATATCTTACGTTTAATTACGTATAACTTTCGTTAACTACTAAATTAATACCCAATACATATTTTTTACTACCCAATACATTCAATATATACATTTTATACAAATTAAATTTATTTTCTTCCATTCTTAGATATAGAGCCGCCCCCTCTATATTGTAATAAAAATACATTACAAAAATATACATAATCTCAACATACACATGTGAGACATGTAATTAATGTTGATGGCTTGAACCATACCTTGCCCCCCCCCCCCCCCCCCCCCTTTCCCTAAAATTCAGCCAAGATCCAAGGATCTTGTCCTTGGATATTTTTGACTATTTTGACTCATTGGTTATATATATACATGAACCTAGCTACTCATTTTTTTTTTAGTTACAAAGAAAACATAATCACCTCCCATTTATACACACCATTCGATCCACCTAAGGAGCAAGGAAGAAAAGGAAACTTGTTGGGTACTTACAAGGGTACTTAGGGCAAGATTAACAAGGGTTGATACTAATCTTTGGGTTACACAAGTGTTGTTACAAATCTCATCTCACAAACCTCTTTGTAAGTAAACTTACACTACTTATACTTCATGATTTTTCATGATTTTTATGCTTGTCTAGTTTATATACTTGGTTATCACTTGGTATATGTTGAAAATCTTTACATCCACTTTGATCTCTTAGCAAGAAAATATGTTTTGAACAAGATTTTATTTCAAGAAAAATTGTTAGTAAAAATCTTTACAAGTAAAATAATAAAAACTTTTTATATATATGTAGATATATTGTTTTATCTATTTGGATGATCTTGTACATGGATCTTGAATATTGTTAAGTTATGTTTAGATCACCATATACTAGTTGAGAAGTTGATGGATGAACTAGGACTAGATTTGGAGTTGTTGTTAAGTGGTGATAATAAATAAAACACTAGGAAATATAGTTTGACATTATTTATATTGGATCTGTCCTATTTGACCCCTCACAGGAAAATCGGTACCTCGGTGGCCACTTTAGGCTAGAAATATAGAAAATAGACTTAATAACGAAAACATAGCCGCTTGAACGAGTTAAAACGGACTTATAACGAAAAAGATATGCTATTTCCAAGATTGACGACTAAAACTATATTTTCTGAAAAATGGATTCTGTCCCGATTTTTGAGCTAGGAAAACTGAGGTTAAATGATATCTAGACTAGCCGAGACCTTGAAAAACCTAAAGTATACTTGAATACCTTCGCGGGAATATATAGAACTTGAAAAACGGAGTTACGACGCAAAAGTTATGGCCTAGGAAAATTGCGACGAAACATATACTTTTTGACAGCTTTGGTTCAAATAATAAAAGCTGATGGAATATTTAAAAATTGACTTTTAGACATTTTAGAGTATAATTTGGCTAAAATGACGCATATAAAAATGGTAGAACATTGTGTATACTTATTAGGTGCGTTAGAGTTTTTCAAAATATATATTTACAAGACGACTAATATTTGGTCGTGAGATTTACAAGCTACGTTTTCTAAAATGGTGGATGACTTAAATACGAGATTACTTTGGTTACCTACGCTTTTGACAATAAAAATTTCAGCAACATGTACAAGTGATAATATAGTGTATGACTTGCATGCTTGACCTTGTTTTCGAACCTAAGACATATGCATTATTTAGGCCGCGATTAGAGTACCCGGACTTTATTTCCAACTACTACTTTGTCTATCGGATATTGCTTTTGCTAAGGTGAGTTCATAACCCCTACTTTTACTTGTTTTACAACTGTTTTGGGGGAGGATACATGCTCAATACTATTTAAATTCAATGCTTGTTTTACTTGAACGCGATTCACTTTCTCAAACATTACTGGATGGTTGAAATACTTGATTGATTTCTTGAATACCTTATGAATTACTTATTCCATCCTTGATTACTTTCTTATGGATACAAGTTCTTGCTTTTGCGGACATAAATACAAAACTGTTACTTTACCTGAGTTACCTATTACTGCCACTGAAGTCCCCTTTATCATGAACCGTTAATTACATGCGTGTGAGCGCGAATGCTGTGGATAGATCTATTTGGGTTGACACCCCGTCCGAGTTGGTCGCGCCAACCTGTCAAACGGACGCATATCATTCGGATTACTTCCGAGTGTCTGGCAAACACTTGCAAGGGGCATTATTATGATTGATTTCATACGATTACGTCGAGCTTCGGGGTCATGAGCTTAGGCACTGTATACCTTATTTTTGGCTGTGACATTGTATTTGTTATATTGTCTTGCCTTCCGCAAAATACTTGTTTACCAAAAATACTTGTTTACCAAAAATACTTGTTTACCGAAAGTACTTGTTTACCGAAAATTACTTGTTTACTAAAATCTATGAACTCACCAGCCTTATGCTGACGTTTTAGCATGTATTTTCAGGTTCTTAAGGCGTTATCTTACCTTTGGAGGCTTTTGGCATGGCATGGTCATAGAAGACTCTGATAACTATTGGGACCACTTTAACTAAATTATGGGCCTATTTCCACTCTTCTTTTATAATATGTAAAATAAATGCTTTGATAACAACTTTCATTCTAAATAAATGAAATGAAACCATTCTTTGTACCTTGTGTTGTGATACCATTCGAGTAGCACCCCAGTGACATGTATGCTTCTGCTAGACCCGAATTTCGGGGGGTGTTACAATTATGGTCATATGTCTATCAACTTTAGGGTTAGTGGTCATCAATACTCCTTCACTCTTGAGGAGTTTGCTCAAATCCTAGGTGTTCCAAACCGTGGTACTTGCCTCTATTCCGACTTGCACTCCCTCTCAACTCTTGACAACCTTCAAGGCCGTATCCACCCTTATGACACACCTCTTGTCTCAAAAGACGTTCTCCGTGACCACCTCTTTGTTAGGACCACCACCACTAGGAGAACCCGTTCGGGGAATGAGGTCGATAAGGACCCATATGGAATGGAAATGAACGAACTCAAACCCCAATTCAAGAAATGGGAGGAAGTCCTTAGAGCCAATGTCATTAGCACAATAGGGAACCGTGACCATATCAACCTTTGCCTTTGCTACATGCTCTACTCCTTGTCCGTTAGGCAACCCTTCAACCTTGCCTACTACATGGCCAAGAGAATGGCCGACATTCCCGTGCATGGCACAACGGCTATGCCATATGGAATGCTCTTGACCCGTCTCTTTAGGTTCATCTCACCCATTCCACCAACTTCAAATGGTCTTCATCTTGACTACACTCTCATTCCACACACCTTTGTTCCACTTAGTGATAAGAGAGTTTACAAAGCCCAAGGAAAACGCCCACATCCTCCTACCTCATCATCTTCTTCCTCAATGAGTGAAGACGACAATTTTCCAAACTCTAGGCTCCCTCCTCTCGAATACCTTTCTCAACTTCCGGATATTCCTAATGAGTCGGAGGAGTTCAAGCAAACAAAGGGGATGTTTAAGAATCTTGGAAGGTTCCTTGGAAAGCTCAAGAACAAGATCGACCGTCAATGAGTGCGGGTGTGTAGGAATGTTTGGCACTAGGTGCTATTTGAACAAATTTGGTCGTTTAAACAATATTTGTGATGAATTTGTGTGTTTGTACAATGTTTGATACAATTTCGAACATGCAATATCTAACTTTGATGCAGGTAGACAACTCTTAGCAAGTTGTCAAATTTTCAAGTTTATAATATTTTCACTAAGTATAGTGAAATTCTCGACCTCAAGGTCAAAGTCCTATGAAATGCATGTTTACGTGTCTATTTTTTGCATTACCCAACCAGAAATGCCTTATCTCTTTGATTTTAGGAGTTTTCGAAAATTTTGAAAATCGTCTCGCGGGTCAAAAACGTGGACTGCCACTTTTTTTTACCCCTGGCGGATCTGGCGGTACCCAATAGTGGGTTCCGCCAGTGCAATTTCTGGGAATTCCAGAATTTGCCCAACGAACCAGGCGGCACCGTCAAATGGGTTCCGCCTGTGCATTCTGAGGGTGCCGTCAGCAACCTGCAGAATTTTTGTTTTCTTTTTCGCCAATTCAACATTGAAACACCCAAATCCAATCCTTTTAGGTAGAAACCCATTACTTGCAATGTGTTTAGCATAATAGGATACTCCTTCTTCCATAAACTTAACCAAAACCAATTCCCGCCAAAATTCAAATTTACCCATAACAACCTCAAGGACCCCTCACACATAAAGGAAGGAACCCTTTTAAGGGATCCTTGAAATCCCTGAGATTTATACTACCACAAATCCACCAAAACCACTAAGCATTTAGTGCAAAACTTGTCTTCTCACTTCACCATTTTCATTGGATTGACTTCCATGATTTGACAACCCACAATTAGTTTTTCAAATCATTAGAAACGTCCATTTTTGTATGGACTAACATCAAATCCAAACACTCCTTTCCATAATTCATCAACACTATAAATTAAGCCATCCTAAACATCATCAAATCACACCTTCCTCAACACAATTTCTGAAACTTATTAACCATTTTTCACCATGACTAAGTCAACAAACACCTCTCAACCATCAAGACCCATCCGGAAAACCGCCCGGATTAGTGTTAAACCACTATGGTCCAATCAACCAATCAACCTAAGCTCCTCATCCTCGGATGAATTCACATCACCCATAAAAAAATGAACACTTTTTGAACATTGCATCTCCATCACCATCACCCAATGAACCAAATGAGCTCACTCCACCACCAACTAAATCTCCTATTGACCCAACTCCACCAAGTGCTCCAACTCAACCATCCAAAACTTCATCACCATCACCATTACCCAAAATTGAGCCAATGGAACTATTTGGGTCTCCTCCCACATCACCACACCCATTTGTCCAAGATCTTAATGATCTTCCACCAAGACCTACACAACCACCACCTTTTGAAATGAATCACCAAGGTCAATCCTTGACCAAGATAACCTTTTCAACCACATTCAACCACCACAACAAGTGTACCATCCACCTAAACCATTATTGTTTCACCCCATCTACCATGACATCCATGGTCCTCTATATGGAGAACCAAACTTTGAAAACAATGATCACCCAAATCTACCACATTCTCAAACCCAAACCTTTGAGACCTTCTTTCCCTCATATGAGGAAATCCAAAGCATGGTTGAGAATCACCTTCATCAAGCAATGGAATTTCAAACCACCTTGCTTGACTCAATACCAAATCCATCCTCCACCCAAGAACCAAAAACTAACCAACCTTCAAACCAAGAAACCAAAACCAACCCATTTCAACCAACTCATCCCCATGCTTGCTCAAATTGTGAGCAAATGGGTGAAACCATCAAAACATTGCTTAACCAATTCCAAAATGAAACCCGTTTTGCCTTCCAACACGTTATAGAACGTTTGGATGCACTTTCCCACCCCAACAAATCCTAGGCAACCTATGAAGGCCATTTGCCTCACTCTAGGAATGTAGGATTTTATTTTATTTTCTTGGTTATTTTTTAGTTTTTGTGTACAAGTAGAAGAATAAGTCCACATTTCTTGTCTTTTGACTTTTATAAGTCAAAATTTTACTTGGAATGATATTTCTTTCTACTTACTTTTGTAACTTTGGTTTGTCAATGTGGTTGCAATGTGTGTGCTAACTACAAGCATGACTATATATATCATCAACTAACCATTTTTTTATAGGTCTCAAAATCCATGTTTCCCATCTTGGCACTCCATTTAGGGGGAGTATCGACCAAGGGGGAGCATTGGCATTATTCCGCTTCGCTACTCTTCTTTTTGTTTCGACAAAAAAGGGGGAGAAATATATTAACCCTTCAAATACTTGATATGCTTTTCGTCTCTTAAGTAAAACAAGGTTAATATAATTTTTTTTAAGTCTTGAAAACCAAGATTTTGCATGTTACTTAAAAACAAAGTTTATGTTTTGTCATCAACAAAAAGGGGGAGATTGTTAATACAAATATCGCCTAAAAACGTTATTTATATTTTACGATCTTCGCTAAGTTTTGTTAACGACAAAATGTAAACTTTAGTTTCTAAGCAAAACATAATCTTAGTTTTTAAGACTTGCATAAACTAGACTTTTGCTACATTTTACATTTCATAAAACACAACACAAGTTTATTTGTAAAATTAGAAATTGTCACATCACATTTATGGCAAGTTTTGTCATTATGCATTTATGGAAAGAAATGTGTTTGATTAACTTTGTTGTTTCTTGCAAGCTTTGTATTTGACTTGTTATTATGAGATGTGACATTGTTTGGTTGCTAGGAGTTATGAGACAAGACCTTGTTTGGTTTGAAGAGTTATTGCAAAAACCAACTGCAAGCCTGGCGGTACCCTGGAGGTACACGGGCGGAACCCTTCTCAGGGGTCCGCCTGATCCGCCAGACCTGCAGAAGGTTTTGGCTATAAATATTGAGCCACAAGTTAAAATTTAGATCATCACTTGACATTACATTTTACACACACATTCATTCTTTCATCTAACCTATTAACATTTCATATGTGAAGTTTCTTTTTGTAGCCAAGAGATTCACGAGCTTACTAAAAGTAACAAGTATTCAACACAACGTTGCAAGACTTGTTAGCTTAGCATTGTGTAGACTTGTGTAGTTTACACTTCATTTGATTGTGTATTTTCAGTAGTGATCGGTTAGTATTTTAGTCCTCAAAATACAAAGAGTGTTGGGAGTTGTTGTACCCTAGTAAAAGAACTAACGGGAGTGGTTGTGCCCTTGTAAAAGAACTCGACATTTAGCTTTGTGTCGGTAAAAGTATAAGCGACGTGTAAGGTTTTCTCCGCCGGTGAAAGGAGCTTGTTGACTAGTGAAAGAAACTCTCGAGTTGGATACTCGGGGCGTGGACGTAGGGCAAGGAAAAAGAGTCCTTGTAGCCGAACCACGATAAATACTCGTGTTGTGGTTTGATCATTTCTTTCATTTACTTGCATGTTATATATTGTCTTTGTGAATATATCTTTGATCAAACGGAAAGTTTCAAAGCTAACTTAACAAGTTAAAAAGATTTTAATTGGCAAACTATTCAACCCCCCTTCTAGTTTTCCACAGCGTTGGCTAAAATGATGATATCGGAGCTGGCACAGCAAACCGAACATGACAATGAATTGAAGAGGAAAGAACGGACTGAATGGATGGAGATAAAAATGAAGGAAATGTAAGTGAATGAATATAAATCAAAGCAACAAGACTTAATGTTCTATTTGCAGCCACATGAACATTTGACTGGGGAGGCACGCAAAGCCGTTGACGAGGTTAGAGCTGGGATGAAAGCAAAGTGGTGTTTCAACTTTTAGTTAAAATTTTGAAGTTTATGTATTGCGTCTTTAATAATCGTAGTTTATGAAGTTTATGTAACGTTTTAATTTCGTATGTTGTATGTTTTTAAATTTGAAGTTTACGTATTTATATTTTTACGTTTATGTTTTTAATTGTGTAAGTATTAAAAAAATAAGAGTTAAGGTGAAAAAACATATCCCTTGCCCACTAATTGGTGAAGAGTGGTGAAGGGGAGTGAGAGGAGAAAGAAAGCTGACGTAGCGCTGATGTGTATGGTGAAAAACAAGTCCCATTGCCTACTAGCCTAATGGTCTCTCTCCTATAACCACAATGAATTTATAGGCAAGTTTTGTGCGACCATTTGCCATTATAAGTTATAAGTAATAACTTATAATGAATACTTTTGGTTTACAATTTATAACTTATAATTTATAACCACAATGAATTTATTTGATTTATTTCAAGTGGTTTGAAACAAATCTGTAAACTGTTTGGCAGATGTCGGGTGATTGTGAATTTGTCAAGTGACATCAGATTTGAATTTAATGTTTGTTTTCTAATGTACATTTTTTTGTATATCATATGACTAACAATACATTTAATGTGTTTGTGCAAACGCAGCCATCAAACTTGATATATGTTGACCAACCTACTGGACTGGCTTTGGTTATAGCTCTGATAAGAGAGATATTCACCATGACGAACAAGGTGTGAGTGATGACCTATGCGACTTCTTACTGGTAATTTTGTTTTCTTTCTTGCCTCCATATTTAGTTATGTAATTGAAAAGTATGCTTCATAAGGATCTTTTCATCAACCTTGATAGAATGACATATATGCCTTAGGTCCTTGGCTATCATAATTGTTCTGGTCTTCAATTTTAGAGGTGATATTTTATATGCTGTGAGAGTATCCTTTTTTCCCGTATTTGGTTGTAAGATCACTACAAATTTCACATGGCACAGTCGATAGATGCAATTGTAATACCCTAAATGGGCGGTTGTCACCCAAGTTAATTTTGATGGTGTATGCAAAACAGCCTTATAATTAGATATTTGCATTAGCTGTGAGACTATTTCTGATTTTGTTGTCTGTGTTTCATGGCATGAGTATAAACTATTGCTTTGTCTTTAGTAGATTTAGAAGTAAATTTTTGCAGTTGAAGTTCATTTCGTGATTTTGATTATTTGATGTCTGACCTATTCACAGTAATTGCATTTAATACTTGACTATTGGCCAATTTAGCATTTTTCTTTGTTAATGACTTAATGGTGATGGCATTTTGTTAAATATAAATGAAACCATTCAACTTCTTACTGGTATAATTATACTGGTGTTACATTTTAGGCCTTCTGCACAGAGCATCCTGAATTTGTAGACAATGACTTCTATTTGAATAAAAACATACACATTCATCCATGTATGCATTCAACAAACTTTGCAAGGAGTGGGCGTGTTGGGTAATGGGTCAAAATGGTAATTATTTGTTCTTTTATTTCATTTTGTTTGGCACTTTTTGTCATGCATTATTGCATTTTGTATGGCTTCCTTTTTCCACAAAAAATGGCCCATCAGATTAAGTGAGTATGCAAATCATGAAACCATTGACCTCATGATTTTTTTTGTAAATATTGTTGGATGTCTACTGATTAGGCGATTATGTAAATAAAAAGCAGGAATTTGACTGTGATTCAAGGTGGGTACTACAGAATTCAAATACGCTTTGGTTTAGAATCTTTAAGCACATGATGGTCAATAATTGTTACATGAACACAAGAAAATATGTTTAATTCATTTTACTTATGAAGTGATTTGTCTTTAAAATGTAGTTTTTGTTAATACAAATATCGCCTAAAAACGTTATTTATATTTTACGATCTTTGCTATGTTTTGTTAATGACAAAGTATGAAGTTTAGCTATAAGTAAATCATCACTTTGAGTGTTTAAGTCTTGTTTTACTAAGGTTAACATTTCTTGTTAAACAAAACATTGTTTTTACTTCTTAAACTAAAATGAGTCTTGTCACATCATAATTATTTCTTAATATAGTAAGGTCACATCACACTTAGGGCAAGTTTTGTCATTATGCATTTATGGAAAGAAATGTGTTTGACTAGCTTTGATGTTGCTTACAAGTTTTGTGTTTGACTTGATTTAAGTGATGTGACATTGTTTGGTTGCTAGGAGTTATGAGACAAGACCTTGTTTGGTTTGAAGAGTTATTGCAAAAACCTAATGCAGACCCGGCGGTACCCTGGGGGTACACGGGCGGAACCCATCTGAGGGTTCCGCCTGATCCGCCAAGCATGCAGTGTGGTGTGCTATAAATACCAAGCCATAACTTGATTTTTGGCTAACCCTTTTAGGACATATATTCACATAATCTCTCAACTAACTCAGTAACCTTTTGATTTGTGATTCTCTTATGTAGCAAGGGACTTCACAAGATCATTCAAGAAGTTACAAGCTTCAACTCTAAAGTTGCAAGTCTTGATAGCTTGGTCATGTATAAAGCTTTGATAGTTTGTACTTCATGTGTGTCATGTATATAGAAGTAAGTGTTAGTATTTTAGGCCTCAAAATACATAGTGTGTCGGGAGTTGTTGTACCCTTGTAAAAGAACTAACGGGAGTGGTTGTACCCTTGGAAAAGAACTCGACATCTAGCTTTGTGTCGGTAAAAGTGTAAGCGACATACGGGAGTGGTTGAACCCATGTAAAAGAACTCAACATCTAGCTTAGTGTCGATAAAAGTGTAAGCGACGAATGGGAGTGGTTGTACCCTTGTAAAAGAACTCGACATCTAGCTTAGTGTCGGTAAAAGTGTAAGCGACGTTGTAAAGGTTTTCTCCGCCGGTGAAAGGAGCGTGTTGATTAGTGCTTATAACTCTCGAGTTGGAAACTCGGGGCGTGGATGTAGGGCAAGGAAAAAGAGTCCTTGTAGCCGAACCACGATAAACAATCGTGTTGTGGTTTGATCATTTCTTTCTTTATCTTTGCTTATTACATGTTGTCTTTTAGTTATAATTGCTAATCACATATAAAGCTTTCCAAAAGAATTAAAACAAGTAAAGTTGTACTTATATCTTGAAACAAATGTAAAGCTTTTCAAAGAACTAAAACAAGCAAAGTTAGGATCATCACAAGTAAAGCTTTTCAAAGTATGAAACAAGTAAAGTTAGAATTGTTATTCACATGAAAAGCTTTTCAAAGAATCAAACATATAAAGTTGCCTTTATATCTTTAAGCAAACGTAAAGTTTCTAAAAGGATATTTAAGCTAAATAAGAATCGAAAAAGCGGTAAACTATACCCCCTTCTAGTTTTCCACAATTGGCATCAGGAGCTACGTTACTCAAGATCTTTAAAATAGAATGTATTTTAAAACTTGGATCGATCCATGGATTTTGAAAATATCAAAGAAGGGCAACCTATTCAAAACCCACCGCTATTTGAAAAAGAAAACTTGCTTGAGTGGAAAAATAATTTTGAAAACTATGTGAAATCAATTGATCAAGATCTTTGGCATACTAATTCTTTTGGTGATTTCAAACCAAAGAAAACAAGTTTTAGAAAACCAAGATAACTATCTTAAACTTGATAAAAATACTAAAGCTAAAACAATGATTTATAAAGCTTTAGTACCAAATATGAAAGAATGTATTTTTGTCAAATGGCTAATGATATTTGGAAAAATATGTTAAACTTTCATCAAAGAATATGTCAAGTCAAAGATGATCAATTTGATCTTACATATGAATTAGAAGTTTTAGAAAAACTAATTGATAGACACTTAAGTTAATACATGTGCTACTAGTTTAAATGTTTTTAATGAAGGTACAAGTGAAGATGAGTACGTGTGTTTTGATGAACTTGCTTGCGTATCATGGAATGAAATGGATGTTGACGAAGACAATGATCCGTGGACTTGCTTGCGATTCATGGAATAACACGGATGAAGATGAAGCCAACCATCCGGTTTGTGATTCTAAACTAGATAAAACATCAAGCAAGGTACACTTTGAAACCAAACACTTTTGCTTTGATAAATTTATCCTAGAGTTTTCTAAACTTGAAAATGAGTCAAAAACGTTTATGCAACATGGACCTAAAAACTATCTTCAAGAAAGAGTCTTCAAAATCTTTTAAGAAAATCTTTGAAAAGGAAATCTTGTTAGAAGATAAAATGTCAAGAATTGAGAGTAATGTTGAAATTAATCTAGAATGTAAATTATGTCTAGATTACAAACATGAGATTAAAATGCAAAATGAGAAAGGAAAAATTATTAGTTAAATTTGATGAAAGCTCAAAATCTTTTGAAAGATTGTTGAGGAGTCAAAGGTTGTTTAAAGATAAAACCGGATTAGGATTTAACTCAAAAGCACCATTAACTAATAAAACAAAGCAAGTAAAATTTGTCTAACCTAGAAGAGAGATTTAGAGATAATTCTATCTCTAATAGAAACTCATGATAGAAGAATTAAGATTATCATGCTCTATGCTTTTATATGATTGTCTAACCTTCTTGGATACATGAGTAATTGAGTTTCAAAGCGTGTCGTCAAATCAAGACTCTACGCGTTGTGTTTATCCTCTTGATAGCATCTCTATGCAATTTAAAAGGTACACATTACTTCAACTTGACTTTAATAGTCTCTTGCTTCTAGCATTATGTGTTAGAATATGTGTTATTAGTAATACTCTAAAAGTGTTTACTTGCTATTAGTAATAACTAGGATTAGATTCTATGCAACAAGGAAACTCGTCTTTAGTACTAGTAGGAGATATAAGGTGCTTTGGTTCTTTAACCATCAAGAGATAAACACGAGAAACTCTTGAGTGAGTCTCATTCAACTCTTGCTTACAAGTGAGCTAACTAAGAATTTCCTAAGTGTTAAAATGTCTAACACTTTTGTGATGCTTGCAAAACAAACCTTTGTCAAATAACATTCTCAAACACCATACTTTGAGTCTTAAATTGTGCTTTTCTTCAATCACTCCTTTTTGATAATCTCACATAAAACACACAAGGTGAAATAAATCACATTAGCATATATTAGGATGAGTGAAAGAAAATAAGTTTTCAACATCTAGGATTTACACATCAAAGGTGACACATAGTCTAATGATGTTGTACCTCTTGGACTTTTTAAAATAAATAGAGTTCATAGTGTCCTAAGTAAGAAAACTCAAAGAGTCGAGGAATCGTTGAATATAACATTTAACGAGTAATCCCCTCCTTCTAAGATATCATCTTTGGTAGATGATGACTTAGTCGAAAGTCCAAATGATGGCAAGACAAGCATGGAGTAAAAGTACAAAATAACATCTTCTCACCATGAGTCAAACATTGAATCAAGTAAAATTGACTTAAGTTATAAAACTTGATTTATAGGTCATAGTTGTGTCTAAACAAATTCAACAAAAACAATTTTTGGAATTTAGAATAAAACAACTAGTGAAACAAAATTGATATTTCAAAGTAATCAAGTGAGTATAGTGTCAATATTTGAAAGACTTTTTGACAATAAAAGCAAGCCACAAAAGCAAGGGATTTTAACTTAAAGACATTCCTAGTTTCTCTCTTGTTCTCAATAGTTAAGTTTTTGATGACTTATCAAGAATGAGATTAGTAAATCCGTAGGTAAAACTAAACGTAGAGAAATGTTTGGGAGACTACTTGTTCTCATAACATTTAGACTCAACATTATGTTTAGCTTTTGTCTATGTGCTCGTGTTAAAGAAGATCCTTAAACAACTTGTTAGTTGAGCCTAGTCGGATACATCATAAGGTATTACACATCTAGGATTATGGTATCCCAAAAGAACGGGAATAGAAACCATAGTGTTTGACAAATGGAATTATGTCGGTAATAAGTTGATAAGATAAGCACAAGTGGTACTTGCACTTTTATACTTACTTACCCAATGAGTCTCCAAAACACGTAAGGTTCTCAAATTAGTTTTGATGGAGAAGCACATCAACAAGCTCCGCTTAAACAAGCAAATTCGTGTCAACAACGGAATTTATCTCATCAACATTGTTATCCCTTCAACAAAGGAAGCATCGACTTCGGCAACAATTCAATCCGTTATGTTCTTAGTAGACATATTGTGATCCCTCTTCATCGCCTTGGTAAGATTGTTCATTGAGGAACGTCTTTACTAAGAAAGTCTTCTTCGTCAACTATTCCATCAACGCGTTCACAAAATCTCTTGAATATGATGCATTCATAATTCCTAGGCTTAGTCAAAGACTCATAAGACCTAAAACCTTAGTTTTGAACATTAGGATAAAACCACAAAAATCATGACAATTCCTTTTGAGGTTTCCCTGCAGAACCCACGGTACCTTCAGACCATACGGGCGGAACCCATTTTTTGGTTCCGCCTGGTCCGCCAAACCTCAGAATGTTTAAACTTCTTATTTCAAAGCCAAACACCCTATTAAGTCTTAACAAAAACTAACAAACAGCATCACCCTCTCTAAAACACATATCCTCACGAATTTTAGGGCTTCTAATCCAATCTCTTCCAATCCAACTAACTTTGTAAGTATTCTAATCATAATTGCATTTTTAATTTAATCATAACATTTTTGCTTACAATCATTAACTAGAATCCTAGGGCTTTTGCATAAAACTTCATGATTCATGAAAAACTTGGTGGCTAGTCAATTATGTATTTCATTAGTTAAGAAATGTATCTTTTCATTGTCACTTTGATTTACCAAACACACCAAGTGCATTATTTTTCAAATTGCAACATAATTCATCAGCACATTGTTAAAAAAAATGAAAAACATCATTTAAACATCACTTGCATACTATCTCTTGAATGCTAAAGGGGATACATAACTAATATGTATTTTCGGGTACATTCAATCGAAGACACATTCAATTAGGAGAGTGTTGGTTATCTTTTGTTTTTACAACAAAATTTGCATAACAAAATGGTTTAGGAATCAAAATGAGTCAAGAGAACCATGTCTTCACATTGTTTTGCATATAGGAATATATTAAAACATCCTCGTTGATTAAAAGTCATTAACATACAACTTTATGTTTTCTAGGAATCAACATGCCTCCCGCAAACAAATCCGATCACAAAGAAACCCTTAAGTACATGCCCAAACACCATATGACCAAAGGTCTCAACTCGGTTCAAGTAGAAACCTTTAAGGCATTAGAAAAACGCTATGTTCACGAAGGTAGAACCATTGATCCATCCTTTCTAGAAGGAACATCTATTCGCCAAAACTTTGCCGCAATTCACTTTGATTGTCTCCTTGATATAGATGAGCCCATTTGTCCTAGGTTCATCTTGGAATTTTATGCAACCGTAAACCTTTCCTCATGTGCCGGTGGTAGGATCTCATTAAACTTCACAACCAATCAAATATCACATGATATAGATTTAAAAGACTTAGCTATAATTCTTGGTGTACCAAATGAGGGAACTTGCCTCTACACGGATAAGTGGCCCATTTCAAGTCTTGATACTATTGATCGTTTTTATCCATACGATACACCTCTTGCTGGTAAGGAAACTATTAAGGAACACCTCTTTGTTAGAACCTCTACCACTAGGGTGAATCGTTCGGGGAATACTGTAGATAAGGATCCTTTTGGTATGGAGCTCAATGAGCTTAAACCACAATTTAGGAAGTGGGAAGAAATTCTTAGGGCTAATGTCATAAGTACCATAGGAAATAGAGATCACATCAACACATGCCTATGCTACATGCTTTATAGCATTTCCACCGGTCAACCCTTCAATTTAGCCTACTACCTAGCCAAAAGAATTGCCGACATATCCTTGGTCGGAACAACCGCTCTTCCATATGGAATGTTTCTTACCCGCCTCTTTAGAGCAATCTCGCCCATTTCTCCTAACGAAAATGGAATACACCTTGACTACGCTCTCGTTCCTCACACCTTCGTTCCTTTAAGTGATAAACGAGTTTTCAAAAATAAGGGCAAACGTACTCGATCACCTACTCCATCTTCATCATCATCCGGCATGAGCGACGATGATAAACTACCAAACTCTAAGTTACCTCCTTTAGAATACCTTCAAGCTCTCCCCATCATTGACAATGCTTCCGAAGAATTCAAGCAAACCAAAGGAATGTTCAAGTGTTTTGGAAGGTACCTAAACAAGCTCAAGAAGAAGATAGATCGGTTGTGAGAAGATTAAGGAGTGTTTGGCTTATGAGTGCTTTAGAAGCGTCTTTGTGTTAAAACTATGTGAATTATGTGTTTTTCACTTTCATGGTTTATTATGTTTGTTGGATTATGTTTGTATGAAATTTTATGCATAATGACAATGTTTAAAGTGTTTGTCAGTTTTTCTATGCTTATGGGAATTCTTACTAAGTATAGTGAAATCCTCGACCTCAAGGTCAAAGTCCCATGATTGGTAGGTTTACATGTCTAATTTTTGCATTGTCTAACCAGTAATACCTTATCTTTTTGATTTTAGGAGTTTTCGAAAATTTTGAAAATCGTCTCGCGGGTCAAAAAACGCGGACTGCCTAATTTTTTACCCCTGGCCGATCTGGCGGTACCCAAAATTGGGGTCCGCCAGTGTGTTTTCTGGGAATTCCAGAAATTACCCAACGGATCAGGTGGTACCCTCAAATGGGTTCCGCCAGTGTCTTCTGAGGGATCCGCCAGACACCTGCAGAAAATTTTTCCATTTTTCTTAAGTCCAAAACTTGTAATGTGTCAAAACCATTATCCTAAGTGAGAAACATCTTCAATTAACTTCAATAACCATATTAGAACTACCTTCACTCACTAAAACAATTAGGAAGACACTTCCCTCCAAAAATTCAAATTCAAAACATAACCAACCCAAGGAACCCTTTCAAAGGATCCTTCAAAACCATTGAAACATTTTTCAAACAAATCACATCCCATGATCACAAAGCATTAAGTGCTTTTGTTGGTCTTTCACTCCACCTCATTCCATTGGAATGACATACATTGATTTGACATATTCATGAAATTTTTGTAAATCATTTGAAACCTCAATCCTTGAATGGTAGAACATTAAATCCAAACACTCAATTAAACATCTTCTTCATCCTATAAATTTGAAAGTTGGCAACAATTCAAATCACACCATCATCATCAAAACATCTTCTCTCAAAACATCAAAACCACACCTTTGAAAATGACCAAATCTAACACATCATCCGAGTCATCAAAATCCCTTTCAAGAATCAATAGGATTAGTGTTAAACCTTGTTGTTTTAACAAAACCATCAAGTCAAGCTCATCTTCTTCAAGTGATGCTTCACTTAACATTTCTTCACCTATCCAAGATTTCCTTAATCTCACTACCTCAACACAATCCCCAACACATTTTAATACCAATGAAATTACCCTTCAAGAATTGCTAAATCTTGATACTCCAACACCCTCTCAAACACATTGCTGCACAAACATGGCAACCATTCCTCCAACAACTAGACCTTCAAGTGATTCATCATCACGTTCTCAACAAGCTCAACTATCAAAAACCTCATCACCTCAATCACCAACAATTTCACCAATGGAACTTTTCCATACACCACCAACATCACCATTACCTTATTTGGAAACTTTAGAAGACCTATCACCCAAATCATCAAATCCACCATCCTTGTCACTTTTTGACACCATTGCTTAAATGGAAACCCAACAACAACCTAGTGAGCAACTAGATGATGAACCCCATCAACCATCATTAGTAGAACGGTTGGCTTACCGTTATGATAGACCATCCATTTTTCCAAATAATCAAGGTCATACCCACTCACAATCATTTGTGTTTCACCCAATTTACAAAAACCTTCATGAAAATCCTATCGGCGAACCAAGTTTCCGCCATTTTGTTCAAAACCAACAACCACCACCACAACAACAACCATCACCACAAGAACCTTCCCAACATCTTGAGTCTCTACTTTCTTCTTATAAGAAAATAGAAGCATCCATGTGGGAAAAACCTCCAAACCTTCATAATGAGATTGACACTCATTTAAACCACCTTCATGCCTTCAAACGTATGGTTGACTCTCAAATCAACCATATCATGGTTTTACAAACAACTCTTCAATCAACAAATGAAGGAAGCAAAAACACTACTCAACCTTTCACCTTTGCTCCTTCAAGTTCAAACCATCCACCACCAACATTTCAAACCACCCTTCCACCAAACCTTCCCCGCCATGATTGCAATCATTGCGAAAGAACCGCTCACATTAGTGAAGGGTGTCAAAGGGAAATTCGGGAGCTATCTGAAGAAATGAGGTTTATACTAAACCACATTTTGGATCTTCTAAAATCCTCGTCTCTCACACCTCAACCATAGAGTCTCCAAAATGAAACAAAACCGTTTCTTTTAGGAAATGTTTAACCAACAAACCAAAACCATGTCATCCTTTCCACTTTCAAAATAAAGCCCGCTACAACCACAACCCACATTTTCACCCTTAAACAACCTTAGCCTTGTTTTTGGAAAATGTTTCTCACAAAGGAAAATGATGATTTCCTTATGGTCGTAGCTTATTTGTAGCTTTTTCTTTATTTCTAGAGGTAGGATAGTGTAACCAAAATTTCTTGTCTTTGACTTTTTAAGAAGTCTAAATTTTACATGAAATGAAGTTCATTACACTACAAGGTTTTCTTTGTTTGTTGACCATTTAGGTATGATATGTGAACTCTACCTTGTTATGATACCATACATAAATCTTGTGCTTTAAAAACTAACCTCTCTTTCTGTAGGTTCATTTTCCATGTTCTCCTTCCTTGATACTCCATTTAGGGGAGTAATATTCAAGGGGGAGCATGAGTGTTGTACTATTTCACTTCACAACTCTTAATTGTGTTTTAAATATGAAATTCTTTCATGCTTATCTTGTGCAACAACTAACCTTTTTCTTGTAGGTTCAAAATCCATGTCTCCTCTCTTGGCACTCCATTTAGTGGGAGTATCGTTCAAGGGGGAGCTAGTGGTTACTTCCGCTTCGCTACTCTTCTTTTTGTTTCGACAAAAACGGGGAGAATTTAGATATAAACTTGTTTCAAATTTTTTTTTTCTCTTGTGCATATCACATCATCTTAGCAAAAACAAGTTTTTATACCTACTTATAAATAAAGTTTATGTTTTGTCATCAACAAAAAGGGGGAGATTGTTAATACAAATATCTCCTAAAAACGTTATTTATATTTTACGATCTTTGCTATGTTTTGTTAATGACAAAGTATGAAGTTTAGCTATAAGTAAATCATCACTTTAAGTGTTTAAGTCTTTTTAACTAAGGTTAACATTTCTTGTTAAACAAAACATTGTTTTTACTTCTTAAACTAAAATGAGTCTTGTCACATCATAATTATTTCTTAATATAGTAAGGTCACATCACACTTAGGGCAAGTTTTGTCATTATGCATTTATGGAAGGAAATGTGTTTGACTAGCTTTGATGTTGCTTACAAGTTTTGTGTTTGACTTGATTTAAGTGATGTGACATTTTTTGGTTGCTAGGAGTTATGAGACAAGACCTTGTTTGGTTTGAAGAGTTATTGCAAAAACCTACTGCAGACTCGGTGGTACCCTGGGGGTACACGGGCAGAACCCATCTGAGGGTTCCGCCTGATCCGCCAAGCATGCAGTGTGGTGTGCTATAAATACCAAGCCATAACTTGATTTTTGGCTAACCCTTTTAGGACATATATTCACATAATCTCTCAACTAACTCAGTAACCTTTTGATTTGTGATTCTCTTATGTAGCAATGGACTTCACAAGATCATTCAAGAAGTTACAAGCTTCAACTCTAAAGTTGCAAGTCTTGATAGCTTGGTCATGTATAAGCTTTGATAGTTTGTACTTCATGTGTGTCATGTATATAGAAGTAAGTGGTTAGTATTTTAGGCCTCAAAATACATAGTGTGTCGGGAGTTGTTGTACCCTTGTAAAAGAACTAACGGGAGTGGTTGTACCCTTGGAAAAGAACTCGACATCTAGCTTTGTGTCGGTAAAAGTGTAAGCGACGTACGGGAGTGGTTGAACCCATGTAAAAGAACTCGACATCTAGCTTAGTGTCGATAAAAGTGTAAGCGACGAATGGGAGTGGTTGTACCCTTGTCAAAGAACTCGACATCTAGCTTAGTGTCGGTAAAAGTGTAAGCGATGTTGTAAAGGTTTTCTCCGCCGGTGAAAGGAGCTTGTTGATTAGTGCTTATAACTCTCGAGTTGGAAACTCGGGGCGTGGATGTAGGGCAAGGAAAAAGAGTCCTTGTAGCCGAACCAGGATAAACAATCGTGTTGTGGTTTGATCGTTTCTTTCTTTATCTTTGCTTATTACATGTTGTCTTTTAGTTATAATTGCTAATCACATATAAAGCTTTCCAAAAGAATTAAAACAAGTAAAGTTGTACTTATATCTTGAAACAAATGTAAAGCTTTTCAAAGAACTAAAACAAGCAAAGTTAGGATCATCACAAGTAAAGCTTTTCAAAGTATGAAACAAGTAAAGTTAGAATTGTTATTCACATGAAAAGCTTTTCAAAGAATCAAACATATAAAGTTGTGTTTATATCTTTAAGCAAACGTAAAGTTTCTAAAAGGATATTTAAGCTAAATAAGAATCGAAAAAGCGGTAAACTATTCAACCCCCCTTCTAGTTTTCCACAGTTTTCTCAATGTTGTTTAGTGTGTTGGCTACTGTTTCAGCTTGGTAAAAGTTTAGCTATGCCTTGGAATCAGGTTTTTATGGGACATACTTATGTAATTATGTTTCACCATTGGTTTACATATTTCATATAGTTTAACTTACTATATGTTCTGGTACTACTTGCTTCATTAATGGTCACACCAAAGTCCACGATCAACTTACAGCTTATTCCTACATAAATAAACTGCACAATTCTGAAAGTGTAAAAGTAAGTGAACACTGAGACATATGTATATTGATTTAAGAATTAAGAATACATATGAAAATATGGTACAAGTGCGGACACAACTCAAATAACAAGGGGTATCGAAGAAATAGTACCCTTGTGGCAGAGCTTGAATGGATGTCAAAAGACGGAAGCTCATTAATAAAATGATATATAGTTTACTTGTGAGTTAGTGGTAGTATATCACTATTCTGCATTTTATATTATAATTTTTATTGTCTGTAAGATTGCATTAGTTGCTATTAGCTAATGTGGTGGCAGTGTGTTGCATGAAAGAGCCCTTAAGTGAGATGTATGATTGATAAAGCCTTGATTACATTTGAAAGTCGGGGATTTTTTATGAAGGAAAATGCTGAAAGTAGTTTTTATGTCGTGGAAGTCATGCAATTTGATTGCGGTTACCTTTCTCCATATCTTGGAATTTGACAATAAGTCCTCTTTTAGTTTGAATATTTCAAGGTAACTATATCAAGATATATCATCTTCAATACTAATCCGTTACATATATCTGTATTTAGTGAATATTGATTTACTGTTTCATGGTGCAGGTTCTGGTTGTCAAAAAGCTCACTGATGCAGGTTGCAAATTATCAATTTCTAATGCTTGGGTCATTTGTTTTGATAACACATTACACTTTTGACTTAAATTGGGACTATAATGAATTGCTAACACACTTTAAGTTAAGAAACTTTGTGTATAATAAATATCGACTTGCTGATTTGTATATACTATATAGTTTTATATATCCTAACTACATGTCAACACCCTTATTCATTTTTATCATTTTTTAAAAATTAGTCATTGAAAATATACTTTAAGTTAGCCATTGAAAATGTACTTTAAGTTCATTCAATTAAAATATATGGCAACTGATTAATCTATTATACTACAAGCTCAAAAGCTTAAATCTTGGTCATGAAATTCATTTGGATATTTCGTAGGATAGTTGAGCTATTTGAAACCTGATTACATGTCTAGGATAGTTGAGCTGTTTGAAACCGTGATAAACAATTGTATTTCTCAGCTCAGTGGTTTTTCAAAGTCGGAGATAGGATGTGTTTTACTTGTCGTTGGCCTATTTTGTTATATGTAATAAATTTTAATTGTGATATGCATTGCATGTTTGCTAATATGGTGAACGATGACTCCATTTATAACTTTCATCCAAAACTTTGTTTAAAATAAAGTGTTAATCTTTGCTTCTTGGTTGTTACAAAACGATATGTAGTTATAATTTTGACATACTATTTCAAATGCAAATTTTTTATGAAAAGTATTTTGGACCACAAACCCCTGAATCTTAGTATCACTTCCCTAATCCAATCTTGCATAGTTCGAGATAAAGTTCGTGTCATGTGGGTTCGAGATAGCATAGTTCGATATAAAGTTCGTATCATGTAGGTTTGAGATATATCAACTGTCAGTTGGCCACCAAGGTTTCCTTAAGGTGCCTTAGGAGTGGATGTTTGGCTAGGGGAGGTCTCAAGTTCGAGTCCAACATGGGACTTTTACCCTTCAAGCGATAAAGGAGTAGCAGACGGGTTTCAAGACCAACATACTGCCCAATTGGATGTCACGACCTGAACCACTAACAACTAGCAAGCCGTTCAAAAGGGGGGGAAAAGTTATGAATGGATCAATACAGGTATTTTTTATGTGGGTCAAATGCATAAAATGAAAACGTTTCTTTTAAAGAAAATTAGCCAAACATGTCAACTGTGTTGAAAAATGTTTATTTTTTATGTTATCGTGTGAGTATATCTGACACCCTTTTTTGCTTCTTTTACAAATTTTGGATAACAAAACTCATTTGGTTCCACATAATTACCCGATCCAAACCATTTCGACCTGTATTGAAAATCTTGGTATAATACACATAGTTGAGCTCTCTTCTTCGTATAATACAAAATTAAAAACCATAATTACAAAAAAAAATTGTTTTTTAATAAATAAAAATACTTCTTTAAAAAATAAAAAAAAAAATAAAAAAAAAAAAGTGCGTGCACGGGCATTATAACTAGTTATCCCTTATATAAATTACAAGTTACTTCTAAAATATTACTATATCATTACTATTTTGTATGAGTGTAGTACATATTTGAAGCGCAACATCAAATACCACAAAAAGGCCAAAGAAACCATCTTATTGTGATGCAATTAACTTACTGGCAATGCTTTTTTTTGTTAGATAAGAACGATTTCCTTTTGTGTTGTCACGCAAATACATATATATCTTGCGTGTAGATTTGCAAAACAACTACATTAACATTGCTAAACACGTGATCTCACCCTATAAAATGAACATGAAGCATGTAAATCAACTGTAACAAGAAATATGTTCATTTATTACTTGCCTAACTTTCAAAAAAATCAACACTAACTAGAAAAATGAAAGTGAAACCTACAAACCACATGTCATGTATCTTAATCTTTCGTGCTCACTAAAAGTGTCACAACTCGTAATTTCCGGTCATTTTCCAAACCTCGACAATTTACTATTCACAAGTTACTATTCATCATTTACTATTCATCGATCACTATTCATCATTTTTGAGGTCAATTTGACATTCCGAGAAACATTCAGAAATTTTACTATTCACTTGACACTATTCATTTCCGAGAGAAAACCACTATTCACGTGCATTACTCATGTCATCGTAAATTTAGTTTACGAGTATTCAAATTCGCGTAACCGTATTGGTTCAAGAGCGAATTCATGCATTATCATTTGGGACATCTCATACGGACTAGAAATAGTCTGCATATCATCATTATGGCACTTGCATACTATTCCACTCGTAGGATATTTAAATTAGTACTTTTGGTATAATTAATTTTTACGCATAATTATTTCTAAATAAACGTTAACAAACGATCAATAATGTGACTAACACGTCCGACACTCCCGACTATGATCCCAATATATTTTTATATTCATTTTAATAATATAAAAATTATAATATTAATTTACCCGGTATTTTGGAAATTTATTTATTTCGTATCGTACGCCTAATTTAATTTCGACGGTTTTCATAGAAATTAAACGACGATTAACCAAGCACTCAATATTTATACCCAACATATTTTTACAATTTTTACGACTTTATTATGTCCCGGTTAACTCCGTTAAAATTTATTTCTAGCTAACTCGGTACCCGGTATACACTAAAACTAATAAAATAACACCATATTACACATATTTTATACCAAAAGTCTTCGCAAATCCTTCCTCCCCACTCCAAATCCGGCCACCCCATCCCCAAACTCTTACACACCAAGAAAAACTACTAACTTTCATTAAAACACTTGTACTTGTTGTCTAAATACATAATACATAACATAAAACTAGATATTTTCATCTCATTTTTCTCACATACTAAACTAGTGCAAGTAAAAAGTCTTCTCTTTCTTTCTTCCTCCCTAGCCACGGCAAGAACAAGATCCAAGCAAGGAACCATAATTTTTCAAGATCAAGTATAATATATAGTGTAATTTGTACTCCTTTTTGAGTTTTGAAATACAAACTTAAGAATACTAAGGTTTTCATCATCTAATCACAACATCCTTCAAGTAAGTATAACAAACTCATTTTTATAATTGTTCCAAGTTTATACAAGATCCATATGGTTTTTATACTAGATCTACATGCATATGTTATTTATACCACTTTATTTTATAAACTTTTAACTTTTGAACCTTAGAAAGTGATTATTGTTAGATCTTTGTTAGATCTACTTTGTTTATGAAGTTTAGGAACCCATGACACCCTAAGAAGGTGTATGGTAGGATTAGACTAGTTTTGTGGTGATTGATAGTGGTTTGGTTGAAGTTAGAACTAGATTTGAACCCTAGAAATGATTTTTGAAACAATAGAAATACCTACTGTCCATATTTTTAATTCGTGGGAAAATCAGTAGATGGTGCTTAATTTTTGACCAAAGATTTAGAAAATACTTTCAAAAACGAAACTTTAGGCGAAAGAACGGATTAAAACGAGCTTATAACGAAGAAGTTATGATTTTTGCAAATTAATTGACGAAAACTATTTCCTGGAAAAACTGCATGCTGTTTGGAAATTTTCGATGGACAAATAGAAGCGTTAAACGTAACCTAGAGGAGCCGAGTTATCAAAAATATATTAGTACTTACTAAAACGAATCCGTGGACATAAAGAACGAGGAAAATGAGCTTAAAACGACCAAGTTATACGCGTTTTAAAATCGTCAAAACTATATATATATAGTCACTACTAGAAAATAATATAACTACGTACTAAATAATATATTTTCTAGATTTCTTACTCAAGGAGTTTATTTTTAACTAACGAAGTACGTACGACACAATGTTTATTTCGCGACTACTAGACATTATTTTAAGGTTTTCGAGACGAGGAACATAACACTAACATTTTTATACTATATATTACGACAAATTATATACTTCTAAATTTGGACTTATTTTCCTAAGTATGGAAACTATTTTACTTTGACAATGACTAGTAATTCCAAGTTACGAGTGGTATAGGTATCATGTGCATGTGCATTCATTACATCACGGCATGATCTAAATTAGATCACAATTATTCATTTAGGTTGCGGCTAGTGTTCGCGCCTCATTGTCCCGATTACTTTACCATCGTTGTGCCATCTTTGTACTATCACTCCAGGTGAGTTCTCATAGCCCCGTTTTAATTACTTATTGGATTTTAAATCCCACGGGGGAGAATACATTGCACAATTTTTTTTGTACTTGCCCAAGTATTAAATTCCATACATTGCTTAAGTTGTTAGTACTATCACTTCAAGTCCCCTTTATTATCATGAACCGTTAATTATATTGCCAAGCGAGAGTGAGTGGATAGATCTATCGAGGGTGACGCCTCCATTCGTGTTTGGGTTGCTCCATAAGGAAAACGAATGCATTTCATGTCTGAATAATTTGAGTGCCTGATAAACACTCCTTTGGGGCCAATTTTAGCACGTCTAGCTTCGGGGTCATGAGCTTAAGATCAATGTAGCATTTTGACATATTGTCACCTTGCTTTTACTTTTACTTTTACTTGTGGCTATTGTACATACGATTTAACTTATAAACCTATGATTATTCACCAACTTTATGTTGACCGTTTTCGCAATGTATTTCTCAGGTTATTAAGGTAGCTCATGTTGCATACATTTGGACCTTCATGGAGTCGCGGAGTCGACGCGTCTCACTATATTTTCTGCACTTATGATACGTTTGATCTTGTTGAATTTGTTTTATCTAAATTGGCAATACCTTTTGGGACCTAAGTTTTGTAAACTCTGAATGTTTTAATGATCAAACGATGTATTTTTCCAAACGACACTTTAGGTCGTTCAATATGACTGTAACTGTGGTGCTATGACAGTCACCCCCAGGTATTCCATTCCGCTGCCATACAGGTAAATTGGGGGTGTGACAGATTGGCATCAGAGCTAAGGTTATAGCGAACTAGGATGTATCATGGACCCTAGACTATAACCACATCATCATAGCATCTCATCATTTCATCATAGGTGCATATTCATTATACATGTTGTTTCATGCATACACTGTGTGAGTTATTTATACACATACTCATATATATATATATATATATATATATATATATATATATATATATATATATATATATATATATATATATTGACCTGGTTCACAAGTGACATGTCTTCAAATACTCACCCTGTTATCCTTTTATCGGATTCCAACGTTTAAGTTACCCTGTTATCTTCCACTACCATTATACCACCTGTTGCACTTATGCCGCCATTAGCACCATTGAATTGTTAAAGGAATAAGGTTCTCCTATCATTCAGCCTATACATAGAATGCCGTTTGGTAGTGTATTCAGACTTAATTTTTAATGGACTTATTAGGATGATTATTGCAAGGGAGATAGTATGTTTTCTTTCCTTCACTAGTAGGGCGCTTACTACTCAGATACTACCGCCACCATCAGCCGCTTATTTCACTATTGGTCGTCTCATAGTGCGTACTTCAACTTTACCTCTTAGATGTCGCGAGATTGTGCGAAAGAGGGTAGTATTGCATTTACTATTATCATCATTATCTCCTAACCCATCACTAGGATTTCATTGTCACCAATGTTATTCTCATCCTTTAGAATACCACTATTGTCATTTCCCTTTTTCCATTTCCACTTGCCACGAATTAGATAACACCTTTTGGATAATACCAAGATTACGGACTCAACAGGAACATCTGCAGGTTCCTCAAGAATGGCTTAGAATCTACACTATCTAGGACTTGATCGATGCACAACTTCAGACACCACTTCAGGACTATCTCGACCTTATGATGCCATAAACCTGATTTCACCTAGAAGGACTACAGGAAATCTTTAGACTAGACTTATATCTTTACTAGCTTTTACTATTATCCTAGCCACGGGAGGTGTGGCATAGTTCAAAGAAACTTGTAGTATTTTGATTGTTGTACAAACGGAATCACCAAGTATTGACTCTACTATAGGGGAATGGTTGTGCTATCTATGATATTGGTCCATATAGACCGAAACCTTCATGTATTATATTCATGTGTTATGAATAGGATGATCCTTATTACCCATAGATTCTCATGGACTCTTATGATTTGATGAAAATAGACTTAAGCAAACAACTCCAAGCATGACGCAAGCTGCTGTTGGACAATCCATTGCCAGGAACGTAACTACCGCCCTCACCAAGGAACTTGTTAGGAATACAAATATTCCTATAAAAGACTCGGTCACCTTAATATTGTAATAGCATTAAGTTAGCTCGCAGTTAGTTTGTTTATTAGTTAGTTAGTTTTAGATTAAGTAACACCGTGGAAGAAGGACGGGTCTTTACCCACTGTATACCTGATCCACAGCCCGGGTGTGGGTGTTTTATTAGTTATCTTGTAGGGACTATATATATCCCTCTCCACATGTGGAGAGGGTGAGCCTTTCATTTTAATCTAATTTTTCTTTCTTCTTTTATCTCAAGGTTCCAAACTCTCTCTCTCTCTAGTTCTTGAATCTAACTCAAACATGGATATTATCTACCATGAATTAAGGCCACCCGAATCTAGATGTTCATATTCTACAAATGGTATCAAGAGCCAAGGTTACATTCTTGGGATTGACTGAGCTCGAATTTGTATTGGCTACTTTGGTTTTTGTTTTGGTTCGAATTCTTGCATGACATATTGGGCTTAACTTGGTCTATGGATTTGTCCTTTCTTACTTTTTGTGGCTGGTCTTGACTGTCCTCGTGACACTTTTTTTTTGTACATTCTTGGTTGTGGTTAAATCAAATACAGGTTCTTGGTTGAGGTTAACTTTAAAAACGGGTACAAGACAAAAAAAATCGACAGTGACTGGTTTGTTCTCATCTGGTTGCGTTTACCTCAGATAATCATACCTGCGTTTAACTTTTGTCGCTGCGGTTATGTGTTGCGGTTAGCTCCTAAGTTAGCGGTTAGCTCAATGGTAGCGGTTACCTCGCCTTGTGGTTACCTCGCCTTGCGGTTACCTCAAAGGTTGCGGTTACCTCAAAGGTTGCGGTTACATCGTCTAGCAGTTTATCAACTAAAGAAATTAAGATGAGGAAGATGACAATGACCAGTTGACCACAAACTAATACTGTTGACCTCTGTTGCTATCCTAGTCCAAGATATATAAGCAATAAGAAATGAAGTGTAGAAGTAATATAACATTGCCTGCCAAAAACCAAACTTGCCATATCACATTTACACAACTATATACACCTTCAGTCGTATATCATCTCCACTTCAAACAATATTGTTTCGATAATAAAATTACAAGATCTCAGTTGGTTCACGTTTGTTCCAAACCTTAAACGATTTTCATGAGTGAACTTTAAACATCACAGATCCATTTTAAAGACTTAACTTCAATTTACATATCTGAATAATAAAGAACGTGATATAACATAGGAAGTTATACCCGTTTTCTTTTTGATTCGATTGAAAAACATATGAGACACAATCAATTCGAATAACCTACTGTGACCATTAACAGGATCTTGACGCCTCCAAGGATGTTTCTTGATTCAGTATTGTGCACAAAGAGTAGAGAAAAGTCCGGTTGTGGTTTTCTATGTTTGTGATTAATATCGTGTGATGTTATACTCAGATAGTTTGATGATGGGGATGAGTGATGAGCTATGGTGATTGACTGTGTTAGGTGATAAAGAAAGATGGGGTTGTGTGTATTGTTTGGCTGCACACAAATATGATTAGGGTTAACTAATGTATCAAACTAGGATTGTAGTGCTTATAAATGGGAGTCATTAGCTAATCAGGTTTATTGGTGATGGAATGGCCTTGTGTTGGATCCGAATGACCATTTTTTTTGTCTTGGGCTTCGTTAAGTGATTTGTGTTGGGCTTCAAGGTATGAGCAGATGTGTGATTGGGCTGAGTGAACTAAAAGGGACGAATTTTGCTAGTAAACTTTAGTTGGGTTTTACATAGTCCTAATGTTTTTAGTAGTGGTATATCATTTTAGTTGGATCAATATTTGATTAGCCATTATTCTTCCGGTATTGCTCCACTAAACTTTGGTAAAATTTGATGAATGGTTACGTCAAAGTGAAGTTTTATGAGCTGTGTGTGTTCGTGGGCTGCGTTCAAAAGGTGTTGGATTGGGCTGTTATTTGTTCAGGTGTCAACTAGGCTTAACCGTATTTAATTTGCTAATTAGCATGTTGAATTGATGGCTTATATAGACTTAAGTGGCTCTGATCCGACAGTTATATCAAAATCTTGAATTGAAAAGTGAATATTCAGATGTATTTTTTTTTAATACATTAAGTTAATTTTTGGTATAATTTTTGGCAAAAGAGTGGTATCTTGACTGCGACAAACTTTCACTGGGTTACACTTTCGTTTAAACCGTCAAAAGGCTAGTTCTTGGTACTTAACCGCACGAGATGATCATGAAGTTTATTTGGTATCCCTTATTTGAGATTGAAGTGGGTTTCACGAAGGCGCGTACTTAGTTTATCTTAAAGTCGGGGTTGGTTGGATGCATGACTTTCAATGATAACTTGCTCGTGCTTAAGATGTAAGTTGAAGACTTGGTTTATCTAGTTTCCAGAAGTCGGGGTGGATGGTTGAAGACCTGGTAAACTATCACTTTAAGGAGCTACATTATAGTACTCAGTGTCACACGCAGTAGACGTTGTGGATAATCGCAAGAGGTGATGATAGTCTCATACTTTGTCGGGATAGTATTGAGCACTTAGAGATTTGCATGGTACACAAATTCTCTACACCGTTCTTCCAACAACAATGCAAGATTAAGTAACAAATTTGGGGAATCCTACTTCACTTTCAAGTTGGGTATATCGGGGTTTACTTCGCCAAGTGGTCACAGCAATAGCCGACTGAATACGAGGTTGGGTTGTTTGCCAAAGAGCTCAAAGGTTGTTATGTGATCAGCATTTCTCATGGGATATTTGATGCTACAGAATGTCAATGATACTTCACAAGAGCTTCTCGAGTATATGGTCGTACACGTCAAATGATGCTTCCGAAAGCTCGAAACCATCATTGGGGGAGAAACATGTACTTTGATGATATAAGGTCAACCTCCAGGGGGAAGTGGTTTATACTACTTTACTTAGTATGGTTTGTGAAGAATTCTACATATGTGAGAAGAATTGTTGTTGATCTCCTGCATGTTCCCTCAAACAGTTAGTCGGGGTGGATGGTTGTCATAATTCATTCAATTTATCAGCGTCTCACGGTTTCTTCTTGGTTTTGTAAAATCCCGCGAAAGAATCTATTTCTCGGTTTAAATCATAGATTTGTAAAATCCCGTGATGATGGAACTATCCCGGAGAAAGAAAAGTGCATTTTCGGATCTTAATTGTTCCTGGTGCTATGGTTTCAACTTCGAAGTAGGGATAAAGTGTGGGCTTCATGTATTGGATGTTTTCTTGATATACTTCATGGCATTCTGGTTATAACAAAGTTTTACGGGGATATGCACCTTTGACAATGATTGGGTTAAAACCATTATCAAAGTTCACTCAAAACATCCAAAAGGGCTAGATTTGGGCATTTAAACCACAAGATGTGACTACGGCGTTAATTCATTATTATTCATTTGAGGTTGAAGTGAAATTTCATGGGTGCGTGTACTTAGTATCTGAAGATATCGGGGTGGTTGGATGAAGATTCTTCGAGATCCTTGTTCGAGCTTTTAACCTTTACAATGATGAAGACTTGGATATCTAGTTATTTTTGGGATTCTTCATTTCTATTACCATAAAATAACTATCATTTTAAGGAGTTACGTTGTAGTGCTCAATGTCACACGAAGTTGTGGATATTCAAGAGGTGATGTACGTCTTATACTTGATGGTTAGTTGGTTGAAGAGTATAGACTACTTAGGGATTCGATGTTGCACGAACTCTCTACACCGCTCTTCGTCACACGTTAGTGCAAGCTTAAGTCACAAGTTCGGGTTCTTTTACTTCAGTTTCAAGTTCATCATATTGGGTTTATCTCCATCAGTAGTCTTAACAAAAAGCCAACAGAATGATAATGGGGTTGGTAACGAGTTAGATGAGAGAAGTAGAAAAGAGAGAGATGACGTCTGTACACTTCAGTGCAGGCCTCGTACTTCAACATAATGGCGTCTGCTGACAACTCTTCAGGCCCCGCTCATCAATGAAAAGAAAGGTGTACGAATAAGTGCACGTTATCTTCAAAAGAAGAGGAATCTTCTTATTTATGGCCATTCTCATCAACATGTTCATGCTCTTTCCGTGCTTATTCTGTTTTCAAGTGGATCGGCGCATATTGGAGTATTCTATTATTCACTTATTCAACCAAAACTTGCATTCGACAGGCATATGCAATTTTTGAGGGGGGGAAAGGGTGAATAAACAACATGTCAGTCCTCAAGAACCGTCAAGTGGAGCTTCCTACCGTTGATGGTATTCATATTCACTAGTTCAATCATCAAAAATTGCAGTTGGCTGGCATATGCAATTTTTGAGGGGGGGGGGGGGGGAAAGGGTGAATATTAATCTACATGTTGGATGATGATTGAGAAATGGTCATACGACTCCTGAATACGTCAGTTCAGGAGTCGTGCAAACCATGGTTCTCCAACACTACATCTTCCTCTCTATTAAGGTGTTGAAGAACATGGTCATGGTATGCATGGTTCTCCAACACTACTTCTTCCTCTCTATCAAGGTGTTGAAGAACATGGTCATGGAATGCTAGTCGACATAGTCTCACGGGCTGATTCAATCAGTAACAAAGGGTTTCTAGTCAATGCTTCATGTATACGTCATCAGGCTACATGTACACAGAATGATGATGATTCCGATTAATCGTAACCATCATGGGGGAGAGAAATGTGTACACCAAGGACGCACAAAAGGTTCACGTGATCGGGCTTAATCGTGTATTCCGGTGTTGAAAAGCCACAGAGATGATCAGTGGTTCAACTTGTCACCTTGGTATTAACGTTTCACTGTTACGTCATGGTTTGATTCATCGTAACCATCAGGGGAGAGAGAATGTGTACATCAAGGACGCACAACAGGTCTACGTGATCAGGGCTTAATATCCAAGGATGGATACATTCTAGAGATGATCAGTGGTTCAACTTGTTACTTTGGTGTTATACTAAAGACTGAAGAAGGTCGAGTCGTCAGTCTATTCTTTATTCTCGGTTGGGTGTTATCGTCTCATGTGTGCGCTGCGGGCTGATGGGTTATATGTAAGGTTACTGGAAGGCATTTGGTTAGATGAAGATGGTTGGTATTCTGTTCCTCCATATTAGGCAATCTTGAAGTAGGTCGTGTCTACAGTCTTCTCTACATTCTCCGCTATGTGATTAGAAGACTAAAGACGGCATGTATTTGGTTATCAAATGACCTCTTCATATTATGGGTGTTCGTCCAAAGTCTTCCTTCTATTGTGGGTGTTCATCAGAAAGGTTGTCAGGATTGGGGGAGAGCACTAATTAGGGGAGAGTGTAATGCCTGAATTAATCCCTGGTTAAATGTGCTCTCGTTACTCTTCAGCATGTCAAATGATGGAAGCGGAGAAAAGTCTGGAAGCTGAGGAGTAATGATTGTGGTTTGGTATCCTTTGTACATATCTTATACCAATACGTAAATAGAAAAATATAAAACCTACAAAAACCATAAAAATCTGAAAAATCATAAAAAATACAAAAATATTCTTCTCACGACATGTCTCTTGTGTAATCAATATTATGTACGTTTCTAGAAATGTCATTCAATAATGACACGGAATCATACATATGCTTGAGCAAGAGTTTTTCGGTTTCAAATAAAATTTTTTTCTAAAACATGTCGTTCCTCAAAATATTCTTCAAAAATATGGCTTGTAGTCATCTCAGGCTACAACCCGGACTTCAAAAATATGGCTTGCTATTACTTCAGATAGCAACCCGGTTTTCAAAATTAAGGAAAACACGTCGCCAAAAAGACGGCTGTTCCTCCAACTGGGTGATGTTCACCTAGGCATGGATTACTTTATATCCATGTTTCTTCGATCTGGTGTACGTTTCAGTGCATCATTTCTTGAAAAAGAAGAGAAGTCTTCTTTGTATACAAATAGTTTTCATTCTATGATTCTTCTGAAAATTATTTGTTGAGACTCTTGGTGAATATTTGTTGTATGAAATTTGTTTGTCTTGGATTTGCATAAAATATTTTTGTCAATCAATCAACAACTAGTAATGGTCATTGATTGAGGGGGAGAGTGAATTAAAATTTTACACCATTAAACGAATTTCGTGGTTAACTCATACTTGGTTTTGTGGTTAATGGGGTTTAGTTGAAGAGGATCTTGCTAAAATTTATATCAAATGGCCAAATGTGTTAGTTGCTAGAAAGTTTAGGACATTATGTGCAACTTGCTTATAGTCTCCTAGCTTTATGTACCTAGAAGGGTCATTTGTGTTACTTTGGTATCCTCGTATAATCCCCTAAATACGTTAAGACTCAAAACCTAGAAGAAGTTTGAAAACCAATGGTGTTTGATGTTCTTGAATTCTCCTATGACATTTGTATGTTCTAAGTGAATGAGTTTCAAATGTTGCTTGTTTCGGCTTAAGTGTTGTTGATATTGTGCATATGTTCTCAGAATTTGCTTAGGTATAATGTTATCATGCTTGAATCATGTTCCTAAGTTCCTGAGTTGAATATTGATATCTGTATGAATTGCCATGTGCATGATTGCTATCTGCTCATCATGCTAGATAGTAGTTTGACGTATTTCCTGACTATGATTCGATTAAATGAATTTGGTATTATTATGTGGCAAGCTGCTGAATGGTAGCTATTAAGGTATAGAGTATCTGTATGTATGTATATCCTTGTTGATATCCTTTTGCAGATTCCATAGCCAAAATGAATGTGCCAGTTCCAGCTCGAACCATGTGTTCAGACGTTCAAACTCTATTGATTGGCTCAGAATTCATCACAACAACAACATCAACAACAACAACAAGGACAACACTTCACCTCCACCACCTTCAGTAAAACATAGCAATACTTATTCCGATCTCGCCATGTGGGGATCTACAATATTTGGACGTTTTGCTGGTGGTGCCCTAAATGTTGTCTTGTGCAAAATAAGCAGTGAATCCCCCTCTTAGTTTAAGGGGGAGCAAAGTATGTTCCATTATCAGATAACATTAAATTGGACACATTTTCTCCCGCATTTTCTAACTTATTTAAATCAATTGGGATCACAAATCTCAAATGGATTGAAATTTTTGATCAGGGGAGAGAATGTGATTTAAATTTGAAATCTGATAAAATGTGATGTTTGGACGAAAATGTAAGCTCGCCCATATGTGCTAAACTCTTTCGTATATCGATGCACATATTAAGGGGGAGCGAATTGACTAAAAGGATTTGGCAAGCATCTTGTGTGAGCAAGGCTCAGACTTCACCAATGAATTGACGAAACAAAAACAGTCATCAATCGAAAGGACTTGTCCTGGCCGGGTAATAATTTCAAGCTGGGTTAACCAGTGATGTAAGCGTGTCTCGAAGAGGACTTGTCTGAGTAGAGTGTACCGTTTCGAGAAACCTTTGTGGACTTGACCAGGCCGGGTAATAATTTCAAGCTAGTCTAACTAGTGATGTAAGCGTGTCTCGAATGCCTGTTCATGTTTACCAAAGGTGGACCAATTCTAAAGTGCAACTCTTCCCGACATGTGCAAATTTATTTTCAAAACATCGGGGCACATGTTAAGGGGGAGCATTTGAAAATGGCAAAACTCTCAACGTGTTAACAAAATGTATTTTTCACTCATAAACACGTTGAGAAAATTTTCAATGATTTGGTTTATGGCAACATAGGATAGTCATGAAGTTATAAGGTGGCTAAGGTTAGGAAAACCGTCCTATGATCCGCCAGAGCCGGAGGGATCTACCCATGGACAATACCATCTAGATAGTATTAGAAAGTCCGTAGGTATGATTATGAAAAAAGGAGAAATGTGAGAATGGAGAAAGAAGGGGTTGAAGAATTAAAAAGAAATGAAATGAGAAAGGGTGAAAAGAAATAGCCCTCCATTTATTCAACCTTAGGGCAGAAACCGGGTTTAATTCATAATCTACTGATGGTTGCTAAGGCAACATAGGTATTGAAATCAAGACGTCATGGACCCAGTAACGCGCTGCACTTAACCTTCTAAGCTACTCAAGTTCTCTTAAAAGAGCTTGTTTCATTCTCACGGGGAACCGGTGTAACCTATCAACTTATCTCTTAGAGATGGTTGATATTGAAGCAGGAGACCTCTCCCTAATCTCCGCATAGGAAAACCAAATGCACTTATTGAGTCTAGAGCCTCGAGATGCATAATAAGATCTCATAGGGACACGAATTATTTCTACAATGGTTGTTCAACATTAAGGACACCAGTTGTAATCTCATGAGTCCTACGCAGATCTTAGCAATCTGCCAGAACATTTATGAGGGATGTTACTCATGTAACTCCCAATGATTGAATGGAAATTCCTGCCAGGGTCAACATCAAGCAACCCTGAAAGCAGGTCACTTAGGTAATTCCTCGTGGATTACGCTTAGTGATCGCGGCGGTTTCAAATGATCAACAGTCGTGGAGTGATCTCCAACGACTCACCTAATTGTTGATATACTACGGTACAATCTTAAAAAACCCTCTGTGGGTTTTCGATTAGGAACGGTCTTGGTAAGGATTAGAGAAAGTTTTCACACTATGCTGTTAACAATCTCGAAGTCCAAACCTGTAAGTACCGGACGTTTTATTGCTAACTGCCGTATGCAGGAACTTCTGGCGGTTGTAACTGTGGAATGCTGTGGTAGGTTGCGGGTTCAAACAGTCTACAGTCGTGGAGTGATCTCCAGCGACTCACCTAATCGTTGATATGCTACGGTACGATCTTAAAAAGCCCTTTGTGGGTTTTCGATTAGGTGCGGTCTTGGAACTTCTGGCGGTTGTAACTGTGGAATGCTGTAGCTGGTTGCTGAAGTAGCTGGTCGCAGAAAAGATGCCAATCCTATACCACATGTTCACACTACATCATCATTGCAATTTAACAAAGTCATGATCAACCTAAAAGACCTTTAACACGGTTTCTGCAAACTCTGATGCTAAAGATCATGACACCAAATAGTGTGAGCATGTCGGCTCTTAGATTATCACATCACAAGGAAACATACTGCTGAAAGATGACTGGGAAACAAATGTTGGATGACAAAATTGAAGAATACTCAAAGATCATCCAAGACAATCAAACAGTCATCATAATACCTCTGCTGAATGCACAAAGTTTCTAGACATTGAAGAATCAAAGACTACGAGCTATTAAGACATGTTTTGAAGTCAAAATGCTAGAAGATCAAAGAGCTTAATTTCCAAGGTGACCTCGCTTAGGGGGAGATTGTTAGGAATACAAATATTCCTATAAAAGACTCGGTCACCTTAATATTGTAATAGCATTAAGTTAGCTCGCAGTTAGTTTGTTTATTAGTTAGTTAGTTTTAGATTAAGTAACACCGTGGAAGAAGGACGGGTCTTTACCCACTGTATACCTGATCCACAGCCCGGGTGTGGGTGTTTTATTAGTTATCTTGTAGGGACTATATATATCCCTCTCCACATGTGGAGAGGGTGAGCCTTTCATTTTAATCTAATTTTTCTTTCTTCTTTTATCTCAAGGTTCCAAACTCTCTCTCTCTCTAGTTCTTGAATCTAACTCAAACATGGATATTATCTACCATGAATTAAGGCCACCCGAATCTAGATGTTCATATTCTACAGAACTTACTCACGTGGAATTTATGGGTTGTAATCCCTCCTCCTTTAGCGGAAATATAGACACAAAGGAATTTCTCAAATGGTTCGAAGAATTAGAAACAATCTTTCAATGTGGCGACTGCCGTAAGGAAGACAAAGTTAAGTTCGCCACTTGCACTTTTCGGGAGCATGCCCAGAAATGGTGGACTAAGCATGTTCAGGTAGTAGGAGTTGATGCTGCTTACTCACATTCTTGGGAGAAACTAAAAAGGATGATGAGTTTGAAGTTCTGTGTGAAAAGCGAATTGCAAGCAATCGAACAGGAAACACTAAACCTTACCATGGTAGGAGATGATGTTCTCAAGTATACTGCTTATTTTTATGATTTTGCTCGACTAGGCTCTGCAATGGATGAACCGGAAAGCAAGAAACTTGAAAGGTACATCGGAGGACTTTCTCCTGAAATTCGTATGTTGGTCAACTCATGGGAACCTGATACCATGCCTACAGCTATCGGAATGGCGATCGAAGCAAAGAAACATATAGCCCGCACCAAGAAATCAGGAAACAATAGTGACAATAAAAGGAAGTGGAACAACAACCGAGGTGAGAATGCCACACAAGGACCACGCAAGAGACAGGGAGTTGCTAAACCCTATGCTGCAGGTCTAAATGAAAGGAATGATTACCTGGGTATTTTACCTAAGTGTGAAGGGTGTCAACATCATCATAACCCAGGCCGTTGCCCGGAACCATGTGGCAACTGTAAGAAGGTTACCCACAAAACCAGGGATTGCAGGTTTTCAACTGAGGGTGATAATCAGAAACCATCAATAACATGTTTTGGCTGTGGTGCAGTGGGACACTTCAAGAGTGAATGCCCAGTGTTGGGAAGCCAGAATTGGAAGAAGAAGTTTATGTTTTAATTATGTGAACCATAGTTTGAGCCCTCTAGGGTTGTACTTTCTTTTGGTACTTTCCATAAGTACGTCGCTGTAACCTAGTTATATGAAGCACTTTCCTATCTAATGTAATGACTATCTTTGTTATCTCTGTGATAATCGTAACCTTCGTTTATTCCATTTCCTATTGCAATTGTGCAATTTTCAATCGTTACGTAACATTATACCATTGTCTTAGTAGGGAATTAGGCCGATTTCGTCTTTGACAGGTTTGTAGATTATTACCATTCCATAGGATTTACCCGTGTATCCAATAAACCATTCAACGAAATTAGTTTCAAACTATTTTACTACCTTATGGGGAAATCGTTTTGCCGAATTTCTAAAATAAGCTATTTTGTTACCATACTATAAACTGATTTTTCTGTCATTACACCAGATATTTACTATTATTATGCGGGACAATTTTTATGTTACTTTGAAAGGAAATATTAGGATACCATTTTTAATAACAAAACGTTGAACACCATCTAAAACTTTTGAGAAAAGTAATACTATTTTGAATAAATCAAGCATCGCATCATTAGTCCTCAACTATACATAGCCTGATCACCTATGTATAATTCAGGAAGAATTATGCCATGAAGTAAATAATTATTTTTTTAAAGTATTGCTAATAACAATCTTCATGTAAAAGAGTTTTAAACAAATAAACTCTTTTATAAATGTCTCTTTCTGACAAACTTTCCCTTGGATACTTACCCCACCTGTCACTCACTTAGCCATTAAGTTGGACTTTCCATTGACTTCTTTAGGAGAGACTTTCCCTATCAAGTACTAGGAGGATTACTCGATACAAGAAAAACAATAAAAGGGTTACGAAACTACTAACCTAGACTAGAAGTATACACCAAGACAATTTATAACTCAACAACAATTCTAAGATGCCACTAGACCATCCGAACCCCCATCTCTGACCTAGTTGTCCAATTTATTTATTCAAAGGTACTAGCTAGACTGAGCTACAGGATCGAACACATTGTGAAGGTACGCTAAGCAACACCATGGGAATAAACCAAGCCTCCTAACCAATACTGTAGAGCGATTTGATTAAACATGACCTCATCTAAACGCAAACTTCCCTATAATAAGTTTCACCAAGGAAAATTGATTTGAGTTAAGGGTATCGATATAGATTCCCTTAAGGCATTGTGTTCTCAAGAAATTCTAGATAACCTCACCTATACATCAAGAGAGGCATCAGGCCCAAGCATATCTCCCCAGCTACATGTGAAGACAATACGGTAATTCATCGACATAGTATCAATTGAAACCCTCATATTGCCAACATGATGACAATTTCAACGATAAACCATCTCAAGACTTAAGTTGGTTGAATACCTAGGCTTGTAGTTCTGCCTGATAACCACCAATAGGCACCATCCAATATCAGGAACCGAACATCAGACATTTATGCGTTATGCGAACATTACCTATCCTACTATTTTATCCTTGTTAGTATTTTCACTTTAAGTAAAGTCGATTTAAAAATTTGTGTTTATACAAATCACATATCTCGTAGAAAATAATTTTTGAATTGCCTATTTTGAACAAATACGATCCTTTTAATCAATATTTAGCTAAACCATTGTACAATGGGAAATATATAAACATCAAACTTTGGTAAACAGTCCTATTCACAACATGTTTGAAAACCGCGTCACATTTCCTAACTATTGAATTTTGAATCATCAAGAAAGATATTATTTAGTAAACTATTTGCTCCATTTTCTAAATTCGTTTATTCAGAAAAAGATTTCGACCAAAAACTCAAAAATCGCGAGATAAATTTTGAAAACCAATCACCATGCTACGTCGCTTATGCATTTAGGGCTTTGTGACTTGACAATAAGGAATATTGGAATATGTGATGAAGGAAATTAGGAGGAACACCATAGAACGATTACAAACGTCAGTAATGGAGACCAAGCACAGTAGGCAAAGAATGACACATGTCTTAGCAATCCATTAGACCAAAACACAAAGAATCAAACATTGTTACCCATATTCTATCTTCTTCGTATAACGCCGTGTTCGAAAGACGTAACGTTGTGGAATTAGTCACAAGATTTATTGTACCAATTCAATTATTCCTGATAAAGGTAATCGAATCACCTTGGACTTCTAGCAATCATTTTAAGATTACCTTCAGAACCCTATTTAGACGTAAACACCGCCTATTATCCTCAGACCGATGGTCAGAACGAGAGAACGATTCAAACATAGGAAATTTATACTCAGAGTATGAGTGATTGACTCTAGAAATGGTTGGACTAACCATTTACCATAAATCAGATTCTTTCACAACCATAGTTATCGCACGAGCATAGAGACTACACCATTTGAGGCACTTTATGGTCGAAGTACCAATTACCCATTTACAGACCGAAATCGGAAAGTTAAATTCACTGGTCTAGAACTAAACTATGGAACAACAAAGGAAATTTCACAAGTCAAGAACCATTTACAAGCAACGAGAAACTGGTAAAAGTTAGGTTGGTACATGACGTACATCATACGGATTGGGTATCCTTGAACAGCAAACTAACCAGGTTCACGTGAAAGAACGAGCTAAGTTGAAAGCTTTGCCTTGGAGAGGCATGATACGATTTTGGTAACACGAGAGATTGAACCTTTAAGTATATTGGACCATTTCAGATTCATGTTAGAATCGACCAGCTGACATATAAGATTTGAGTTCTGACAGAGTTCAGCAACATATATTACCCATATTACATTATAAACCTGAAAAAGCACTGATCATCTATTGACGAACCAAACTCGGAAAAAGCCAAACTCACTATTCTTGTAGGCATTCATGAAATAACCAGAAATTTCCTACAAGTCAAGAATCAATTACAAATTCTATAAGTTGTAAACCATTAAAACTTCAAATTGGTAGCCAGATCATGTTGAAAGTTCTGCCTAGGAAAGGCATGATATTATTCGGAAAAATTTGGAAAGTTAAACCTGATATACACTGGACCACTTAATAGTTCAGACAGAGTAGGCCTAGTGGCCGTCAGACTTGAGCCTTGTTAAAGAACAGCCGGATTACACAACTATGTTTCTCCTATGCAAATCCCAGGAAATGACTTTCAGAATAGTCAATCATAATCCCATTTGGAAAGGAATCCAACCCAAAGACAAACGTAAAATTGGTAAGAACCAATAGAAATCATGGACTGTTAGGTCGAACGGTTGAAGCAGAGTCTAATTCATATCGTGGAAGTTCGCTGAAATTCTCAATTATTATCATCTTTTCACCAATACCACTCCAGAGACCAACACAAACTGAACTTCGGGACGAAGTTCCTGTTAGAGGGGAAGACTGTCACAACTCGTAATTTCCGGTCATTTTCCAAACCTCAACAATTTACTATTCACAAGTTACTATTCATCATTTACTATTCATCGATCACTATTCATCATTTTTGAGGTCAATTTGACATTCCGAGAAACATTCAGAAATTTTACTATTCACTTGACACTATTCATTTCCGAGAGAAAACCACTATTCACATGCATTACTCATGTCATCGTAAATTTAGTTTACGAGTATTCAAATTCGCGTAACCGTATTGGTTCAAGAGCGAATTCATGCATTATCATTTGGGACATCTCATACAGACTAGAAATAGTCTGCATATCATCATTATGGCACTTGCATACTATTCCACTCGTAGGATATTTAAATTAGTACTTTTGGTATAATTAACTTTTACGCATAATTATTTCTAAATAAACGTTAACAAACGATCAATAATGTGACTAACACGTCCGACACTCCCGACTATGATCCCAATATATTTTTATATTCATTTTAATAATATAAAAATTATAATATTAATTTACCCGGTCTTTTGGAAATTTATTTATTTCGTATCGTACGCCTAATTTAATTTCGACGGTTTTCATAGAAATTAAACGACGATTAACCAAGCACTCAATATTTATACCCAACATATTTTTACAATTTTTACGACTTTATTATGTCCCGGTTAACTCCGTTAAAATTTATTTCTAGCTAACTCGGTACCCGGTATACACTAAAACTAATAAAATAACACCATATTACACATATTTTATACCAAAAGTCTTCCCAATTCCTTCCTCCCCACTCCAAATCCGGCCACCCCATCCCCAAACTCTTACACACCAAGAAAAACTACTAACTTTCATTAAAACACTTGTACTTGTTGTCTAAATACATAATACATAACATAAAACTAGATATTTTCATCTCATTTTTCTCACATACTAAACTAGTGCAAGTAAAAAGTCCTCTCTTTCTTTCTTCCTCCCTAGCCACGGAAAGAACAAGATCCAAGCAAGGAACCATAATTTTTCAAGATCAAGTATAATATATAGTGTAATTTGTACTCCTTTTTGAGTTTTGAAATACAAACTTAAGAATACTAAGGTTTTCATCATCTAATCACACCATCCTTCAAGTAAGTATAACAAACTCATTTTTATAATTTTTCCAAGTTTATACAAGATCCATATGGTTTTTATACTAGATCTACATGCATATGTTATTTATACCACTTTATTTTATAAACTTTTAACTTTTGAACCTTAGAAAGTGATTATTGTTAGATCTTTGTTAGATCTACTTTGTTTATGAAGTTTAGGAACCCATGACACCCTAAGAAGATGTATGGTAGGATTAGACTAGTTTTGTGGTGATTGATAGTGGTTTGGTTGAAGTTAGAACTAGATTTGAACCCTAGAAATGATTTTTGAAACAATAGAAATACCTACTGTCCATATTTTTAATTCGTGGGAAAATCAGTAGATGGTGCTTAATTTTTTACCAAAGATTTAGAAAATACTTTCAAAAACGAAACTTTAGGCGAAAGAACGGATTAAAACGAGCTTATAACGAAGAAGTTATGATTTTTGCAAATTAATTGACGAAAACTATTTCCTGGAAAAACTGCATGCTGTTTGGAAATTTTCGACGGACAAATAGAAGCGTTAAACGTAACCTAGAGGAGCCGAGTTATCAAAAATATATTAGTACTTACCAAAACGAATCCGTGGACATAAAGAACGAGGAAAATGAGCTTAAAACGACCAAGTTATACGCGTTTTAAAATCGCCAAAACTATATATATATAGTCATTACTAGAAAATAATATAACTACGTACTAAATAATATATTTTCTAGATTTCTTACTCAAGGAGTTTATTTTTAACTAACGAAGTACGTACGACACAATGTTTATTTCTCGACTACTAGACATTATTTTATGGTTTTCGAGACGAGGAACATAACACTAACATTTTTATACTATATATTACGACAAATTATATACTTCTAAATTTGGACTTATTTTCCTAAGTATGGAAACTATTTTACTTTGACAATGACTAGTAATTCCAAGTTACGAGTGGTATAGGTATCATGTGCATGTGCATTCATTACATCACGGCATGATCTAAATTAGATCACAATTATTCATTTAGGTTGCGGCTAGTGTTCACGCCTCATTGTCCCGATTACTTTACCATCGTTGTGCCATCTTTGTACTATCACTCCAGGTGAGTTCTCATTGCCCCGTTTTAATTACTTATTGGATTTTAAATCCCACGGGGGAGAATACATTGCACAATTTTTTTTGTACTTGCCCAAGTATTAAATTCCATACATTGCTTAAGTTGTTAGTACTATCACTTCAAGTCCCCTTTATTATCATGAACCGTTAATTATATTGCCAAGCGAGAGTGAGTGGATAGATCTATCGAGGGTGACGCCTCCATTCGTGTTTGGGTTGCTCCATAAGGAAAACGAATGCATTTCATGTCTGAATAATTTGAGTGCCTGATAAACACTCCTTTGGGGCCAATTTTAGCACGTCTAGCTTCGGGGTCATGAGCTTAAGATCAATGTAGCATTTTGACATATTGTCACCTTGCTTTTACTTTTACTTTTACTTGTGGCTATTGTACATACGATTTAACTTATAAACCTATGATTATTCACCAACTTTATGTTGACCGTTTTCGCAATGTATTTCTCAGGTTATTAAGGTAGCTCATGTTGCATACATTTGGACCTTCATGGAGTCGCGGAGTCGACGCGTCTCACTATATTTTCTGCACTTATGATACGTTTGATCTTGTTGAATTTGTTTTATCTAAATTGGCAATACCTTTTGGGAC